>OZ012741.1:705409634-705990937 GCA_963859935.3 Lathyrus sativus | reverse complement strand
AGTGTCGAAGCAGGTTGTTTGACACAAGATTTTGACTTAGACCAAAATAGAAAATTTGGGCTTTAGCTTAGGGGGCAAGCTAGCTTAATTATAAATAAGGAGTAATTCTATTATGAATTGTAAAAAACATACAACAGAAAGTGCAGTTGCATAGTTGAATAATATTTTTCTCAGTTTGAGAGCAGAGAGTTACTCTGCAGAAATCATCATTCTCTTCCCCTATTTTGCCAAACTCATTCTTTCTTATTCAATCTTTCTTCTTCTTCCATTAACAATTGATGCGCATAATCATTCTTGCAGTCAAAGTATGGTTGATTCACTCAAGTGAAGAGTGAAAAACAAGGGATTTAATCGATTGATTGAATCTTGATCATCAATATTGGTTCATAATTAATCAAAGTTTTAGGTTAATTCCAACATCTGCTATCGGAGCCTGGTTGTGATTCATGGAAGCAAAACGCGATGGCAATGAATCATCCAAACAGGAATTTTTCGATGAGTCTTCCTATTCTCAAGAACAATAATAATGAGAGTTGGTGCAAACAGATGAAGGTGTTTTTTGTTATCAAGATCTCTGGGATCTTGTGAAGGAAGGAATAACACAACTTGCAAAAAACGCGTTGGATCAAGAAAAGGATGCATACAAAGAATTGAAGAAGAAAGACTATAAAGCTCTCTTTATAATTCATCAATATGTTGATCCGTATAATTTTGGAAAGGTCAGTGATGTAGTATCAATAAAAGAAGCATGGAAAATCTTGGAGAAATCGTTTGGAGGCGCATAGAAGGTGAAAGAGGTGAGGTTACAAACACACAAAAGGACATATGAATTGCTTCAGATGGAAGAAAGTGAAAGCATAATTGATTTTTCACTAGGGCTATAAAGTTGGTGAATTAAATCAAGGTATGTGGAGAAGTGTTGACATCAAGATCAGTTGTTGCAAAGATCTTGAGGTTATTGGCTCCAAAGTTCGACCACGTGGTAGTAGTCATAGAAGAGTCAAAAGATTTGTCAATATTGACAAAGGAAAACCTTTAAGGGACTCTTGAATCTCATGAAAAAATGATGGCTGAAAGAGCTGCAGACAATTCAAAGAATGATGTGGCTTTGTAGGCGCAATCAATAAAAAAAAAGAAAGGCAAAGAAAGTTGGAATGACAACAAAGGCTGAGGAGGCTATAACAATTCGACTGGTCGAAATCAACAAGAAGGAAACAGGTTGAATCAGAGAAAACTCTGGAACCAAGGCAACCAAAGAGGTGGTGCTACAGGCAAAGGAAGAGATGGTGGTCGAAAATCTGACAAACGTCACATTCAGTGTTATAATTGTCAGAAGTATGGTTACTATTCTAGTGATTGTCCAGAAAAGAAGAAGAATCAAGAAACGAATGCAAAGCTGGTGAAAGATGAAGATGAAGAGATGTTGTTGACGGTGACAACAAGAGATGAAGAAAGATTCCAGGACCAATGGTACTTGGACTCAGGATGCTCATCACACATGACTGGAAGGAAAGATTGGGTTGTCAACACAAAGCCCTCAATGAAGAACATGGTGAAATTTTCAAATGACAATACTATAATAGCTTAAGGTATTGGTGATGTTCTGATTATGAGGAAAGATGGGAAGAGGTCAGTAATTTCCAATGTATTGTACATACCAACCATGAAGAGTAATTTTCTCAGCATAGGGCAACTGGTCGAAAAGAACTACATGGTGTCGATTGAAGATAAGATGATGAGAGTTCTAGACTCAAATAGAAGGTTGATCTTGAAGGCTCAAATGTCTCAGAATAGAACCTTCAACATTGAGCTTAATGTGATGGAGCATAAGTGATTTGCAACTGCAGCTAGCAAGGATGAATGAATATGGAATTATCGACTTGACCACCTCAATTTCAAAGACATCAGAGATTTGAAGAGAAGAAATATGGTTTCAGGATCACCAAAAATCGACATTTCAAATGAAGTGTGTGAAGAATATGTGCAGGCAAAGCAACACAAGAATAGCTTCAGCAAGGATGCAAGAAGCAAGTCGAAGGCAATTCTTGAAGTCATATACTCTGATGTATGTGGTCCTATCCAGGTGGATTCAATTGGACGTAACAAATACTTTGTCACTTTCATAGATGATTTCGATCGAAAACTGTTGACTTACCGGATCAAAAAGAACAGTGAAGTGATCGAGGTATTTGCCAAGTTTAAATCTATGGTCGAAAGCTAAAGATTTTGAAGACTGATGGTGGTGAAAAGTATGTGTCGAAATATTTCGATGCATTATGTGAGAAAGAAGGGATTATGCATGAGGTGGTGCCACCCTACATTCTACAACAAAATGGAACTACGGAAAGGAAGAATAAAGCTATCATGAATATGGTGAGAAGTATGTTGAAAGGCAAGCATCTACCCAAAGAATTATGGGGAGAAGCTGCGTCGACTGCAACATACAACTTGAACAGATATCCGACGAAAAGGCTAGAAGGAATTACTCCAGAAGAACGTTGGTCTAGTGTGAAGCCTAGCCTAAGTCATTTGAAGGTGTTTGAATCTCTAACACAAAGAAATTTTCCAGATCAGTTGAGAAGAAAACTTGATGACAAGTCGAGTCAAATGATCTTGATAAGAGATCATTCGACTGAAGGATACATGTTGTTCGACCCAGTGAACAAGAAAGTAGTGCTCAACAGGGACGTGATCATAGATGAGCTTAAAGAATGAGATTGGAATGAGAATATCAAGAAGGATTCAGTGAAAATCTTATATGAAGAACCAACTAGTGAAGTCGAAAGAGAAGTTTGACAAGAAGAAGTCAGAGGTGAAGCAGGCCCAATCAGACCTTAATGAATAAGACACATGCCTGCAAGGTTTCAAGAACGTGTGATTATATAAGATGATATGGTCAATGAAGAAGGTGAACTTATATATTATGCTTTCTACGTAGATGTCAAACCAGTCAATGCAGTTGAGGCATTGAAAGATTCTAAGTGAAGAAAGCAATGAATGAGAAACAAGAGTCCATTGAAGTCAATAAAACTTGGTCACTTGTCGAATTGCCTCAAGGAAAGAAGGCAATCGATGTGAAGTGGGCATACAAGGTGAAGTTGAATCCTAAGGAGAATTAACTCGACATAAGGCAAGACATTTGGTGAAAGGATTTCTTCATAAAGAAGGAATCAACTTTGACGAATTTTTTGCACCCGTTGCTAGGATTGAAACAATCAGTTGATTATTGATCTAGCAAACATGAACAACTGACATATATGTTAGATGGATGTGAAATGTGAATTCCTGAATGACCCATTTGATGAAGAAGTTTATGTTGCACAACCAGCTGAATTTGTGAAATAAGGCGAAGAAGGAAAGGTGTACAGGCTGTATAAAGCCCTGTATGGACTTAAGCAAGTTCTAAGAGTTTGGAATAAGAAGATAGATAGCTTTCTAAGGGAGAAGAAATTTGTGAAGTCCACTACTGAGTATGGAGTATATGTAAGGAGAAGCAATAATGAATTGCTTATACTATGTCTATATGTCGATGACCTGTCGATAACAGAAAGTTGCAAGAAGGAGATCGAATACTTCAAACATGACCTAGTGAGGAGTTTGAAATGTCATACTTGGGAAATATCTCATATTTCCTTGGTTTCGATTTTTACAAGAGTGGTAGAGGTTTGATGATGTACCAAAAAAGTTATGTAGGCGAAATACTTAAGAGATTTGAGATGCAAGATTGCAACTTAACTTCGACTCCAGCTGAGCCCAGATTGCAACTGTTGAAAGAATCAAATGAAGATGATGTCGACCCAACCCAACCCAATACAGAAGACTTATTGGGTCATTAAGATACCTTTGTCGCACAAGGCCTGATCTAGCATATAGTGTAGGTATGATGAGTAGATTCAAGCAGAAGGCAAAGGTATCACACCTAGCAGCGACGAAAAGGATACAAAGGTATTTGAAAGGAACTCTCAACTACGACATTTTGTTTCCTGCAGCTGATGAAGGAAAAGAATGCAAGTTAGTGAAATACATTGACTCAAGTTGGTGTAGTGATGCTGAGGATAGAAAATCCACAGTTGGCTATGTGTTTATGCTAGGCGGTGCACCAATTGCTTAGAGTTCGAGAAAGGAGCCAGTAGTGGCATTGTCGTCGTGCGAAGCAGAATACATAACTGCTTCTCTCTGTGCATGTCAAGTAAAGTGGATAATGAATCTGGTTGAAGAGATTGCAACGAAGAGTCATGGAGCAATTATCATGAAGATCGACAACATGTCAACTATCAATATGGAAAAAAATTTGATAGCACATGGACGAAGCAAACACATTGAAATGAGGTTCAATTATCTTCGTGAGCAGGTAGCAGAAGGGAAGATAAACTTGGAACACTGCAGAATTGAGAATCAGATTGCATTTATCATGACAAAAGGGAGTGTAGGTCGAAGTCTTTAAGAAGTTAAGGTCTATGATGAATATAGATAGCTTAGACACAATGAATTAGGTGGTGTGTTGAGAATGTAATTCCTTGTGTCGAAGCAGGTGTAACTCGATAGAAACAAGGATGTGTCGAAATTAGCGTAGTGTAGTTTTATCTAGTTGTGTTAGATGTCGAAGTGTTGAAGTAGGTTGCTTGACACATGATTTCGACTTAAACCAAGATAGAAAATTTAGACTTTTGTATATTTTGGGCTTTAGCTTATGAAGCAAGGTAGCTTAATTACAAATAGGGAGTAACCCCTATTATGAGTTGTAAAAAACACACAACAGAAAATGCAGTTGCACAGTTGAATAATACTTTTTATCAGTTTGAGAGCAGAGAGTTACTCTACAGAAATCATCATTCTCTTCCCCTATTTTGTCAAACCCTAATCTCTTTCTTATTTAATATTTCTTCTTCTTCTATTAACAATTGTTGCGCAAAATTATTCTTACAATCAAGATGTGATTGATTCACTCAAATAAAGAGTGAAAAACAAAAAACTTTGATCAATTGATTAAATCTTATTCATCAAAATTGATTCAGAATTACTCAAAATTTTAGATTAATTCCTACATCACTTACAAACACTTAGATTTAAAATTAATTATTTCTAATTTAGTTCCATTGAACATGCCAATATGTTGATTAGAAAAAAATAATTTTACCGATTTAAAGATCAATCTCTAATTTGGGTTATATTCTAAGAAGTTTCAAACAAATAGATTTACCGTTAAAATAACTTTTTATTGACAATGTATATTTCTCAATCTTAAAGAAATTTCCACATTCCACAACAATAACTGATTTTGGGGGCTTATTCATCATGATTTTTGGCCTAATAATATAAATCTTGACTTGAGTTTGACTTAATTTTATGTTAGTTCATTATCCTTAATGGTTAAGTTGGTTACCACTTTTGTTTATCTACTAATACCTAGTAGAGATTCATGAATGTCTCCATTTTTTGGACATAGATAGTTGATTTTGATAGCTACACTACCTATGTAAATAATGAAACCCATTGTAGGTGCTCTTTGGAAAAGATAGATTATAGACTTTAACTTCAATGCCACTATGGTTGACTGATTGGGACTGCTCACTTCATTTTCTCTAATGGATATGCTGCTTATTGCATTAATTAAGTCAATAAAATTACAAAGTTTCATGTTTCACTATTCTAATGTCTGCTCAAAATTTATACTCCCTCCGACCTAAAATATAAAGGAAAAAAAAAACTATTTTTCTTGTTCTATATTATTAATTAATTAATTAATTTTTTATTTTTAAAAGATAAAATAAAATAAAAATATTTTTTGTTTACTCTTATTTATACATAATCAATAATCAATTAAAATAGTTTTTTTTTGGCATATTTTTATAAAATTTATTTTTAAAAAATACAAAATAGTTAATTCAAATTATTATATTTTACTTTATTTAAACTAAGTGTAATTTTTATTTTTATTTCTCATCGAATCTGAGGGAGTATTTTACAAGTTATTGTTGAAAAGAGAGGGAGGTTTATGGTGAGATTTTGGGTGCAATTAATCAGGATTGTTATGTTGACACCCATTTCTACACCCTACACTTCAATTACTGTTCACAAATACTTGAATAAATTCCCCAGAACATGGTTAATAGTGTGTATTTTATTGGTTAATGAAGTAGTGAAAGTGGTTAATAAATTATAGGTAAAATAATTGGCTAATAATGTAGATTTTTGTGGTTAATGCAACTGTGAAGTTGATTAATGCGCAATCTTATATTTGTGTTATAAAATAAATTTTAAAAATAAATATATTTTTTTAAAAAAATAATATTTTAAAAATATATATTATTTTAATAAAAAAACACTGTTCACCGTATAAATACGGTGAATAGTGCATACGGTGTAAGTATTGGGTGTAAAAAAGGGTGTAGGAATAGCATTTTTCTGCAATTAATTAAGGAGGTAAGAACATTGGGAAAAAGATCTTGTTTTTATGACGGTTAATTTTATTATTTGGTTTATAAATAGGGATGACAAGTTTATCTATTTTCAATGGACATCGGCAAAATTATTCATAATAGGTAGAATAAAAATTTGCAAAAATAAATAATAGCATCAGGTAATTATTCAAATAAATAAACAGATATGAATGCAGATATGAATATCTTGATACTCAATTTCATACCCACGCAATATCAATTTTAAAAGGTATATTTGATCGTACCTGACCAGAAGGGGAGCTATGAACTGCCACGCGTCGTTGATCTGCTAGTCGCTCACCGAAGGTATGGAAGAGGAGGGGGGTGTACCTGAAACACACTCTGATGCCAAAGTAAGTGACGGACGGAGTGGAAGCAAGCACAGAGAGAGAGTAAGAAGTTAAGTTACCTGACCCTCTAGTGAAGAGGGTATTTATAGTGAGCCCTCAGCGCAGGGCCAACGGTTACCTAACACTGGGTTGGGCTGCCAGGCCCAATGTTAGTAACTGCTAGGACTGACGTGGCATCGTGAAATCCAGGACGTGGTCTTCACCATAGGGTAACTGTTCTGCACTATTCGGGAGGAGAAAGACCGAATCTCCAGGGCGCGGGTAGTTACTTCATGACGTGTCCCTGCGTGAGGGACACATGGGGAACGTGGGGGAAGGCCCGAGGAGTTCCCCAGGAAGCCAGAGGAGGTTGGTCGGATTCGAGGGTCCTGCCCAACGATGGGGAAGAAGGAGGTCGGCTGGTCGGAAGCGAGGGACCTATCCGACAGCTGTCGGGCTATGCCCGACGGGGAGACGTTGGGCTCGACGGGGATCCTGCCCGTTAGCGTGGTACTCTTGGGCCCAACCTCATTGGGCTTGGGCTTGCTTGGTTGTGAGATAAGCGTCGGCCCAGTACAGAACAGTAGCCCCCCAAGTCGTTGTTCGTGGTCGTATGAGCTATGACTTGAATAGAGAATGGTGTCGGGCGCGTTGATCTGTCGGGAAGGTATCCGTTGGACAGGTTGTGACCGTGTTGGCTAGATGAACTTACGTCGAGGAGGTTCCCGCGATCAAGGGAAGAAGTTAAAGAGACGCAGGGAAGACGGGGGGCCACCACGTGTCTTCTTGTGACGGTTATGGGCTAGGCACTTGAGTGCCTAGAGACGCTTTGTTTCCCGTGCTAGGGGTATATATGCGTTGACCTGGCTCGTCTTTTCGTTCATTCGCTTGTTTGCAGCTGCTCAACATCCAAAGTTTTTATGCTCGACATCTGGGATTATTCTGCTCGACGTCTGGGATTTTTTTGCCCGACGACAATCTTTCTACATCCTTACTAAGTAAGTTCTCGCATCCTTCTCGGTGTTTTTTTTCTGTTTGTGGCGGTGTTTCCGGCGACTCCGCTGGGGGTGCTGGGAATACTGTGGGTTTTTCCGGAGAATACGCCGGAGGATCCTTCAAAATTAGGGTAGAAAACGACCGTCCCCGGCTCTTGCAATGAGTGCCCCGGGGAGGATTGAAAGAACTTTGAATGCCCCGGGCACGAGTGGATGTGTACGCCAAGGACAAAGGGTGTACTCACTGGTCCTCCTCGGGGGATAAAGTCACCCCCAGCTCGTCACATGGGCGGTTAGGCGACCACGCCCTTTCACTTGAACTGCGACGGAAGGGTGGATTTGATTTGGCTGTCGAATTCACCGAGTTTCTCTGCTTTTCAGGTATAAATGGCTGGTCATGACAAGGAAGAAGTGGAGTGGTACTTGTCGGCGGATGAGGAAGGTTGCAAGGATGAGGTCGACCTGGATCCTCCGGAGAGGCCTTTGGAAGAATTGGTCGGGGAGGAACCCCTAAATTATTGTTAGAACACATATTGGTTCTTAATAATATCTCTATGTTTTAATGATAACTATTAGGAAATTTTGTATTTAAGAATTATATACTCTAAAATTTGCTTGAGAGTTTTTGCTGCAGATAGTAAAGAAATTAATACTCCAGAAGCAAATCAGAATTGAATGCAAGAAATTAACTAGACTCTGAAGCGCCAGATGCACTCATTAGAAGATTCTGATTGCTGCCAACAGAAGATTCTGAGCGTAGCCTCCAGAAGATTCTGAAGCAGAAGCTCTAGAAGAATCTGAAGCAGAAGCTCCAGAAGAATCTGAAGCAGAAGCTCCAGAAGGATCTGAAGAAGTAGCTCCAGAAGAATCTGAAGCAAGTCAGAAGCATCTGAAGCAAAGAAGAATTTTGTATGAAGAGTTTTTCAAAGCATAGATTCTACAGAAGTTTCTGAAAGTACTAAAGCTGTAAGTACTGAAGTTCTGTTCCAAATATGCTCTGATATTTAACATGCTGAAAGCACACCTGTTGCAGAAGACTCTGATCCAGCAAGCTCTGATCATCATTAGAAGACTCTGACCCAATCAGACTCTGATGAACTTGCTGAAAACTGAAGAAGAAATATTCAAAGATTATATCCGTTGGAGTAAATCAAACGTCTCTTTCCTCATTTATGCTAGACACAAGAACACAGACAAAAAGGATTTTTCAGTGCTTTCTTCTTCTAGGAAAGGTCACTTGATGTGAAGACAAAAAGGCTCAGACCTTTTGGGACACTCTTCTCAACGTGCAGCTCACCTTGGATCAGCTGCCTATAAAAGCAAGACTCCACCAAATTCTTCAGTTAGACGTTTTGCTGAAAAAGAATTAAAACATTCAAGCTCTCATACTTTCATATTCATTCTTAGAATTAATTTCGTTGTACTTAAACTTAAGAGAAATATCACTGTTGTGATTAAAGCTTTTTAGAAGCATTCTTACTCTTGTATTAGATTTACATTGATTGTAAAGGATTTCCTTAAGAGGATTCAGTTGGAATCAGTAGCTCTTGAGAAGACTAAGAACAATTGTTCTTAGGTGTTACTATTGTAATATGTTTGATTAAATAGTGGATTAAGTCCTTGTTTGAGAAAGGCAAATCACTCTAGGAAGGGTGGACTGGAGTAGTTGAGTTCAACGAACCAGGATAAAAATACTTGTATTTTAATTCTAAGTTTTAATCTTTCATACTTATTCAACCCCCCTTCTAAGTATTATCTCACCTTCAGTTGGCATCAGAGCTCCGGTTCTGTGTGTGCTACCACTTAACAGTGTAAGTAAAGATCCAGAGAGAAATACTTTGATATATATTTAGTTGTTACTATGGCTGATAATACAATATCCAACATTAACAATAAATATGAAGAAAGGGACAAAATCAGCACCAAACCCCCTATGTTTGATGGGGAGAAATTTGATTACTAGAAAGACAGAATTGGAATTTTTTTCCTTGGATATGATGCTGATTTATGGGATCTAGTCATAGATGGATATGTTCATCCCACAGATGGGAATGGCAAAAAGATAGATAGAAAATCTATGACAGATGCTCAGAAGAAAGATTTTAGAAATCATCACAAGGCCAGAACAATATTATTGAATGCAATTTCTCATACTGAGTATGAAAAAATTACAAATAGGGAAACTGCTTTTGATATGTTTGAATCCTTAAAGATGACTCATGAGGGAAACTCTCAAGTCAAGGAAACAAAAGCTCTGGCTCTGATCCAGAAGTATGAGGCCTTCAAGATGGAAGACTCTGAATCTGTTGAAGCTATGTTCTCCAGATTTCAGATCCTCACAGTTGGGCTAAAGGTTCTGGACAAGGGATACTCCACATCAGATCATGTAAAGAAAATCATCAGAAGTCTACCTACCAGATGGAGACCAATGGTGACTGCCTTGAAGATGGCTAAAGATCTAAATAAGATCTCTTTAGAAGAACTCATCAGCTCACTAAGGAACCATGAAATTGAGCTTGAGGAAGATGGACCCCAGAAGAAAGAAAAAGGTAAATCTGTTGCTTTAAAATCTAATAAATCTGCTAAAGCTTTGCAGGTTATTGAAGAAAGCTCTGAAGAATCTTCTTCTGAAGAAGAAGATGAATTATCCATGTTGTCCAGAAGGATCAACAGACTCTGGAAGCACAAGGGAAAGAAGTTCAACAACTTCAGAAGATCTGATCATAGAAAGGAATCTTCTGAGCACAGAAGATCTGGCAAGAAAGAAGTTGTATGCTATAAGTGCAAAGAACCTGGGCATTACAAGAATGATTGCCCCAAACTTCAAAAAGAAAAACCCAAGAAGAAGTTTAACAAAAAGAAGAAGGTTCTGATGGCAACACGGGATGACTCAGATGAATCTGAATCATCTTCTGAATCAAAAGAAGAATGTGCTAATGTTGCACTGATGGCCAGCACAGAAGATCAGGAGGAAGGAACCTCAGGATATGAATCAGATTCTGAATCTGATGATGACGCTGAAGAGGTAATGGCTAAACTTACTAAAGAAGAACTTATAAAAGTTTTATCAGAAATTCTTAAAAGTTATAACAATATCAAACTCAAATACAAGAAGCTGAAAAGCAATCTTGAATCTGAGATTGATCTTCTAAAGACAGAACTTGTTGAGCAAAAAGAAATTAATCTGAAAATCAAAAATGACTTTGAAATAACTCAACAAGAATCTGAATCTGAGACTAAGTCATGTGAAAACATTTTAGAAAAATATGACTCTAGCTTTCAGAGATTCCTTACTAAGAGCATAGACAGAAGCAAGATGGCTTCTATGATCTATGGTGTTAGTGGGAACAACAGAAGAGGTATTGGATATGAATCTTCATCTGGAAGTAATCCAAAATCTGTTGACAAACTTTTCATCAAGAAGACACCTCTGTATTCTCAATTTAAATTTGGTCACGTAAATGACATTAAACACACAAGCTCTGAGAAGAATACTTATGTGTTTAAACCCAAGGCAAGTCAGAATAAACATTATGTTGAAAAACAGAAGTTTAGACAAACCTACAAACCAACTAACCCCAAAGGACCCAAGAAGATCTGGGTACCTAAAAATAAAATAATTCCTGTTGCAGATGTTCTTAGCAGCAAGGTCAGGACACCAATCATGGTACCTGGACTCTACATGACAGGAGAAAAGTCTATGTTCAAAAGCCTGGAACTTAGATCTGGAGGTGATGTGAAGTTTGGAGGGAACCAGAAGGGCAAGATCATTGGATCTGGCACCATTGGAAACGGTAAACTTCCCTCTATTACTAATGTTTTACTTGTTGAAGGGTTAAAGCATAACTTATTGTCCATAAGTCAATTAAGTGACAATGGTTATGATATTACCTTTAATCAAAAATGGTGTAAAGCTATTAGTCAAAAGGATGGCTCTATCCTATTTAGTGGTAAGAGGAAAAACAACATTTATAAAATAAATCTTTCAGAACTTAAAGTTCAAAATGTTAAATGCCTATTGTCTGTTAATGAAGAGCAATGAGTCTGGCACAGAAGATTGGGCCATATTAATATGAGACACATATCTCAGATTAATAAACTTAATCTTGTCAGAGGACTCCCTAATCTGAAATTCACTTCAGATGCTCTTTGTGAAGCATGCCAAAAAGGGAAGTTTTCAAAATCATCTTTTAAATAAAAAAATGTTGTTTCTACTTCCAAACCACTAGAATTACTTCATATTGATCTGTTTGGACCAGTGAAAACTGCATCCATCAGAGGCAAGAAGTATGGATTAGTCATTGTTGATGACTATAGTAGATGGACATGGGTAAAGTTCTTAAAACATAAGGATGAGTCACATTCTGTGTTCTTTGACTTCTGCAAGCAAGTCCAGAATGAAAAGGATTTCAAAATTATAAAAGTCAGAAGTGATCATGGTGGTGAATTTGAAAATAAATATTTTGAAAAATATTTTTCTGAAAATGGCATTGCTCATGATTTTTCCTGTCCTAGAACTCCACAACAAAATGGGGTTGTAGAGAGGAAAACAGAACTCTGCAAGAAATGGCCAGAACCATGATCAATGAGACAAATCTAGCAAAACACTTTTGGGCAGAAGCAATCAACACAGCCTGTTACATTCAGAACAGAGTGTCTGTAAGACCTCTTCTGAAAAAAACTCCTTATGAACTGTGGAAGAACAGAAAGCCCAACATTTCATATTTTCATCCTTTTGGATGTATTTGCTATATGTTAAATACTAAGGAAAATCTGAACAAGTTTGATTCCAAAGAACAGAAGTGTTTCATGCTTGGATATTCTGAACGCTCTAAAGGCTACAGAGTATACAATACTGCGACACAGATTGTGGAAGAATCCATTCATGTCAGATTTGATAATAAGCTTGGCTCTGAAAAGCCAAAGCAGTCTGAAAACTCTGCAGATAGAGAAGTAGTCTTCATTGACTCTGAAGTCCCAGAAGCAGACAAAATTCAAGTGAAGGAACCAGAAGCAACGCCAGATGCTATTCCTTTAACTTCTCAGATGAACAATCTAAACATTTCTGAAGAATCAACTGTTAGAGGATCATTATCCAGAATTAAAGCTTCTCATCCAGCGAATGTCATTATTGGAAAGAAAGATGATCCCATCAGAACAAGATCCTTTCTAAGATCATCTGAAACATCACTATTTGGACTGGTGTCAGAAATTGAACCATCTTCTGTAGATGAAGCTCTGCAAGACAATGATTGGATTATTGCCATGCAAGAAGAGCTAAATCAATTCTCCAGAAATGATGTATGGGATCTAGTTCAAAGACCACAAGGATTCAATATAATTGGTACAAAATGGGTCTTCATAAATAAACTGAATGAGAAAGGAGAAGTTGAAAGAAATAAGGTAAGGCTAGTTGCTCAAGGGTACAGTCAACAAGAAGGTATTGATTACACTGAAACTTATGCTCCAGTGGCAAGGTTAGAATCTATACGCCTTCTTATTTCATTTGCTGCACAAAATAACATCACTCTGTATCAGATGGATGTTAAAAGTGCATTTCTTAATGGTATTATAGAAGAAGAAGTTTATGTCCACCAACCTCCTGGTTTTGAAAATGAAAAATTTCCAGATCATGTTTTCAAACTAAAGAAATCTCTATATGGTTTAAAACAAGCTCCCAGAGCTTGGTATGAGAGATTGAGCAATTTTCTTCTGGAGAAAAATTTCATCAGAGGCAAAGTGGATACAACACTCTTTTGTAAATCAATTAAGAAAGATCTTCTAATTTGTCAAATTTATGTGGATGATATTATTTTTGGATCAACAAATATTATGCTTGGAAAGGAGTTTGCTACATGTATGCAGGTAGAATTTGAAATGAGCATGATAGGAGAACTCAGATTCTTTCTAGGAATCCAAGTCAATCAAACTCCAGAGTGCACTTACATACATCAGACCAAATATGTTAAAGAACTTCTGAAGAAATTTAACATGGCTGATATTAAGCTGGCAAAGACTCCCATGCATCCTACTAGCCCACTTGGCAAGGAAGAGGTAAGTAAGAAAGTAGACCAGAAGCTCTACAGAGGTATGATTGGTTCTCTTCTTTATCTAACTGCTTCTAGACCTGACATATTGTTCAGTGTATGCTTGTGTGCTAGATTCCAATCAGATCCTAGAGAATCACACTTGACAGCTGTCAAGAGGATTCTAAGGTATCTGAAAGGTACTTCTAATGTGGGTTTGTGTTACAGAAAATCTGATGATTTCAAATTAGTTGGATTCTGTGATGCTGACTACGCTGGAGACAGAGTGGAAAGAAAGAGTACTTCTGGAAGTTGTCAATTTCTAGGAAGAAATCTAATCTCTTGGTACAGCAAGAAGCAACCCACAATTGCACTTTCAACCACAGAGGCAGAATATATTGCTGCTGCTGGATGTAGCACGCAGATGCTCTGGATGAAAAGTCAACTAGAAGATTATCAAATTTTTGAAAGTAACATTTCTATCTTTTGTGATAATACTTCTGCTATATGTTTGTCTAAAAACCCTATTTTGCATTCTAAGCAAAACATATAGAAATTAAGCATCATTTCATCAGAGACTATGTTCAGAAGGGAATAATAAATTTAGCCTTTGTTGATACAGATCATCAATGGGCAGATATTTTTACAAAACCCCTTGTTGAAGATAGATTCAAATTTATTCTGAAAAATATTGGTATGGATTTTTGTCCAGAATGATATTTGTCAGAAGCAAATTTTTACAGATGCAAAAATGCCTAATGCTCTGAAGTATTTCTTCTGATTGCTTACTTATTCTGCTTAATATTTTTTATGAAACTCTGAACTAACAATCCTTAGAAGATTTGAACGTTGGCTAACGTTTCATTTCTCAAGAGAATTCAGAACACATGCAAGCAAACACGTGTCACACCAAATCTGCAAAGGTGGCGTGTACATTACTGAAGAGACGTTTGATGTGAAGTTTGAATAGTGAAAATCTTGATTTTCCCCCCAATTTGTCAGAAGCAATAAATGTTTGAAATGATTATTATTCTCTTCATTTAATGCTTGTTCAAACGTGCAAAACATTCTGACTGATGGTATGTGTAATACCCCAAATTTTACCCTTACATTTAGTCAGTCATGGCGCATGGCATTTCATTTTTGCATCCATTAATCACTAACCAATCATTGAGTGCGATTTGTTTTGCAGGAATTACCCCTAGGGGCGTTTTGGTCATTTTAAAGCAGAATTCGTAATTTTGGGACAGATGAGGCATTATTCCTGAGTCATTTATTTACATGGTTTTGATTATGTCAAGGTGTCGGCACGTTTTGACTGGTATTGAGAAACTCTTGTCAGAAGTATTTGGACTCAGGGCCGTTTCGGTGTTTTGTTTTGAATGATAGGAGCTTGGGCTGAAAAGAAAGTGGATAGTGTTAATGTTGTTCAGAGAAGTTATGTGATCAACGGGATTGTAGTTAATCATGTCGCGGGATACTAGTTATAAAATTGATCGAGGCAAATATTTTTGAGACTTTTATCCATAAGTATTCATAAGTTACAACTCAAAGGTGGATTTAAATAATTTGTGAATTATTATTCATGGATACTTAAATTTATAATTGAAAAAATAAACATGAGTATTTGTTGGATTTTATTTCATAAATATTAAAGTACAGTAGAATTGAAAGAACACTTTCGAATTCTATTCAAGATGATTACAAGAGGATGGCATCTACAATAAGTATCTACTCTAAAAAAGGTCCTAAGTCCTAAAGATCCTATTGTGTCTTCATGATGTTCATCCACGGGACATTACTTCATGCTTCTCCGATTAACCTGCACAATAAAAAAAGAACAAACAGAAGCAAGAAAGGGTTAGAAGTTATTTTTGACACTCTCAGAACATCATCATCATCGAGTGCCGGGAGGGCACGACCGAAGCCGCATCCTACTCCCGTTACCGATCCGAACCATCGGCGTCAGATCAGGTAATATCTGTTCTTATCTAAGGGGCAACCGAGAGAGATAAAGAGTAAAATGAAGTGGAAAAGGGTCATATGCCGAAATTGGATTCGTTTTCAAGCAGATCCCAATTGGGTTCCAAACTGATACAAGTAAGCATCACAGCCAATCCGAATTCAGACCCAGATGCCAATAGGTCTGAACCGTTTCGAAACTATCCAACATCTGAAATACAAGAATCAAAACAGCATCAGAAGACTTGAGGCCAAAACAGTTCATAAGCTGCACCTAAATTGCATAAACAAAACAACTCACAGGATGCACAGAATTGAGTTAAAATTTCAATTCGCAAAGCGCCAAATCCAGCACATGTTCATAAAAAAAAAGGACCAAGTCCAACAATTCACAAGCCGCTGAACCAGCTCGAAAAATAGAATGGCAAGTACGTCAAAAGAATCAAGTTCAAGAACAATATCAGTTATAGGCTGTCTAAAAATTGAATGCAAATCATTATTCACAGCCACAGAACACAGAACAGTCCCGGAAACAAGTCCAGTTCCTACCACAGAAGGAATACTCAACAACATCGAAAATCATACGGCATCAATTCGAAGAACCAGTTCAGCAGAAAAAACCAGAAACATGGCACGGTTCAACCTAGGTTAAGATTCAAAAGTTCAGATCATACCAGTCACAACCAAACCCGTAGAGCACAACAGAAAGAGTCAAAGAAGATAGAGTCAAATGGCATCAGAAAGAGAATAAATCCATACCATAAGAAGCATATCAGTTCACCAGGACAATTCATGCCCTCAAATATCCAAAGCATGAAGGGCTCAGTCTGAACATCATTGCCCCAAGCTATAATGGAATCAATTGAGACAAACCATCTGCAAACAGAGGAGATACCAGAAAACTGAGTCCAATGGCGAATTAGACACCATAACAAGAACTCATGAAACATCAGCACACAAAGGCTCCAACGCAGGTTCAGACAAGTATCATCACTACCAACGACCTCCCTCGGCAACATTCGATCCGACCGGGACTTTAGCACCTGTTCTGAAAGAAAAAGAGGAAAATAAGTGAATCCCAATCAATGGTTAAACTAAATGAAGCAAGTTCGCGAAGAACCATAATGCGAGTAAATTCACAAACTATTCAAATAGACATGGATTCATCAAGTCTCGACAAGTGGATATCCACATTGGAAACTAATTCAGTCAATCCAAAGGAATCAAAAATAAGGGCCAGCCAAATTGAATGTGAACACGGATAACCAAATCAGAGAGGAATCAATCAATCTCACAAAGCCCCTTCGAGCAGACCTGGAAAAGGAAAGAAAAGATCTAAGTAAATCTGAAAATAAAATCAAATCAACCGAATCCAATCGTTTCATGAAAAAAATCCAATCATCGCGAATCAATCATATCAGTAAAATAACGTAAAAAATCCAGAACCAACAAAGGCCCAAAAGAGAATCAGAAGATATAAAAGGAAGGACATCACCTCGTAAGAAAACCCTAGACAAAACGGCGGAGAACACCAAAAAGTGGCGAAGAAGACAAATCGTGAAACCCTAGCGACCGCGAGAGAGAAAGAGGAGAAGAGTTTTCGTCAAAGGTGATCATCAGAGCACAAACCGAGAAATTGAGGAAGGTCCACCGACGTCGCCTCCATCCCCGACGGGCAAACCTTCCCCAGAGGCTCAGTTCACCATCATCGCCTCCTCAATACGTTCATCACCGATTGCGAACGAAAATGTAAGCAAGGAACACATAATACCGTCACTTTTAATGATGTTTGGTTTAATTTCAGAATCGCAACATGATCGAAGAAAGAATCGCAACATGATCGAAGAGAGAAGCAGCGAGAAAAAGGAAGAGGAATTGAAGAAACGGCGCCGCGAAGAGAATAGGGTTTTGAAACCCTAGTTCTCCCTTTTTTTGCATTTTTACACCAACCGGGTTGGGTCCGGGAGTGATGACCGACCCAACCCCTTTTACTTTTCTTTTTTATTTTTTATAATTAGTTAGTTTAAATTTATTTAAAACTTTTTTTAACTAAATATTAAAATTGTTTTTAAAATAAATAAAATTAAAAACCTTTTTTAATAATAAACACAAAATCTTTTTTATATAAATAATATTAAAATCCACTTTTTTTTAAAAAATAATAAAAATTAGGTTAAAATAGTTTTTTTTAGGATTTGAGTAAATTAATATTAAAAAATCCTATTTTAATTTAAAGTTTATATCATAAAATAAAACCACAAAAAGATGCATAATTTCACTTCTTCACCATCTGATAATCCATTTAATTCTGCCCCCCTGACGTTGTTTGTTCGTTTTGCAGTTTATTGCGTTTACTGTTATTTATTTCATTATCGTTCTATTTAAATTTCATATTGTATCTGCTCCTCTCATGTAACCTCGCGAACCCTAACAATCGCGCTTTAATTTCTGTCTTTAAGTTTCTGCTTGTATGACTTACTGTCTGCATTTTTATTTCTGTTTGCATGATTCAATTATCTCACACTTCCACCAATATTTTGTCACCTTGCACACCTCCGAAGGAATTTGGTCTAGCCGTTTGACCGCCGTGTCAATAGTCCTCAACTTCAAACTACACCCTTACAAACCCTAATTTTCCATAAATGTCTCGCCGCAGACAAAATTACCAAAACTACCCCTAGCACTAGGTCAAAGAGCCGTCGTGCTCATTTTAGGGTTTCCCGCCGTGGAATCCCTAATTTAACCCTAATTTCAACTTAACATTTCAACGTAGAAATTTGGAGTTCCTACACTCCGTGTAAACGTGTCCTTAAGACATGTTTATTCCCTTTGAGACCTTGACCACAGTCAAGAAGTCTCTAACCTCCCTTTTGAGGGAAACTACGATTACTCTGATTCCACTTCCGTAAGGATACGTAGGCACAAGATGCGATGTCTTGCCGAGTAAACTTAGAATTAACCCCTTAGGTCTCCTTTCTCACTTTTAATCCCTTGTACATATACCTTAAGCAAATGAATAAAGCAAGTAGTAAACATCTGAACAAAAGGTTCCTGTAGAGTACTACAGAAGTTTAGGGTGCTGATACCTTCCCTAAATTTAACCAACCCCCGAACCCTAGATCTTTCCCCGCGTTGTGTTTACAACGCAAAATATTTAGGTTTTCCCTTTTTGACCTTTTCCTTCGGATAAATCAAAAAGCGGTTGTGAATTGAATTGCGATTCAAACTCATCAATAGTTTGTAATCCTATTTCCACCGCAACAGAAAATGGCGACTTCATTGGGGACCTTCTAAACTTTTGAGGGTTATCCCTAATTTGTTCATATTTATTACTATTTGTTTTACTATTCATTTGCATGTATATATTGTGCTCTGATTTGGGACTGTTCCTTGTGTTGTGAGATAAGTCCTATGCCCGGACTAGTGACATTATTATAGGATGGGGATATATTCGATGAGGCTTATAGGGAGTGAATCCCGACCAAGCTGATTCGAGAATCACCGCTCAGTTGAGACCTTTTCGAAATTGGTTCGGTTGAACGAGTAATCGTGAAAACTTTTTCCATGGTCGATTGGAGTCTGTGATATTGGGAACCGTAGTACCTTTACACCACCTTGGCCTTATTTAGGACGTAGTGCGGGAACTATGTGGGAGTAGTCCTACAATGGTTGCTACGCGATACTACACTCAAAAGAGGTTCTCTTGAGAATATTATTAACCCCCGAGTCAATCGGAGAGTTGATAATATCCGAAAGATGGGCTGATGACTTTGGGCACCTTTTAGAACCTTGTTCTGCAGGTACGACTAACCTATAATACACTCCTTTTTGGGATGGGTAGACCTTAACTCCGCTCACGTTCCTTTAACCTAGGACTTTGTGTGTTTTCATGCATTGCATCCATAAAGCATCCCATTGCATTACATTTCATGGAATTCAAACATCATTTATGGATATCGCGGGATACCATAAATAAAAAAATAAAAATAAAAAATAAGAAAAAAGATGTCCTTGGTACCCCACGACATTCGTAAATGTTTGAATTCCATTAAATCATCATTTGCATTCACATTTTAGCATCATACTTTTGCATTGCATGTGTCTCCCGGTTTCTCATACGCGGTTTTCTCACCTTCCAGTTTTGTCACCCTGAGTTCTCTGCATCAATACGACCCGTCAAAAGGATGGAAGATCAAAACCAAGAGATCAACCGTGTCAGCCATGAACTCGAAGATCTTCGAGGAAGTGTGGGGCAGATTTTGGAGATGTTACGAGCTCTTAGTGTGAAGGTGGATGCTCAGTCTACTGTTGTTTCTGAGACTACTAATACCATTATGGAACCTCAACGAGCTGTTATTGTCGAGAATGTACCTCCTCACGGTCTTCAATCCGGTCTGGTGCCTTCTAGTGCTCAACCAGTTCGACGAGCTACCCCTCCAAAGTGCAAAACTCCTAATTCCGACCATGATAAAGGACCTGCACGTTCGAGGAACCGCAAAATGGCTACTCCTCAACCTTGGCAACATCAGCAGAGTTATGTTCAAGGTTATCCGTTTCCATATGTCCAACAACCCTATGCAGCTACTGTTGCACCTCCTTTCGATCAGCAGTTTCCTACATACCAGCCTGTGCAGTCAGCTCCGGTATATCAAGCACCGGTTTATCAACAACCTTTCGGTTATCCGGCTATGCAGGTTCCTGTCAACAGTCAACGAGTGCCCAACGCTCCTGTTCATCAGCAATCACAGGATCAGGTTCCTTATCTCCGTAAGAGTCAGTATAAGCCTTGTCCTCCAATTCCGATGACTTTCACTGAGTTATACTCCCATTTGGTACAACAAGGTCTGATTACCACCCGTGCTTTGGGTCCTCCGCCTAATCCGTTACCTGCAGGTTACAACGCTGCCGCTCATTGTTTATTTCATGAGGGTGCGCCCGGCCATGATCTAGAGAATTGCTACGCTCTTAAGAAATTTGTCAGGAATTTGCTAGAAATGAAGAAGTTGTCTTTTAGCGATGCTCAGCCGAAGATCGAAACTCCTCTCGGGGTTCCCTGCTTGTCAAGATTAAATTCTGCAAAGCATGGTACTCTTGCGGCAAATCAGCCGAATCCAGTAATTATTCAAAGGCCTAGCTCGCTTCATCTCAATAACCCTCAAGATGATATGACCGGGATCAACCAAGAATCTGGGAAAGTTATTTTGAAGCAACGACTGAAAACTGTTGAAGATGTGACCAGCATAACTGGGGCAAGCCATGACGACCCACAATGATCATAAATCAGACGTCCTTTCCACTGAGGCTCCGCCAAAGGAAACTGTTGCTCTTGAATGCAAGATTTCATAAACATTTAGAAGGATTTTTCCGACAGTTCATTTGTTTATTTATATGTATTTCTCTTCGATTAAGCATATTTAGCATGCACGAACTTGTTTATCTTTGATTAATTAACGCATATGTTTGTCTTGAATAAATCCATTCGTTTCACCCATTCAAAATATATTTTTCATAAATTATAATGCCAACTTTACCCGATCTCTTGTTCTGATGGAGAATTGGGGGGAGGATGACGAACCTAAAACGTCAGATTTCTTGTCGTATGCTTTCGATTGAAACCCGCTGATGATGTAAGGCATTGTTTCAAATCCCAAACACTGGAGATATAAGGATGTTAATCCCTCGTTAACCTCTTTGAGCCCTGAAGTAGGAGTTTTTTTTTTAAGAACCTTCATCCTAACCTTGGGCAGGGTAGGTTTCAGTTAAACCAATCGAGCGCTTAGACTCTCAAAAAAGGAAGCAAACCTTCGAGAATTTATCCTTAGCATCTTAAGAAGTCCAATACAATGACTATCCCTCGGGTACCTAAGGAGTGGGGCAGTCACGAGCCTTCCAAAAGATTTACACGACTTGTGCATAAAAGAATATTCAAAAAAACAAGAGCCCGCTAAGTCAAAACCTATGAAGGAGACTTAGGCAAAACTGGGGCATCCGCTGGACTCCAAAGTAAGATCAAAAGACGATGTCCAGGCAAAAGTTAGGGAATAAGAACAACAAACCAGTAGTTTTTTATAATAATCCCTATTAAAGAACGAAGTCGTGTGACCAATTGCCATTAGAAATAGGTAAGTGACTGCCATGTCCAAAGCCTTGATAAGTTCTCGACCTAGCAAGTCCGCTTGAGATATGAGCGTTCGTATCCGATTAACTGAAGTAGGATTGGAGAACATCACGAAGAAGGTGTGGGTACAAATATAACTTTGAGCCTTTATCCTTTGTTTCTTAAACCGTGAACCGAGCCACAATACAACCTTTAAAAGACCTAATTGAAGTAGGACTTCGGTTGAAAACATACTCGACAAGATCACGTTTCCTGACTCCTACGAGCTATGCTCAGAAAAAATTCATGTTGGCATTATAATTAAAACTTATATCCCGACTAGTGATTTCGGTCACAAGTTATTGCGATATCTTTTTCAAAACAAAATTCAAGACAAATATATGTGTGCATTGACAAGCTCAGGATAGGCATTTCAGGCATGACGACTTTGCTTGATATCTTAGAGATTTATATATGGACATAACCCATGGAACTTGAAGATCCTGCTAAACAGGGGCAGGCAGTTTCCCAATTCGCTTACCAACGCGAGTCTGATGTTCTTAAGAGCTATTTCTCAAAGATTTCGTCGTAACACAATTAATTTGTGCCAGTTACGTCGAGACCTGACAAATCTCAAAGAGTTTGAAAACAGTGGGGCAACCAGACTCCGTGTTCTCTATAAAATCCTCTTGAGATGACCCTACCTCACAACGCAAGTATCCTGGGGCACCGTGTTTTTTAAAGAAACAAATGGCGACTACTATAAGGTCCTTCAAGATCAAAACCATGTGGTCAGAACCTTTCTTCATGCACCCGAGGGATTTTACTCACAGCGGCCTTCATTCCCCAGTAAATCTCAGTGTTGCAATAGGCTCCTAACTTATTGCCTCATCACAGTCCCCAGAGAGACTATAAGCTGACAACTTTTTCTTGGGTAACTCGAAAGTGTCCCTCAGGTTTTCTTCTCCCCATGTGAAGACATGATACTGTGCACCCAAGCAGATTGCCTTCTCCCCAGAGAAGTTAGAATTTATAAACCAGATTCGGTTCTACCATTGATCTTTCTCACCCATGATTGACGTATTGGTTGCAGAGAACGCATGGTATCTCTGTCGAGATGTTTATTTCATCTCTCGTCCCGTCTCTAGTCTATTTCGTCAGCATACACAGGGGCATAAGCATCACATGCCTATTTCATACATTCATTTCCCATACTCATTACATACTCATTCCATAACATCCTGCATATTTAACTACATACATAGACATTGACATACATTCACATTAACATGGGCATTAACCTTCACAGGTTCATTGTGTCTCGCCATCATTGGTTGTTACCGCCGAGTAACTTGGGTTCATCCATTCCCTTCAAATAGATTGTCAGCCTTAAGCATAAAATACCTACTTGTTTCCAGTTTCCCCACAGAGCTCGATCCTCGTGGATGACGGTTACTTCAGCTATCTTTCCTCGCCAGGATTAGATATTTACCCTTCGAGATCATTCCCTCGATGGAGTCTTGATTACTAGTCTTCTTTCTAGCTCGATCCTAGATTGAATCTCAGTCTTGTCGGTCGTCGAGCCCAACCGGACATGCATTTATTTTGCACCGTCTAAAATTTTCACCCTACCTTGGCAGATACACGACTGTTCTCGCCCGAGAAGTTTATCACTGTACCCGGACGTGCATTTATTTTGCACTATCTTTCAAGAAAACCAATCAACAATCCTTTACAGATACACGCCAGTTCACGCCTGGAAAATCTATCGGTACAACACTTTACATCTTACAACATCGGTATGCGACTGTTCTCGCCTGAGAAGCCTATCGATATAACAATCCTACATCTTACAGCATCGGTATGCGACATTTCTCGCCTGAGAAGCCTATCGATATAACAACCTTACACAACAAGATACACGCCTGTTCTCACAAGAGAAGCTTATCATCGGTCAGCACCCATTCTCACCTGAGAAGCTTATCATCGGTCAGCACCCGTTCTCACCTGAGAAGCTTATCATCGATCAGCACCAGTTCTCGCCAGAGAAGCTTATCATCCTCTGTTATCACCTTTACAAGCAGTTCTTACATGAGAAGCTTATTATTGCCACTCTTGCAAATAAGCGACATTTCTCGCCTGAGAAGCTGATCCTATCTTCGTTATGACTCGCAACAAATGGCCATCTCCATTGAGCAGTTGGGCTTCCATTTTCCCTGTCGTCTTGAAGTATGGGGAGGTTTGAACCGAATCATATTCAAGAGAGCACAGATCTTGAAGTATGAAGAAGTTCAATTTACCCTTTAGTAAAAGAAGGAGCAGAATCGTATTCAGGAGAGCACAGATCTTGAAGTATGAAGAAGTTCAATTTACCCTTTAGTAAAAGAAGGAGCGAAATCATATTCAGGAGAGCACAAATCTTGAAGTATGAAGAAGTTCATTTACCCTTTAGTAAAAGAAGAATCAGAATCGTATTCCAGGCGCCGACCTTAAATATGAGAAGATTTATATATCAGATAAGCAGCAGCCTCTTTATTTGAGTGCTTATCCATTTTGGCATGTAAGTCCCTTCCAACGATAAGTGACAGTTCTCCCTCGAGAAGCTTATCAGGGCATTTCCTATCAAAGTCCATTTATTTGGCATACAGCCGGTCTTTACCCTGTATATTTGATACGGATTTCCGAAAAGTCCGTCCGATCCCATCACGAAGGATAGTTTATAGAAGCTTGGATGTTATTCTTTGCTCAATGCTCCAGCATTCTGTAACCGATCTTGCAATCGTGTAGATCTAGTTTCATTGTTAGACATTCCCTAGTGGAGGTCATCTCATAGGTGCCATCTCCATTTAAGGATCTTATTCTTAAAGTCCATTTATTTTGGCATACAGCCGGTCTTTACCCTGTATATTTGATACGGATTTCCGAAAAGTCCGTCCGATCCCATCACGGAGGATAGTTTATAGAAGCTTGGATGTTATTCTTTGCTCAATGCTCCAGCATTCTGTAACCGATCTTGCAATCGTGTAGATCTAGTTTCATTGTTAGACATTCCCTAGTGGAGGTCATCTCATAGGTGCCATCTCCATTTAAAGATCTTATTCTTAAAGTCCATTTATTTTGGCATACAGTCGGTTCTTTTTACCCTGTATATTTGCTACGGAGTCCCGAAAGGCCCGTTTGATCTTGTCACGAGAGATAGTTTACAGAAGCTTGGATGTTATTCTTTGCTTAATGCTCCAGCATTCTGTGATCGATCTTGCAGTCGTACATGATCGAGTTTTACTTTTAGATCCCCCAGTGGAGGCCGTCTCATAGGTGCCATCTCCATTTGAGAATCTCGTCCCTTTTCTAAAAAGACAATTGGTCGTGTTCGCACCAGTTGACCATCATTTTAGAATTCCCCAGTGTTGTACTGTGTCCCAGCGCGTCGTTTTCCCGGTGTGTTCTTCCCGTAGCGTCTGCCCCTATGTCGTCGTATTCGTCAGCATTTTCGTATTCATCATTCCAGCATACGCATCATATCATATTCATGGCATCGTCTGCATTAGTCTGTTCTCGTTTGGTCTATAGCATTGCATATCACCGCATATAAGGGCAAAATTTTCGGTTATCTATATTTAAATCCCTCCACCATGATTCCTCGAGTCTCCGCCACTCAAATCATCTGGTGCAGCTATTTAAATAGGGGCAACTGTAATACCCCAAATTTTACCCTTACATTTAGTCAGTCATGGCGCATGGCATTTCATTTTTGCATCCATTAATCACTAACCAATCATTGAATGCGATTTGTTTTGCAGGAATTACCCATAGGGGCGTTTTGGTCATTTTAAAGCAGAATTCGTAATTTTGGGACAGATGAGGCATTATTCCTGAGTCATTTATTTACATGGTTTTGATTATGTCAAGGTGTCGGCACGTTTTGACTGGTATTGAGAAACTCTTGTCAGAAGTATTTGGACTCAGGGCCGTTTCGGTGTTTTGTTTTGAATGATAGGAGCTTGGGCTGAAAAGAAAGTGGATAGTGTTAATGCTGTTCAGAGAAGTTATGTGATCAACGGGATTGTAGTTAATCATGTCGCGGGATACTAGTTATAAAATTGATCGAGGCAAATATTTTTGAGACTTTTATCCATAAGTATTCATAAGTTACAACTCAAAGGTGGATTTAAATAATTTGTGAATTATTATTCATGGATACTTAAATTTATAATTGAAAAAATAAACATGAGTATTTGTTGGATTTTATTTCATAAATATTAAAGTACAGTAGAATTGAAAGAACACTTTCGAATTCTATTCAAGATGATTACAAGAGGATGGCATCTACAATAAGTATCTACTCTAAAAAAGGTCCTAAGTCCTAAAGATCCTATTGTGTCTTCATGATGTTCATCCACGGGACATTACTTCATGCTTCTCCGATTAACCTGCACAATCAAAAAAGAACAAACAGAAGCAAGAAAGGGTTAGAAGTTATTTTTGACACTCTCAGAACATCATCATCATCGAGTGCCGGGAGGGCACGACCGAAGCCGCATCCTACTCCCGTTACCGATCCGAACCATCGGCGTCAGATCAGGTAATATCTGTTCTTATCTAAGGGGCAACCGAGAGAGATAAAGAGTAAAATGAAGTGGAAAAGGGTCATATGCCGAAATTGGATTCGTTTTCAAGCAGATCCCAATTGGGTTCCAAACTGATACAAGTAAGCATCACAGCCAATCCGAATTCAGACCCAGATGCCAATAGGTCTGAACCGTTTCGAAACTATCCAACATCTGAAATACAAGAATCAAAACAGCATCAGAAGACTTGAGGCCAAAACAGTTCATAAGCTGCACCTAAATTGCATAAACAAAACAACTCACAGGATGCACAGAATTGAGTTAAAATTTCAATTCGCAAAGCGCCAAATCCAGCACATGTTCATAAAAAAAAAGGACCAAGTCCAACAATTCACAAGCCGCTGAACCAGCTCGAAAAATAGAATGGCAAGTACGTCAAAAGAATCAAGTTCAAGAACAATATCAGTTATAGGCTGTCTAAAAATTGAATGCAAATCATTATTCACAGCCACAGAACACAGAACAGTCCCGGAAACAAGTCCAGTTCCTACCACAGAAGGAATACTCAACAACATCGAAAATCATACGGCATCAATTCGAAGAACCAGTTCAGCAGAAAAAACCAGAAACATGGCACGGTTCAACCTAGGTTAAGATTCAAAAGTTCAGATCATACCAGTCACAACCAAACCCGTAGAGCACAACAGAAAGAGTCAAAGAAGATAGAGTCAAATGGCATCAGAAAGAGAATAAATCCATACCATAAGAAGCATATCAGTTCACCAGGACAATTCATGCCCTCAAATATCCAAAGCATGAAGGGCTCAGTCTGAACATCATTGCCCCAAGCTATAATGGAATCAATTGAGACAAACCATCTGCAAACAGAGGAGATACCAGAAAACTGAGTCCAATGGCGAATTAGACACCATAACAAGAACTCATGAAACATCAGCACACAAAGGCTCCAACGCAGGTTCAGACAAGTATCATCACTACCAACGACCTCCCTCGGCAACATTCGATCCGACCGGGACTTTAGCACCTGTTCTGAAAGAAAAAGAGGAAAATAAGTGAATCCCAATCAATGGTTAAACTAAATGAAGCAAGTTCGCGAAGAACCATAATGCGAGTAAATTCACAAACTATTCAAATAGACATCGATTCATCAAGTCTCGACAAGTGGATATCCACATTGGAAACTAATTCAGTCAATCCAAAGGAATCAAAAATAAGGGCCAGCCAAATTGAATGTGAACACGGATAACCAAATCAGAGAGGAATCAATCAATCTCACAAAGCCCCTTCGAGCAGACCTGGAAAAGGAAAGAAAAGATCTAAGTAAATATGAAAATAAAATCAAATCAACCGAATCCAATCGTTTCATGAAAAAAATCCAATCATCGCGAATCAATCATATCAGTAAAATAACGTAAAAAATCCAGAACCAACAAAGGCCCAAAAGAGAATCAGAAGATATAAAAGGAAGGACATCACCTCGTAAGAAAACCCTAGATAAAACGGCGGAGAACACCAAAAAGCGGCGAAGAAGACGAATCGTGAAACCCTAGCGACCGCGAGAGAGAAAGAGGAGAAGAGTTTTCGTCAAAGGTGATCATCAGAGCACAAACCGAGAAATTGAGGAAGGTCCACCGACGCCGCCTCCATCCACGACGGACAAACCTTCCCTAGAGGCTCAGTTCACCATCATCGCCTCCTCAATACGTTCATCACCGATTGCGAACGAAAATGTAAGCAAGGAACACATAATACCGTCACTTTTAATGATGTTTGGTTTAATTTCAGAATCGCAACATGATCGAAGAAAGAATCGCAACATGATCGAAGAGAGAAGCAGCGAGAAAAAGGAAGAGGAATTGAAGAAACGGCGCCGCAAAGAGAATAGGTTTTGAAACCCTAGTTCTCCCTTTTTTTGCATTTTTACACCAACCGGGTTGGGTCCGGGAGTGATGACCGGCCCAACCCCTTTTACTTTTCTTTTTTATTTTTTATAATTAGTTAGTTTAAATTTATTTAAAACTTTTTTTAACTAAATATTAAAATTGTTTTTAAAATAAATAAAATTAAAAACCTTTTTTAATAATAAACACAAAATCTTTTTTATATAAATAATATTAAAATCCACTTTTTTTTAAAAAATAATAAAAATTAGGTTAAAATAGTTTTTTTTAGGATTTGAGTAAATTAATATTAAAAAATCCTATTTTAATTTAAAGTTTATATCATAAAATAAAACCACAAAAAGATGCATAATTTCACTTCTTCACCATCTGATAATCCATTTAATTCTGCCCCCCTGACGTTGTTTGTTCGTTTTGCAGTTTATTGCGTTTACTGTTATTTATTTCATTATCGTTCTATTTAAATTTCATATTGTATCTGCTCCTCTCATGTAACCTCGCGAACCCTAACAATCGCGCTTTAATTTCTGTCTTTAAGTTTCTGCTTGTATGGCTTACTGTCTGCATTTTTATTTCTGTTTGCATGATTCAATTATCTCACACTTCCACCAATATTTTGTCACCTTGCACACCTCCGAAGGAATTAGGTCTAGCCGTTTGACCGCCGTGTCAATAGTCCTCAACTTCAAACTACACCCTTACAAACCCTAATTTTCCATAAATGTCTCGCCGCAGACAAAATTACCAAAACTACCCCTAGCACTAGGTCAAAGAGCCATCGTGCTCATTTTAGGGTTTCCCTCCGTGGAATCCCTAATTTAACCCTAATTTCAACTTAACATTTCAACGTAGAAATTTGGAGTTCCTACACTCCGTGTAAACGTGTCCTTAAGACATGTTTATTCCCTTTGAGACCTTGACCACAGTCAAGAAGTCTCTAACCTCCCTTTTGAGGGGAACTACGATTACTCTGATTCCACTCCCGTAAGGATACGTAGGCACAAGATGCGATGTCTTGCCGAGTAAACTTAGAATTAACCCCTTAGGTCTCCTTTCTCACTTTTAATCCCTTGTACATATACCTTAAGCAAATAAATAAAGCAAGTAGTAAACATCTGAACAAAAGGTTCCTGTAGAGTACTACAGAAGTTTAGGGTGCTGATACCTTCCCTAAATTTAACCAACCCCCGAACCCTAGATCTTTCCCCGCGTTGTGTTTACAACGCAAAATATTTAGGTTTTCCCTTTTTGACCTTTTCCTTCGGATAAATCAAAAAGCGGTTGTGAATTGAATTGCGATTCAAACTCATCAATAGTTTGTAATCCTATTTCCACCGCAACAGTATGCCTAATTGTTTTAGTATAAATACATGACCTATCTTCACTTTCACACTTTTCACAATCTCAGAAAATTTTATGCATTTTCATCTTCTCTTCTCTCTGCATAAAAACCCTAAGCCTAAGCGCGTGACAAAGCAATCTTCAATGGCAACTTCATCATCAACAGCTGCTCAATTCCAATCTTCAATGACTGCAGTTACTTCTGCAAACATGGGTGTTGCTCCTTACTCTCCTCCTAAAAGAACTCTATTGACCCATGTTGAAAAGTTGGAGATTTTGTGTGAATCAATGGTGGAATTTGATTCACTTGCAGAAAATGGCTTTGAGTTTCGTTCTATCATAGGTGCTCAAGGATGGGTAAAGTACTTTGATAGACTCTTTGGACCAGTTTACCCCCTCCTTGTGAAAGAATTCTGGATCCATGCACCAGTTTACCCTAAATTCATCCTATCTTCTATACTGGGAAAAGAAATCATTATAACAGAAGATCTGATCAGAAAGCTAATTGGGTATGAAGAAACAGATGGTGTTTCCCACTTGCCAGCTGGACGTGTGGACATGGATGAAGTGTATGAAGAAGTAATGACTGCTGGTCAAGCTTCTAACAAATTCAAGGATCTGAAGCCTGACTACAAAATCTGGGCTAAGATCTTCATGGGATGCATCCATCATAGGAAGTCAACAAACTCTCCAGACTATGTCAATAATGAACAACTCTATTTCATGTATTGCCTCAGTCAGAGCACCAAGTTAGATCTTCCATATATTCTCTTTATGCATCTGTGGAACCATATAAATGCCTCTAGAGAGTATGTGAAAGAAAAAGGACAGAAGATCAGAACCTGGATCCCTTTTGGAAGGTTGATCTCAGATCTTCTAACTTAGAATGGATTAGTCACTGCTCTGTACGCTGCTGGAGTTATAGAGGAATTGGAATTCATAATGGGAAAGCCTCTGAATGCCAAAAGTCTTCAGAGACTTAAAATAGTGGATGAACTCACAACAGCTCCCAAGAAGCTGAATGTGTCTGAACTGAGTAAGAAGAGGATTCCTGTAGATGATTTTCCATTATTCTTTGCTGAAGAACCAAGGCACATTATTGTGATGTACATTGATGAGTGTAAGAAGGAAGGAAAGCCTGTTCCTACAAACATAATACAGCTAGCAAGACAACCTCTACCTGATGCAGAAGAAGAAGAAGAAGCACAACTACAAAGAAAGAGGACTCAGCCAGCAGCAGAAGCTGCACCTGTTCAGAAGAAGGTCAAGATTGCTGAGAAGCCACAGAAGCTCTTGAAGAGGATAGATTCTGGAGACACTTCTTCTGTACCAGCCAAGAGAATCAAAATCAAAGGTACTAAATCTTCTGTATCTTCTGCAAGTAATGTTGTTTTAAATGATTCTAATATTAAGTCTGTTCCTAAACCACCCTCTACTCAAAATACTTCTGTTACTGCTCCTATTTCCAAATCACCACAAAAACAAGCATCTGTTCCAACACCAACAACAACAAAAACAATTCCAACACCAAAAGTCTCTGTACCACAATCATCTCAACCAAAAATCCAAATCAAACAGTTTGTTCCACAAAAAAAATCTTCACAGAATCAACCTTCAGATCAACAACCTACAGAACAACAACCACAACCTTCTGTACAACAAAAATCCTCTGAACCATCTAAACAAAAGGCATCTGAACAACAACAGCACCCACAAGAAAAACAACCTGAAAAACCACAAGAACCTCCATCAAAAAAAGCCTCTGAAAATCAACCACCTTCAAATAATCCACCATCAAAATCATCTGAACCCACTGCTTCTGAACCTAAAAAAATAACACCTATTCCAGTCTCATCTGAACCAATCCCAATTCCATCTGATTCACCCATCTCAGAACAACCATCAAAACCCTATGAAATTCCTTCAGAACCAACCAACACTTCTGAACCCAACATTCCTAAGACAGAAGTTCTTGATGTCACACCCTTAAAAACTGTGTTTCAAGTATCTTCTACTTCCTGCACACCAACCACCTCTTCAAACTCCTCAGAATCAGACATCCACCCAGACTTTCTAGTCTCTCCATCTCACAGAGACTCTGAGGTAAACCAACCAGAACCCATTATACCTTCTAAAGCTCCCATTCAAGATCCTATTCCCACACCTGCACCATCATCTGAAATACTGATTCCAAGTTCCAACCCAAGAACATCTATTTCTTGTGCCCAAGTTTCATCACTGTTTCACAATTTGGCATATGGTTTCAAACTCAAAGATTTTTATGACAAAGTTGAACCATCTGACCCTATCACCCCTCTGAAACCAAAACTCACAATGACCTTTCCATCTGTGATTCTTGACTATATAAAATCCAAGTCAGATGTAGATTCATTAGAAACTATATTCTGCTCTGCTAAAACTGATAAAGCTGTTGCTTCAGCTATCCCAATTTCCTCTGATAACAATGTTGCTTCTGATGAACCCCCCAAATCTGCCTTCCAAACCTACTCAAATGAACCTTTTGATGTAGTTACCCTTCACACCAGAGCAAAACCTCATCTATTAAATGCCTTAATCAGATCCAAAGAAAAAGCTCCTGAAAATCCTTTCATTCCATATTATCATCCTCCTCTGATCTCCATTCAAAAATCTCTTTTTCCACCAACTCCCCAACCAAAACCCATAACTCTGGAAACTCTGTTACATCCTAAGCCCAGACTTAATGTTAATCATTTATTTCAATCATTTTTGCAAGAAATACAGTTGTATTTAGGTACTGTATAGAAGAAATGCTCAACAACAATGGATGCCAAAGAATCTGATATCATCTGGAATGGATTCATCAACAGATTCAACTCTGTGGCCTCAAATCTGAAGAACATTTGTTCTGATGATGCGAAGCTCAGATTTGCTGAAGCTGCAAGAACTCCACTCTGGAATGTCAAGAAATCTGAACCTCTGCTTCTTACAGATGCTCCTCCCTCATCAGAAGAATCTACTGAAACTGCATCTGAAGAAAATCATTTGGCCATGACTTTGGTAGACCCTCCTTCTAGCTCTAATGCTCCAGACTCTACAGAACCCATGGAAATTGACTCTGTTCAAGCTCCAGAACCTGATCATACTTCTTCATCTAAGATAAAGAAAGAACATCCAGATTTTGAGGATAAGATTGCTGCTCTGGAAGCTGGTCAATCAGAGATCAAGTCTTGGATGGCAAAACAGGATAAGAAATCTGAAGACATGACAGAGTGGATGTCAAAGCAGGATTAAAAGAATGAAACAATGGCTAAGTGGATGTCCAAGCAAGAGCAGTCCTCCTCTGAGATTACAGATCTATTGAAGATGCTTTTGTCCAAACACTCTTAGATTTTCATTTTTTTCATTCTAATATTTTTGCATCTGATGTTTGCTATGTATTTTTTATCTTCTGATGCATGTACTCTTGATCTGATCTTATTGAATGAATCAAAGTTTTCTCCATTGAATTATCTCATTTACTGTTTCTTATTTGTCTTTTTAAAGTGTTTACTTTTTGCTTATGACAAAAAAGGGGGAGAAAATATAGATCTGAACTGTTTAATATAACTTCACCAGAATGAAACTTCAGACATATTTATTCTATCTAACATTTAATTTGACTATTTCAGAACATTTGATAAGTACATTATGTAAAAGAAACTCTGAGTCTCTCAGATCATTATGACTATTATCAAACTCTGAATATTAATTCTGCAAGACATTCTAACTTTCAAATGTTAAAAGAACAAACAAGATCTAGCTCTGAAGATTACTCAAGACAAAAGGGAAGTTTCTATTCCTTTTCTGTATTTAACTCATGGGGAGATTCATCATCTCAGGGGGAGTTATAATTTTAATATTCTCAATTAAACAAAATTTCTGATGTTTTTGTCATCATCAAAAAGGGCGAGATTGTTAGAACACAAATTGGTTCTTAATAATATCTCTATGTTTTGATGATAACTATTAGGAAATTTTGTATTTAAGAATTATATACTCTAAAATTTGCTTGAGAGTTTTTACTGCAGATAGTAAAGAAATTAATACTCCAGAAGCAAATCAGAATTGAATGCAAGAAATTAACTAGACTCTGAAGCGCCAGATGCACTCATTAGAAGATTCTGATTGCTGCCAACAGAAGATTCTGAGCGTAGCCTCTAGAAGATTCTGAAGCAGAAGCTCCAGAAGAATCTGAAGCAGAAGCTCCAGAAGAATCTGAAGCAGAAGCTCCAGAAGGACCTGAAGAAGTAGCTCCAGAAGAATCTGAAGCAAGTCAGAAGCATATGAAGCAAAGAAGAATTTTGTATGAAGAGTTTTTCAAAGCATAGATTCTACAGAAGTTTCTGAAAGTACTAAAGCTGCAAGTACTGAAGTTCTGTTCCAAATATGCTCTGATATTTAACACACTGAAAGCACACCTGCTGCAGAAGACTCTGATCCAGCAAGCTCTGATCATCATTAGAAGACTCTGACCCAATCAGACTCTGATGAACTTGCTGAAAACTGAAGAAGAAATATTCAAAGATTATATCCGTTGGAGTAAATCAAACGTCTCTTTCCTCATTTATGCTAGACACAAGAACACAGACAAAAAGGATTTTTCTGTGCTTTCTTCTTCTAGGAAAGGTCACTTGATGTGAAGACAAAAAGGCTCAAACCTTTTGGGACACTCTTCTCAACGTGTATCTCACCTTGGATCAGCTGCCTATAAAAGCAAGACTCCACCAAATTCTTCAGTTAGACGTTTTGCTGAAAAAGAATTAAAACATTCAAGCTCTCATACTTTCATATTAATTCTTAGAATTAATTTCATTGTACTTAAACTTAAGAGAAATATCACTGTTGTGATTAAAACTTTTTAGAAGCATTCTTACTCTTGTATTAGATTTACATTGATTGTAAAGGATTTCCTTAAGAGGATTCAGTTGGAATCAGTAGCTCTTGAGAAGACTAAGAACAGTTGTTCTTAGGTGTTACTATTGTAATCTGTTTGATTAAATAGTGGATTAAGTCCTTGTTTGAGAAAGGCAAATCACTCTAGGAAGGGTGGACTGGAGTAGTTGAGTTCAACGAACCAGGATAAAAATACTTGTGTTTTAATTCTAAGTTTTAATCTTTCATACTTATTCAACCCCACTTCTAAGTATTATCTCACCTTCAATTATATGTCGAGGTTCGTCCTCGACGATCCAGACGTGTTCGCTGTGATAGAGGATAGGGTGGCTGGGAGCCCCCGTCAATTCCGCATTTGCCAGCCTCGGGAGGTCGATCGTATCTGCTCGCATTATGAGGGTGGTCGGTTCCCTATGTATGAGTTCGCCTTCAAGGAGGTGGGCATGCGACTGCCCTTTACCGGCTTTCAGCAAGGCGTTTTCGACCACCTAATATTGGCGCCTTCCCAGCTTCACACGAACTCGCTGGCTTTCATCTGAGCGTTCGAGATCGTGTGCAACTATTTGGAGCTCAGAGCCACGATTCCCCTATTCTTCTACGTCTTCTATTTGCAACGTCAGACGACGGCTGGTCGACATAGCTAGGTCTCGCTGAAGTAGGCGACCAGGCTCTTCCGCCCGTATACTGACTTTGTTCGAGGCTTTAAAGATCGCTGGTTCATGGTTATGCCGGACACGGACAAAACATATGAGACGATTTTTCGAAAGGAAGTAGTAGTTGTGGAGGGGAGTTTCGAGGACAACTATGAGTCCTATTTCCCCTTGGACTGGGGGGATTAACATTTCCGTTCGGCCACTGAAAACTTCATCTTTAGGCCTGGTCGGCTGGGCGAGGTGGACAGCCTGGCCTTCCAGAGGTTGGTGGACTTCGCCGATCGTCTTCCTCCTCGGAAGTGTGTGTCCCCCGACGGGGAGTATATCCATGGCGAAGATGGGTAAATGCTAACAGAGGCCCGGTATATTAATGTAAAGGGTCTGGTCGAATGCAGGACGAAGGCTGAGGCTCATAGGTTCCTAGGTAGTTTGAGTGCCTCCGGGCTGCTTTTGTTACTTGTCCAGGTTTTGCTTCTAACCGTTTTTCTTGTGTTTATTTTGCAGGCTCAACCTAACTATCGCCACTAGATCTGCGGACATCATCTTCCTCTGAGCCTCCTTCCCCACAGCCGGTATGCTCTTTGCTTCCTCGAGCGCCACCACAGGATCGTTCCTCCCTGAAAAGAAATTCGGCCGAAGACAAAACCTAACTGCTTTCAAGAGAGACCTTGCGGTGTCCGAGGAGGTTAGGGCCGAGCTGGCAGCCGACTAGAAGGAGTACCAGAGGCAGGACATGCTCCACTGGGGATGCATTGAGGAGCTGGAGAAGGCCCTGAGGGAAAGGGATGAAGAGATGAAGGGGGCCAATGGTCGTATCGCTGAGCTCGAGGATGAATCCGAAGAGGAGCGGTTGGTCTCGTCTAGGAATGGGTTCGTGGCCAAGGTTCTTCAGCTCGAGGAGGACTGCCCGGGGGCCGTTAAAGTGGACTTTAAGCATGCTGTCGACCAACTCAAGCTCGTCAATCCTGACCTGGTGACCGACGGGATTGGTCCCTTTCATCGGATCCAAGACGGTGGAATAGTGGCGCCCAAGGGGTCGGATGACGAGGAAGACAACCAAGCTGTCTGTGAGGAGGAAAAACCTGTAGAGTAGGGATGGTAGCCTGCGTGCCCTTTTATTTTTCATTCGTCCTGCGTGCCTGGTAGTTTTCAGCCTGCGCGCCATCTTTTATTTGATTCGGGGCTTTTGCCCGTATATTGTAACGATTTGACTTTTGGGCTAGTGTCAGTTTATGGAATTACTTGTTTTACTTTCTAAGTATGTGTGTGTGCCCAACTATTTTTGCATGGTTTATATTTTTGTTTGCATTGTTATGCTTAATGTATGTTCTTGTTAAGTTGGTAGTCATAGCTCGACATTCGTTGTGCCCGGTAGTGTAGGGAACTGGCCGGTTGACTGGGGTGGTTACCTGATCGGTTACGGGGGTGGACCACGATCGTGGACCAGTCCTTGTGGCGTGAACGTCCCATCGCGAGCTGTATGTTCTGTCGGACTTGGTACTGCAACGGCGACTCTCGGTCGAGTGGCCGCCGTCGAGCAGAGCTTCCTGCTCGCACACACACTTGGAAAATTTTCTTGTTTCTTGACTTATAAGTCAAGTTTTGCAGCCAACTTCATGAAGCTTTTTGACCTAGTTCCCTTTGGAATCTTAACTTTGGCCAAACATGAATGTTGTAGATCATATTTGGGGATTTTTAAAAAGTACAAGAGCATTTTCACAGTCTTTATGGTTAGGGAGAATCAAAGAGAGCAAGTTAGGGATTTGTCATGTCACAAAACCAAGTTTAACACTTGCATTATGATGCATAAACCACTCAAACCTCTTTTAATCACTTGTTTAAGTCATTTTCTGATGTTTAGGGACTTAATTGATGAGATTATAATGGATTACCACGAGCAAAAACCATAATTGGATTATATGATTTGTTTATTCAAACAAGTGGATGCAAGTGGCAAGGAGAGAGAAACTTTTTGCATTTTCTGATACACCTCAGCTACTGCATCAACTACTCCCTTTCATTCATTTCATATCAACTATTTTCAGGCTATTGATGATGTTGAAACACATAGGAAGCTTGCTCATGCTCAAAAAAGAAATCCCAAGTTGGATTTGCTCATTTTACCTCCAAAAAGGGAAAACTTGGCAAGTTGCACAATCTGCCCATACCTCTCATTCTCCAAGCTTGCCTATAAATAGAGCACACTCCTAAATTCTAAACAACACCAGAATCAACTATAAACCAAGTTAAATCTCTCTCATTTCTCTGATCACCATCTTCTTGCAAGTGGTAGAAGTTGCTTCCTTGTGAAGTAAAAACTGCCTTGCAAAAACTCTGCCACAACTCAATACATCCACCAAACACTTGAACCAACAGCTCAAAAAAATCACATATGATGCATTGAAGCTGTACAAACCCTCACATTCACCAGAAAACCTCACATTCCAAAAGTCAACTCTCATACCTTTAAATTTTGACTTTTCTGCATCTTCATAGATCAGAACTGAACCAACTATTTTCCAATCATTCTAACACTTTAAACACTCTCCATATAAGTTGTTTGAACTGTCCATGGCATCAAAAAAGTTTTGTAACACCATTTCCTAGAGTTTCACTTTGAAGCTCTTGGTGTTTTCTTGTATAAGAAGGCATTCTGTCAAGGCAGTGATTTTGGAGGAGTTCTCATCATTTGAACACCTTATTTGGAGCATATTGGATCTACTTGGAAAATAATCCATCAACTGGATTTCTTATTTGGTGCATTGACTTAAAAAATCTACAAGAGGTAAGTGTTCCAACTTGCTACTTTTAAGATCATGTTATGCTTTGAGGTACACTGATTTTGAACATGCTAGATACACTTTATAAGTCATGTTTGAACCATTTCTTGCTTATAAACTTGAGTATTCATGAATGTCCCCTTGGTTTGACTTGTTAGCTTACTTTACATGTCATTTCAATATGAAACTTGTTGATTCTGATTAGGCATAGGTGGTTGGTGTTTGTAAACATCATTTATAGGAACATATATGACGTGTTTGATCATTTGGTTGATGTTGAATTAATACATTTTTGTCTGTCACACTGCTCTTGCACAAGCTTGCTATTTTTGCCACTACACATGCAATCTATTGAATTAGCTTGTCTATTGATGTATGATGCTTGTAAGCATTCTCTATATGTCTCATATGTTATGTTTGAATCATTACTTGTTGCTTAGAGCATGTACATGGGACCGTCACATTGTTCTTGCATATAACATGCCTTTTTCAATGATGCTATCGAGTTTTTCACATGGTGCATGATCTGAGAAAACCACCACCATCATTGGATTCTTTGCAAAAAAGTACACAATTTGATTTTTTTGTTTCATCCAATTTGGTTAAGTTTTGAGTGAGTTATGATCCGTCTTGCAAATCTGCCTTGCCTTGCCTTGCTTTTTGCCATAGTTTGGTGCCTAGTTTTCAAATGTGCATAACTTATTTTACTTTTATTATTTTGATTCCACTCTTTTTTCATTATGCTCCTTAATATGTCTAGTTTCAATGTATGAAGAAAGAATTCAAAAATTGTTATTTTTGAAACACTTTGGTCCACTTGAATGACATGGTCCTTTTTAGGGTTTTCTTTGGTTTTCATGAACTTTCTTGACATGGTACTTTATTTTTCTTGTAAGGTTGATCTTTTATGAATCATTGTTGAATGTCTAAAATTTTTATATGTTTGAAATACTTTGCTCTTGTTCTTTACCATGATTATACTTGCCTTTGTGAATGCATGAATATGAAAAATATGCCTTGAAACTTCATTGTGAACCATGATATGTTTCTTTATGTTGTAACCTCATCAACATGATCCTTCACCCCCATATTACTTGTTTATGTGTCTTATTAGAACCATAACATGTTTAGGGTTGTTTCTCGCCTTGCAAGTTACCATGAATCTTGTTTATCTCTCCCTTTGTGAAGTTTGAATCCATGCTTGAACTGTTGTTACTTTTCTTGTCTATCCATGATTGATTGTCATCAATATGTCATGAACATGATCCTTCACTCCCATCTTACTTCTTTATGTGTCTTTTTAGAATCATAACATGATTAGGGTTGTTTCTTGCCTTGAAAATTACCATGAATCTTGTTTATCTTTCCCTTTGTGAAGTTTGAATCCATGCTTGAACTGTTGTTACTTTTCTTTCCTATCCATGATTGATTGTCATCAATATGTATTGAATATGATTAAATGTGTTACATTTGTCTTTAATTGATTCATATAACATGTTTGATTCAAATTGTAACTTATTTGCATGAGTTTTGTTTAAATACCATTGATGAAAATGTTGTTGTTACACATGTTTCATGCTTGCCCTTGTTGGTTGTTACCTTCATGATCTTTGAACATTGTAATGTTAAATCATAAAATCTTGGTTGTTACCATGCTTTTTGTGTTCAATTTTTTAATTAATCCTACTTGTTTATCTTTATCTTTATAAAGTCTGTTTCCCCAATGATGGAACTTGTCAATTCTCATCAAGTTACCTTGTTATCATCTTTGCTTAATATTGTCACAGGCTTGCCCTTATCTTTCTTGGTTGTTACCATGACTTTATATCTTTATCATGTTTGAATGAATGAATATGTGTGTTTAGGATTTGTTAAGTTTCCCTAAGTAATGTATCTTGTTAGCTCTCATCTAGTTTCCTTGTTATCCCTTATTCCAAAGGAAAGTCTCTCTATTGAATTCACTATCATAGATAGCTCATTACCCCTCCCCTTGACTTGGTTAAGTCATTAGGTCCTTTAACATAGTTAATTTATAATCTATATCCATTAGAATTTTCTTTAAGTCTAAATACCTACCCCTTGTTAGGAGTATCCTTCAATTAGAACTTTAAGATAGAGTTTGTTAACTCTATGTAAGGATCATTGTCATGATTACTTACTTCCACTGTGGCTTTTGTCAAAGTCAATCCCCTTGAGCGTTAAACTTAGATCTAGAGATTTTTGTCAAATTCTATACAAAAATTATTATGTTTGTTCCCCCTTGGAGTCTTAACCATAGTCAAGTATTCCTCAATCTTAGTGAGGTGAACTACGGTTGCTCTGATTCCATCCTAGTAAGGATACGTAGGCATAAGATGCGATATCTTTGCGAGGAAACTTATAACTATCCTTAGGTCTTTACCTCAAAATTTACCTTAACCTTGATCCCATGCCCCTAGAAAACAACGACTTAGATAAATTAGCATACATATACAAAAAAGGTTCTTGTAGAGTGCTACAGATGTCTAGGATGTGAATAACTACCCTAGGCATAACCAACCCCCGTTCCCTGAAACTCTAGCATTGTTGTTACATCACGCAAAAGGTTTTTATTTCTTTAACATTTCCTTTGGATAAATCGGTGGTGAATTTCAATGAATTAAGATTCAAGTTAATCAATAGCTTGATATCCGATTCTCACCGCAACAGAAATGGCAACTTCAGTGGGGAAAAAGATGTAGGGTTTATCCCATGTTATGTGCTTATATGCTATATCTATGTATGTTTGCCTATACATGTATATTTGTGAATATATAACTGTTGGTTAGCATTGGATCATTTTGGTGATATCTTGAATGGTGAGATAAGTCGTAACCTGGACTTGAGCGTACACATATGATAGGATGCGGTATTATCAATAGTTGACTGTTGGGAGTAGTCCTAACATGTTTGACATATGATGTAACCACGCTCGGTTGAGACCTCCTTGAGATAATTAATGGTGTATGAGTAGTCATGCATTTCATTAGTTGTTTCAACCTGAGATTCCGTGAAAATTGAGGACCTTTAGTTGCCCTATGAGGGAGTTGTCCTAAAATAGTTGTTACGCGATACTACACTCAGACGAGTTTATCCCAAGAATATTTTTGACCCACGTGAGTAGTCATGTTGGTTGATAATATCCGAAGGATTTATCTATGACTCTGGGAACTCTTGATAGAACCCGTTCCGCAGGTACAATGAACACCTTAGTACATGTCCTTTGAGAGGGTATACCCTGGCTTCATGCTCATAACCCCGAACCTAGGACCCTTTCTTGTTATCATATGCATTTGTGCATTGTGTACACTTTTATATATGATATGTATGCATCATGTCATCATATCATCATGACATCTCATCTTGTTGCACTAGTTTTGTGAAACTCAGTTGTCTTCTTTTTGAAAAACCCTAGATATCATGGATTTTGGGAAAAGAAACACTAAGAAATAAAACTTCAAGAAATGTGATACAACGAATTTAAGAGAGCTAGGAATGTTGGTATCCGAAGATTTTGGGAAAACGTACGGGAAACTTATGAGTATTGTGAAGACTAGAATGGAAGATGGGGTTCTTAGAACTTTGGTTTAATTCTACGATCTGCTATACCACTGATTCACCTTCTCAGATTACCAATTGATACCGACACTCGAAGAGTACTCTTACTTCATTGGAATCCCGCTGATAGAGAAGAAACCGTTCAACGGTTTGGAGAAGTTACCCTCACCAAAAGAGATTGTTGTTGCACTTCATCTAGAAGTACCCGATATCAAAGCCAATTATGCTTCAAAGAATGGGGTTAAAGGTTTTCGTTTTGATTACTTATTGGAGAAGGCTACTTACCTTGCCAAGAAGGGTAGTATGAATGCATTTGAAGCGGTTTTGGTTCTATTGATATATGGGTTGGTGTTGTTCCCTGAGATAGAAGAATTTGTCAATTCAACTACTATCACCGTGTTCTTGAATGGTAATGCGGTACCCACTTTGCTATGTGATGTTTATCATTCCATTTATCATAGGACTTTTCATGGAAGAGGAACTATTTTCTGTTGTGCACCCTTATTATACAAATGGTTTGTCAATCATTTACCAAGGACATACGCTTTCAAGGAAAGTCCTAATGGTTGAAGATGGTCTCAAAGGATTATGTCTCTAACTAAAGCAAATATTCACTGGTACAATCCCGCCTATGATCGAGGGGTCTACATTGATAGTTGTGGTTCTTTTCCAAATGTACCACTCTTGGGAGTACAAGGGGGAATCAACTATAATCCCGCTTTGGCCAGACGTCAATTTGGATTCCCAATGAAGGATAAACCTAGCAACATCATATTATCTGGTTTCTTCTACCTTAACACCAAAGCAGATGAGAGTTCAAGGAACAATATGACTGATGCTTGGGAGAACATCCAGAAGAAAACTAAAGTCGGGCTTGGGAAAAGGAATTGTGTAGCCTTTGAGCCATTCACTCAGTGGGTTCATTCTAGAGCCCATGATCTCAAGATGCTTTACCTTCTTGAAAAGAATATGCAGATTGCCATCACATCATCTTCCGCCATCCCTATTGAAAAAACGGAAGAATACCAAGATATCCTTGAGAGAACCAAGCTTGAAAGCGACACTTGGGAGGGCAAGTACCATACTCTTCAGTCTAAAATGACAGAATTGAAGAAAGAGCTAAAAGACAAGGATGAGTTAATTGAGTGGCTCGAAATTGCTTGATTGGTGAAGATGTGATGAAAGAGAATTTATTTTTCTCTAGCGTCAAGCCTACGCAAAGTACTCATGAGTATTCAAATATCCTTTGATGTAACCTCACGTTTCTTGTATTGTATTTCAAATTTTGTAACTTTTCCCAATATAAATGAAACGAGGGTTTTACTTCAATTTATCTTCTGAGTTTTGTAAAACCAGTTGCATCTAGCATCTCGGTATTCCATTTTGCATCTTGCTAACCATTCAAGGAATTAAAAATCTTTTTTTGCAGACATAATAATGGATCAAAGAAATAGGTTCACATTCCCAAGCTTGAGGTTGGACAGCTTGAGGATCTTAAGAGGCTTAGTAAGGAACTCTGCTGCTTTCATCACTAAGTATGGATACCTGTTATCTTTACTGAACATGCAAGTAAATGACAAAATGCTGCTAGCTCTCATAAAGTTTTATGATTGTTAGCTCACAAATTTGACGCTTCAATATATATATATATATATATATATATATATATATATATATATATATATATATATATATATATATATATATATATATATATATATATATATATATATATATATTTAAATAAAAAAGTCTTTGAGAGGTAAAAAGGTTTCGAGCCTTGAGACCTTCGATTGGGAAGTCAAATGTTGTGGGACTTAGAGAAAATTCTGAACCTTAAAGAAAGTAGCCTTCGACCGAGATGCTGGCTGGAGATTAGTGAAGTTTTGAAATTCAAATAATGGAGGGAGTAGTTATGCTTTCCTATGACTAAGAAGGACAAGTGGCATTCGTTTGACAGAAGACTACATGCATTGTGACACTTGTCGGAAGCTGATGGCCTTAGGAGGTTATTGGTAGTTATTTTTACTATTATAAATAGGAGTCTTAGACTTATAATTCAGTGTGTTGTAATTTACTATTTGTACAAGTCACTCCAAAAATTACTCAAAGTATCTGAGTGTAGAGAAACGAGTTCAAGGAGAATGTACGTTATGTAAACACACCATTTTTACTTTTAATGAAGTTTAATTTATGTGCTTAACTTTACAAAGCTCTTTTCTAAGATCTTTACTCCTTCTCCTCTAAATCCCTATGTTCTTTTCTTTTTAGTTGAACAAACATTTTTATTATTAAAGTCTTTTTAAGAAAACACCATGGATGTGTATAACTTAGATAGATTAGTTCAAAACATAACTTTTAGCATATGTCCTAGGATCAATCTGATCAATTCTGTGAGTCACCAAAGTTAGATTTGGAAGATCAGCGGTTGTTTTCCCTTTTTCAAGGGAAACAATGACCCTCTTTACCATTGCTTCAGATTTTTGGACTTTTAGTTGATGCCTACTTTAGAAGAATACTCTGCTCATCTGAAGATTCCCATGACTTTTACACCTCACTATGGAAGAGACAAAAGACCAAACATGAGAGATATTGCTGAGGCCTTACACTTGGAACCCACTGACCTTCCAACCCATTTGGATATTATAGGTGGATTTACTGGAATGGAAGAAAGACCATTTATGGAAAGGGCTGAGTTTCATTATGATCTTGAGGATATGGGAACCTTTGAAGCTATATTGGTTTTCTCGATTTATGGCTTATATCTATTTCCAAGTAGCCCTGAGCTTATCAACTTAGAGGCCATCAAGTTATTCATTGTCAGATATCCCGCTCCTACTTTATTGGCTGATACCTATTACACAATTCACCGGTGGAGGGTGTATGATCTCAGACAATTTGCTTGCTGCACGACACTCTTAAGAAAGTGGTTTATTTCGCATTTACCTAGGACGTCCTCTCTATGGAACCTAGAAGACAATGATGTATGGGTTAGAAAGCTGGCTTCACTCTCTCACTATGACATCAACTGGTATGATCTTGCTCACGGAGGAATAGTAGCAATACATAGCTGTTGGGATTTCCCAAACATACCTCTGATCGGCACCAAAGGATGTATCGCTACAAGCCTATTTTGGCCCACTGCCAGTTAGGATATCCAACTGAGGAAGACCCGGATCCAGTCTTGTTAGAAACTTGCTTTTGTGAAAAAGGTAGTAACCCAGATTTTGAAGCACAGGTCATATTTTCTTGGCGTCATCCCAACTTACAAGGAATGACTGCCGTGGAAAACCCAAGTTGTCACGCTTCAAAGGCATATCTGCTTTGGTCAAAGGATATAGCACTAAAGATTTTCTACATCCGCTCTTATGATATTTTGCCAGTCCAGGAATAACTTTTGTCTAGGGAAGAGTTGAGGTTTGCTTTAGTCAAAGCTGAACGAGAAAATGAAGAACTCTGGGAGCTGCTCTGTCAAAACCAGAGGAGGACAAGGATGCAAGAAAGAGAAGGATCATCTTGTTAGAGGATCTTGGCCTTTTAATTTTCTTGTGTTTAGTTTGTACCCCTAGCTTTTGGGAATGTGTAACCTTCATTTTGTAAAATATTGTGAAGGTTTCATTCGTTAATGAAAACTTTATACTTGTGAGACTCCATTTGTTAATGGGAATTTGGCTAACCTTTCATTTGTTAATTATAAGCATCACGTTGTTACGTGTTGATCAATTAATTTTTTCCATAAACAGACCTTTTGGTTTTCCTTGAATGTGTGGCTTGCATTTGCATCTACATCCTGCATTTCATTTGCATTGCATTGCATCGGGTCTCCGGTTCATCCTATGCTCTGTTGCTATCAGAAATCACGCTGAATACCTACTGATACAATACCAGAGCCAACGCTCATAGAAGAATGCTGATCAAGATCAAAGAATCGATCAAATCGACAACGACCTCGAGGGGTTACACGGTGATGTTAGCCAGATTATGGAAGTCCTTCAAGTGATAAAAGCAAAAATGGACACGCAGATTACAGTGGTATCTAAAATCAATACAATGGCAATAAATCCTCCTCCGATAGTGACCTCAGTAATTGAACATCTGTTTGGTATCGCTGGGGATTTCATGCCATCATTCAGTAATGCCCATAATTCGACCTTCAGCAGCGCTCTAATCTACAGACTGTTCCGTTAATGTCAGAATTCCAAAATCCTATCTACAGTCAGGCAGGTGCTCAGGCATAGGGTCCGATCGATCTTTAACAATCATCAACAGATATTTGATATACCCGACGGGTCTGAGATCGAAGATGAGAAACACGAAAAATCAAGGGTTGAGATGGATATAATGGCAAGACGGATGAGGGACATAGAAGGAAACAACGTCTTTGGTTCCAATGCTAAGAACATGTGCCTGGTTTCGGGTTTGGTACTTCCTCCTAAGTTCATGATGCCCACATTTGAAAAATATGAAGGAGCGACATGCCCAAAGATTCACTTGATCATGCATTGTCGGGGCATGGGCGCGCATATTGAAAATGACAAATTATTAATCCATTGCTTCCAGGACAGTCTTAAGGGTACCTTTACCAAATGGTACCTAAGTCTAGACCAGTCAAAAATCCATTGCTTCCAAGACTTGTCTGACGCATTCATTTAACAATACATGTACAATATAGACTTGGCTCCAGAACGTCGTCAGCTCCTCAACATGACACAGAAGAGCTCAGAATCTTTCAAAGAATATGCACAGAGATGGCGCAAAAATGACGCTCAGCTGGAACCTCCCCTGATAGAGAAAGAATTGGCTGATTGGTTCGTAGATACAGTCAGGCCCAAATTCTACGAGAGGATGATTAGTAGAGTCACAACAAAATTTTCTGATATTGTAGCCGTAGGAGTGAAAGTGGAGGCAGGTTTGAAGAATGACAAAGTAACAAGCTCAGCTAGTAGTACCAGAAATAGCACAACGAAGAAGCCACCGAGCAATTTTTATAGGAAAAAAGAAGGGAAAACAAATGCTGTAATGTGTGACAGGAGGGTTCAAAACAGAAGGAATCTCCCACAAAATCAACAACTATCTCGTCGACAACCACAATAAAACTATCAGCAGTACCAACAATAACAGTATATGGTTGCGGTCACGACAATTTTTCAACCTCGGCCAAACCAACAAAACTTTCAACAACAAGCGCCCAACACCTACCAGCAAAATCATAACCAACAAACACAACAGCCACAAAGAGCTTCGGCTCCAAGGCCTGATTTCTAGAATAGAAGGCTAAGGATTCAACCCATTCCTATGAGTTACACTGAGTTATACCCCTTAATGGTGCAACAAGGTCTGATTCAGACAAGGAAATTGGGTCCTCCTCCAAATCCGTTGCCACATTTCTACAATCCAAACACACAATGTGCCTTTCATGAAAATGTTGTGGGACATGATCTTGAAGTTTGTATAGCACTTCAACACATTGTACTTGAGTTGATTGAAAAGAAGATTCTCTCATTCGAGGATAATCAGCCCAATATGGAAAACTGTCCTTTACCAAACCATGGTGGTGTCCATGCCGTAGAAGAAGATTCTGATATGAGAGTGATTTCCAGGGTTTCTGAAGTTAAAAATCCATTGACCGAGTTACACAAGAATTTGATAAAGGAAGGTCTGAGCAAAGACTCTCATGAAGACTGTAGCAATTGTTATCATAATTCGTAAGGTTGTGACTTAGTGCGGAGGGATATTCAGTCGATGATTGACGAGGGTCTGCTACAGATATGTGGGAAAAAGAGAAAAGAAGATATCTCGATGATTAAACCTATATTCAATTTACCAAAAAAGTCTGAAAAAGAGCTGGTATTCAACACTGCAAATAGAAAGTCCGCTTCTCCTACTGCTGTTAGGCCTGTATTCCACAACAACCCAGCACCGATGGTTGGCCAGCCTAAGCCAAGTTCTGATCCAAGAAGAGGACCAGGTCCCAATTCAAAGGTTGTATCCTGGAAATATGACCATTCCTGGTACAATATGAAAGTTGGGAGAAGGCATGATGATGTGACAAATATTGTTGGGGCAAGCAAAATGACCTGCATCGGTCGTATATATCAACCCAAAGCAACAGTTACCATTCCCGAGGAAACTATTCCTAAGGAAGCCATCTCAAAAGAGCTTGTTATCATTGAGAAGTCAAAAGGAAAAGAAGTCGCAAAGGATGATGAAGAAGAGTTCTTAAGAATAATCCGTCGGAGCGACTACAGGGTAGTAGAACAGCTCAATCAGACATCGTCAAAAATCTCGGTCATGTATTTGCTGCTAAGTTCTCCTGCTCACCGACAAGCATTACTGAAAATACTGACACATGCCCACATAACAAAAGATATCATTATGGGGAAGTTCGATTCCTTTGTTGTTAACATCACGACTTGCAATATGTTGAGCTTCAACAATGATGACTTAACCACTGAAGGTCGCAAGCACAACCATGCCTTGCATGTATCTGTCAAATATGAAGATGATACTCTCGCTAGAGTACTTGTTGATACTGAGTCATCTCTCAATGTGATGCCCAAGAGAATATTGGCCAAGTTGGCATATAAAAGAGTTATGATGAGAGCCACATCTCTGACCGTGAAAGCCTTTGACGGATCAAGAAGAACAGTAATTGGAGAAGTTGATTTTCCAATTATGGTGGGACCATAAGTCTTTGAGGTCACTTTTCAAGTAATGGATATAAATCTGACATACAATTGTTGACTGGGAAGGCCGTGGATACATGCAACGGACGTTGTCACATCCACATTACATAAAAAATGAAGTTTATTACTGAAAATCAGTTGGTCATAGTACAAGACGAAGAAGATTTAATGGTGAGAAATCTATCATCCTTCTGGTATATCAAAGCCGATGACGATGCATTGGAAATAACTTTCCAGACATTGGAAATTGCACACGATGTATTGATTGAAGAAGCTGTTGTCACACGTGGGCCATCTTTCATCTCTGACCAGAGTATCAAAAGTGCCATGAAGGAAGGTCTACCTCAAGGTTGGGGAGAAGTAAATAAGGTTAACGCTCGGGCAAAGAACAATCGACAAGGGTTGAGTTACAAACCAACTCTAGATGAAGGATCATAGATCTACGACAAGGGCCTAAATACCTCGAAGAAACCTTTGTGAGCGGAGGCATTCAAATAAATTCCATCAAAGAAGACGCCACAGTAAGCTGTATTGATAACTTGGTATTCCGAGATGAAGTCGTTTTGTGCAATTGGGAGTCCGTTGAAGTTCTCATCATGTTACCACTCTTAGAGTAATATGTTTGTCTTGCTTGTTAGCCTTTTTTCTGTTTAAAATCCATGGTCACGTCCGAGGCCAGTGGATCATTTTGTATGGGCTACACTTTTGCAATTAAAGATCAATCAATGAATGAGTGTTTTGTTAAACTTTCATTTGTTGTTCATTGTGTTTTTTGTTTTCACTCTTTTAAAAAAAGGAAAATGGCAATCTTTTAAAAACCTAAAAAAATTCATCATCTGCATCTCTTTGTGTATGTTTGATCATTTAAACCCATTAACAGATGCAGAGAACCTTCATCCCCCGCTAAATCCAATGATCATCCAGTTCTTTCTGACTTTGGTTCACCTGTATTCCAAGTTGAAGATAAGAGTGATGGGGATTTTGAAATTCCTGAAGAACTGATAAAGATGATTGAGTATGAGGATACCTATCTTCAACCTTACAAAGAGCAGATCGACATTATCAACTTGGGCTATGAAGAAGTAAAAAGAGAGGTCAAGATTGGGGCATCGTTTGGGGCAGAGGTTAAGAACACATTGGTAATGCTTCTCAAAGATTATACATATGTGTTTTCTTGGTCCTACCAAGATATGCCTGGGTTGTACACCGATATTGTAGTTCATAAGCTCCCTCTTAAACCTGAGTGTCCTTCGGTTAAGCAGAAACTTCAAAGATCTAGACCTGACATGGCTCTCAAAATCAGAGATGAGGTTAAAAAGCAGATTGACGCAGGCTTTCTGGAAGTTTCTAAATACCCTGAATGGGTGGCTACTATTGTACCAGTACCTAAGGATGGCAAAGATAGAATGTGTGTAGAGTACATAGATCTTAACAAAGCTAGTCCGAAGGACGATTTCCTTCTTCCGCATATCGACACTTTGGTGGACAATACAACCAACTTTCCAGTATTTTCATTCATGTATGGCTTCTCATACTATAATCAGATAAGAATGGACCCAGGTGATATGGAAAAGATAACCTTCATCACACCTTGGGAAACTTATTGTTATAAGGTTATGCCTTTTGGTTTAAAAAATGCTGAAGCCACACACCAATGAGCCATGGTGGCATTATTTCATGACATGATGCACTAAGAAATTGAGGTTCACGTTGATGATATGATTGCCAAGTCTCATAGAAAAGAAGATCCCCTTAATCATTTGTTGAAGCTATTTGAAAGACTCAGGAAGTATCAATTGAGACTAAATCCTACCAAATATACCTTCTAAGTCAGATCTGGAAAACTACTCGATTTCATTGTTAGTCAATATGGAATCGAGGTAGATCCTGACAAGGCACGAGCGATCCAGGAAATGCCTGCCCCACAAACTGAGAAACAGATCAGAGGTTTCCTTGGCAGATTGAATTATATCTCCAGGTTTATCTCCAACTTGACTCCTACTTGCGCGCCGATCTTTAAGTTTCTACGGAAATATTAAGCAGTTGCGTGGAATGAGGATTGCCAGTTGGCATTTGAAAAGATAAAAGGATACCTCAAAGAGCCTCCAATATTGATCCCTCATGTGCCTGGAAGGCCTCTCTTTATGTACATGACTGTGCTTGAGGAATCGATGGGTTGTGTGTTGGGCCAAACAGATGAGTCGGGGAAGAATGAGCATGTAATTTACTACTTGAGCAAGAAATTCACCAATTGTGAAAGTCGTTACTCTCTATTAGAAAAAGCTTTTTGCGCTCTGGCTTGGACAACCAAACGTTAGAGGCAGTACATGACTTCTCACACTACTCTATTGATATCCAAAATGGATCCGATAAAGTACATATTTGAAAATCCTGCTCAGACGGGAAGACTTTCAAGATAGGACATGCTCTTGTCAGAGTACGACATTCAATATGTTGCTCAGAAGCCAATAAAAGGAAGCGTCTTGTCAGACTACCTTACTGATCAATCTGTTGAAGATTATCAGCCGCTCAAATTCGACTTCCCCGATGAAAAATATCATGCTTCTTTACAAAGCCAAAGAAGAGCCTGGCCCTGAGGAGGGTCTTGAACCTGGTTCCCGTTGGGAATGATGTTCGACGGTTCATCCAACAAAATACGCCATGGTGTTAGGGTCGTTCTGGAAAACCCGACTGGTGGCTACACTGCTATTACTGCAAGATTGTGCTTCAAATGCACGAACAACATAGTTGAGTATGAAGCCTGTATCCTAGGTCTTGAAGCTACCATTGACCTTCGTATTAAGATTCTGGAGGTAATTGGCGACTCTGCCTTGGTAATTTATCAGCTCAAGGGTGAATGGGAGACCCGAGATGAAAAACTAATTTTTTACAAAGACTATATTTTGGAGATGATCCGAAAACGTCCCAAGATCCGAAAACCGCATAAAAGATGCTCTGGCTATGATGGCTACTATGTGGAAGGTTCAGTTTGTCAACGAAGCTCCCCTAATTAGCATTGAAAGAAAGACTGCGCTAGCGTACGTCATGATGGCTGAAGAAGAGTCTGATAGAAAACCTTAGTTTTATGACATCAAAAATTACCTTCAGAGTCAAGAATATCCTGCCGACGCATCTAAACTTGACAAGAGAGCTTTGTGAAGATTGTCATCCAAGTTCTTCATTAGCAATAATGTTCTGTACAAGAGAAATCACGACATGGTCTTACTCAGATGTGTTGACAGTAGAGAAGCAGACATGTTGATGACAGACATTCATGAAGGTGACTTGAGGGATGGTTATTACTGGTTGACTTTGGATACCAATTGTATCCTATTTTCCCGAAGATGTCATAAATTCCAGATTTATGCGGACAAGGTGCACGTGCCACCACATCCTCTGAACGTATTGTCATCACCTTGGCCATTCTCGATGTGGGGCATTGATATGATTGGGGTGATTGAGCCTAAAGTGCCTAACAGTCATCAGTTTATCCTAGTCGCCATTGACTATTTCACTAAATGGGTGGAAGTTGCCTCCTATGCAAATGTAACGAAGTAGGTGGTTGCCTGGTTCATTAAAAAGAAGATAATTTGTCGTTACGAAATTCCTAACCAGATCATTACAGATAATGGGACGAATCTGAACAATAAAACAATGAAGGAGCTCTGTGACAGTTTCAAGATTGGACATCATAACTCTTCTCCTTACCGGCCCAAGATGAATGAAGCCGTTGAAGCTGCAAATAAAAACATTAAAAAGATTGTGCAGAAAATGGTAGTATTTTACAAAGATTGGCATGAAATGCTATCATTTGCTTTACACGGATACAGAACATCTATTCACACTTCAACAGGGGAAACCCCTTTCTCCCTGGTTTACAGGATGGATGCAGTACTACCTATTGATGTGAGATGCCTTCGTTTAGAGTCTTAATGGAAGTCGAGCTCGAAGAAGCTAAGTGGGTGAAAGAAAGGTTTAATACACTAAATCTCATTGTCGAGAAAAGGATGTCGGCAATGTGCCACAATCAGCTATATCAGAAGAGAGTTAAAAGAGCCTACGAAAAAATAATCCAGGTCAAAGAATATAAAGAGGGTGAGTTGGTACTCAGAAAGATTCTACTGGTGCAGCGAGACATGCGTGGAAAATGGATGCCAAACTAAGATGACCCTTTTTTTGTGAAGATGGTTTTTTCTAGAGGCTCTCTTATCCTTGCGATGATGGACAATGAACATCTCCAACATCCCGTGAACTCAGATGCAGTAAGAAAATATTATGCCTAAAAAACCTACTGAGTTGAAAACCTGGAAAGACAACTTAGGCAACAAAAAAAAGAAGGCATCCTGGTGGATCATAACCTATGAAGGAGATCCAGGCAAAAAATAGGGATAAAAGAAAGAAAAGTTCGTTAAGTCGAAAACCTGAAAAGGCGGCTTAGACAAAAATGAGCATCCCGGTGAATTGAAAACCCGAAAGGGAGATTCAGACAAAAGTTAAGGACAAAGGCATTTCACTACATCAGAAGTTATCACTATTGTAGAAGGTCGTAAAAGAGGCTCACTTTCCTCTACTCTCATCATAGACAACAACTCAAACAGACTCTTAGCTAGTTAGGACTGGATTATCGTTGGATTTTGTAACCTTTTCCCATATTTCCATTTTTCCAAATTGTAAATATTCCATAGCACTTTTCCTTTTGCAAGTCTCCATCTTTGAACGATATCAGATTTGAACCAATCTTTGTTTATGCTCTATTGATTTCCCTACCTTTTTGTTATGAAAAGATATCACTTATTCGTTAATAATGATTTTTAAAGGCAAACATTTTTTGAAACAAAAATTGTTTTGGAGAAAGTTAATTAACAAGCAAGTCCTAACTTTGATTGTGACATGACGGTGTAAAATTAGAATCCTCTCATAAGGACAGAACAATTTAAACCTTGATACCATCATTTCAGCAATATGAGGTCTATAGAGATTTCTTTCCTCACGCCGCCGCGCTACGAAGTTTCGATATCTCTGATTAGTTATTTTGTCCGCTGTATTGAAGTTGTGACCTCTCTCCGGCAAGTTTGCAAGAACAGGGATCGTTTCCTCTCCAGAGGATTAAGACCATTCTCCAGCGTTGGGATTCAGTGTGATTCTTTTTGTCTCTAGTATGATAGATCGTTACCTATCTTTTGTTTCCTTCTCCTGCGGAGTCATTTGGCATTGCATTTGCATCATACCTTTAGTATATGCATTTTTCAGCATACCTCTTGTCTTGGTTTTTTCTGGCTATGGCCATTGTGATCCAGTTGAGTGGTTTTATTTGTCAAGAATCTGTCGGGTGTTCCTTCCCCAGTAGTTACTGGATACCATCTTGAGATCTTTTGGTCGTTACTAAACTCCTTTGCTTCAGACCTGTTGTCACGGGCTTACCTTTTGGGTTGTTACCTTAACTTTGTCAAGTTATCCGACTTAGGTATTATTGTGATAAATACTTATATCCCGGGAAGTCTAGCTGTGACTAGAAATAGGTCGGTCGCTGACCCCTATCTGATACTGCTAATCGGTGGTTACCAAATTTTAGTCGTTACTAATGTTGTAGCTTATCCTTAAGATCTGGTGTTTACCTGAATCTATCCCCCCAGTCGATGTCCCATTTGTTAACCGACTTTGCTGAAGTCCAGTAGTTGCTGGCATTTTTTAAAATCCAATTGTTATTGGTATCACTGATTTGGTTATCACCAATATCCTCTTGGAAGTCCAGTAGTTACTGGAATTTTTTTAAATCTAATCGTTATTGGTATTGTTGATTTGGTCGTCACCATATCTTCTAAAAGTCCAGTAGTTATAGGCATTGCTTAAAATCCAATCGTTATTGGTATCACTGATTTGGTTGTCACCATATCCTCTTGAAAGTACAATAGTTACTGACATTTTTTATAAATCCAATGTTATTGGTATCGTTGATTTGGTCATCACCATATCTCCTGAAAGTCCAGTAGTTACTGGTGTTACTTAAAATCCAATCGTTATTGATATCATGGATTTGGTTGTCACCATATCCTCTTAGAAGTCCAATAGTTACTGGCGTTGTTTTAAATACAATCATTATTGGTATCATTGATTTGGTCGTCACCATATCGGCTGAAAGTCCAATAGTTACTGGCATTGCTTAAAATCCAATTGTTATTGGTATCACTGTTTTGGTCGTCACCAATCCACCTTGAAAGCCCAGTAATGTTTTGACTAGCATTTTGTGTAAAATCCAATCATTATTGGTATCACTGATTTGGTTGTCAGCATATCCTCTTGGAAGTCCAGTAGTTACTGGCATTGCTTAAAGTCCAATTGTTATTAATATCACTGTTTGGTTGTCACCAATCCCAAAGAAAGTTTGGTAGTTACTGGCCTTAATTGAAAACCCATTGTTATTGATAGTGGAGTGTTTGGTCGTTACCTATCTCCTCTCGGTAGTCCAGTAGTTACTGGCATTGTTAAATGGTTATTGACAATTTCATCCAACTCTATTGTGTCATTTGATTGTTGATTGTTACCAATATCTCCCCTTGAAGTCCAGTAGTTACTGGTACTATTTGAAACCCAATTGTTATTGGAATGTGGTATGTGGTTGTAACCTACATCTTTTTTCCCCTGTAAGACCAGTGGTTACTGGCATCGTTTGAAACCCAATGGTCATTGGTAGGTTGTGGTTTTCACTCATCTCTATTGAAAGCTAAATGATTATTGGCAGGGTTTTTTCTGTACTTTTAGGATAGTTGGTTGTGACCAACATTCCTAGATGTCCCCAGCAGGTCTTGGAGGCCTAGTGGTCACTAGCATCCCCGGTGAGTATGGTCTTGTTTCTAGTCTTTTCTTGAAGATCCCGTTTGAACTCTTCGTTGAAAGGAAAATCCCCATTTGGTTTGTTCCCCAATAGGGGTTGTGTCTCTGTATTTTGAATCCCCAATTGGAGTCCGAGTCTGTTGACTTTTGTTCCCCTAGGTGACTTCTTATCCTTGTCTCCCTTGATGCATCTTCCGGCTGGATTCGCAATTCCCCAGTGGAGATTTGTCTTTCCTGGTGGAGTTTTTGTCCCCTGACCTATGTGGAGGATCCCCTTGAAGTACCATCCTTAGTCATGTCTGAACTATTGGTTGGTATGCTTTGGATCTCTCCCCAGTGTGTATGTGTTCCTAGTGAGTGGTTACTCGTTATTTTGTTCTTCTTTTTTTATTTTGCTCGTATTTCAGCATTTTCTTGCACTCAAGCATCATAAAGCATCATTTTTAGAACCCATTTCATGATCATCATTTATCCTTTTGCATACCATCGTATCTAAGGGCAAAAATTTTTGGTCTGCTATATTTAAATACCTCTCACCATGATTCTATGGAGATCGTTATCTCTCATCGCCATCTGGTAAAGATATTAAATAGGGGCAACTGTCATACTCAAAATTTTGAACCCTAGATTTCATTATCATTCTAGGTTCATCAAACATATGCTATCTAACCATAACCTCTTTCAAGTTAATCTTTACCAAGATGCAGATGAATTAGGGTTTCACACTGTTAAAATCAAGAATCCCGTGGATTGATCAGTCAAGGTTTTGGATTGATCTTCTACATATTAAGTCTTCACATCATCAAGAGGTTCATATATTACCAAGAACAAGGGCTATTTGAGGTTGTGACCAAGAGAATTGAAGCAATGTTGTGCAAAATCCTAATTATGGTTTCTAGTTGAAAAAGTCAACTATGGTTTGACTTTTGGTCTAAATGGGTTTCCAAAGCTTGAACCATGATCCATGATGTTTCTATGAATTATTGAAGTCTCCTCAAGAAGTATGAAAGGTTTAAAAAAAACCCAGAACACTAAGGATCAATCCTGAAGATTTCAACTGTTCGGTTCGTCTGTTTGGAAAGTCAACTCTTTGACTTTTAGAGTTTTGACCCTAAATTGAAGCAATCAAAGTTTCCAAAATCATTTTATGCCTAACTAGTGAGTTTGGTGAATATTTAATCAATAATTGATGGATAACTTGTGAATCAAGAAATTAGGGTTTATGAAAAACCCTAATTACAAGCTAATTTGGAGTGGTCATAACTTTCAAACCATAGATGAAGATTTTTGACCTAGTTCCCTTTAGAATCTGAACTTTGTCCAAACATGAATGTTGTAGATCATATTTGGGGCTTTTAAAAAGTACAAGAGAATTTTCGCAGCCTTTGTGGTTAGGGAGAATCAAAGAAAGCAAGTTAGGGATTTGTCATGTTACAAAACCAAGTTCAACACTTGCATTATGATGCGTAAACCACTCAAACCTCTTCTAATAACTTGTTTAACTCATTCTATGATGTTTAGATTGATGAATTACAACGGATTACCATGAGAAAAAACCAGAATTGGATTATATGATTTGTTTATTCAAGCAAGTGGATGCAAGTAGCAAGGAGAGAGAAACTTTTTGCATTTTTTGATACACCCCAGCTACTGCATCAGCTACTCCCTTTCCTTCACTTCATGTTAACTATTTTTAGGCTATTGATGATGTTGAAACACATAGGAAGCTTTCTCATGCTCAAAAAATAAATCCCAAGTTGGATTTGCTCATTTTGCCTCTAAAAAGGGAAAACTTGGCAAGTTGCACAATCTGCCCATACCACTCATTCTCCAAGCTTGCCTATAAATAAAACACACTCCTAAAATCTAAGCAACACCAAAATCAACTATAAATCAAGTTAAATCTCTCTCATTTCTTTGATCACCATCTTCTTGCAAGTGGTAGAAGTTGCTTCCTTGTGAAGTAAAAACTGCCTTGCAAAAACTCTGCCACAACTCAATACATTCACCAAACACTTGAACCAACACCTCAAACACATCACATATGATGCATTGAAGCTGTCCAAATCCTCACATTCACCATAAAACCTCATATTCCAAAATTCAACTCTAATACCTTAAAATTTTAACTTTTCTGCATCTTCATAGATCAGAACCAAACCAGACATTTTCCAATCATTTTACCACTTCAAACACTCTCCATATAAGTTGTTTGAACTGTCCATGGCATCAAAAAAGTTCCATAACACCATTTCCTAGAGTTTCACTTTGAAGCTCTTGGTGTTTTCTTGCATAAGAAGGCATTCTGTCAAGCAGTGATTTTGGAGGAGTTCTCATCATTTGAACACCTTATTTGGAGAATATTGGAGCTGCTTGGATCATCATCCATCAACTAGGTTTCTTATTTGGTGAATTGACTTGAAAAATATACAAGAGGTAAGTGTTCCAACTTGCTACTTTTAAGATCATGTTATGCTTTGAGGTACACTGATTTGGAACATGCTAGATATACTTTATAAGTCATGTTTGAACCATTTCTTACTCATAAACTTGAGTATTCATGACTGTCCCCTTGATTTGGCTTGTTAGCTTACTTTACATGTCATTTCAATATGCAACTTGTTGGTTATGGTTAGGCATAGGTGGTTGGTGTTTGTAAACATTATTATAGGTCATATATGATGTGTTTGATCATTTGGTTGATGTTGAACTGATACATTTCTGTCTGTCACATTGCTCTTACATAAGCTTGCTATTTTTGCCACTACACATGCCATCTATTGAATTAGCTTGTCTATTGATGTATGATACTTGTAAGAACTCTCTATATGTCTCATATGTTGTGTTTGAATCATTACTTGTTGCTTAGAACATGTACATGGGACTGTCACATTGCTCTTGCACATAACATGTCTTTTTTAATGATGCTATCGAATTTTTCACATGGTGCATGATATAAGAAAACCACCACCACCATTGGATTCCTTGTGAAAAAAATACACAATTTTATTTTTTGTTTCATCCAATTTGGTTAAGTTTTGAGTGAGTTATGATCCTTCTTGCAAATCTGCCTTGGCTTGGTCTTGGTTTGCCTTGCTTTTTGTCCTAGTTTGCCTAGTTTGGTGCCTAGTTTTCAAATGCACATAACTTCTTTGATTTTTATCATTTTGATGCCAATCTTTTTGTAATATGCTCCTTAATATGTCTAGTTTCAATGTGTGAATAAATAATTCAAAAATTGTTATTTTTGAAACACTTTGGTCCACTTGAATGGCATGGTCCTTTTTAGAGTTTTCTTTGGTTTTCATGAACTTTCTTGACATGGTACTTGATTATTCTTGTAAGGTTGATCTTTTATGAATCATTTTTGAATGTCTAACATGTTTATATGTTTGAAACACTTGGATATTGTTCTTTACCATGATTATACCTGCCTTTGTGAATGCATGAATGTGAAAAGTATGTCTTGAAACTTCTTTGTGAACCATGATATGTTTCTTGATGTTGTAACCTCATGAACATGATCCTTCACCCCCATCTTAATTGTTTATATTTCTTATTAGAACCATAACATGTTTAGGGTTATTTATTGCCTTGCAAGTTACCATGAATCTTGTTTATCTTTCCCTTTGTGAAGTTTGAATCCATGCTTGAACTGTTGTTACTTTTCTTGCCTATCCATGATTGATTATCATCAATATGTTATGAACATGATCCTTCACCCATATCTTACTTTTTTATGTGTCTTGTTAGAATCATAACATGATTATGGTTGTTTCATGCCTTGAAAGTTACCATGAATCTTGTTTATCTTTCCCTTTGTGAAGTTTGAATCCATGCTTGAACTGTTGTTGATTTTCTTGCCTATCCATGATTGATTGTCATCAATATGTCTTAAATATGATTAAATGTGTTATATTTGTATTTAATTGATTCATATACCATGTTTGATTCAAGTTCTAACTTGTTTGCATGAGTTTTGTTTGAATACCATTGATGAAAATGTTGTTGTAACACATGTTTCATGCTTGCCCTTGTTGGTTGTTACCTTCGTGATCTTTGAACATTATAATGTTAAATCATAAAACATTGGTTGTTACCATGCTTTTTGTGTTCAATTTTTTTAATTGATCCTACTTGTTTATCTTTATCTTTATCAAGTGTGTTTCCCTAATGATGGAACTTGTCAGTTCTCATCAAGTTACCTTGTAATCATCTTTGCTTAATGTTGTCACAGGCTTGCGCTTATATTTCTTAGTTGTTACCATAACTTTATATATTCATCATGTTTGAATGAATGCATATGTGTGTTTAGGATTTTTTTAAGTTTCCCCAAGTGATGTAGCTTGTTAGCTCTCATCCAGTTGCCTTGTTATCCCTTATTCCAAAGGAAAGTCTCTCTATTGACTTCACTGTCATAGATAGCTCATTACCCCTCCCATTGACTTGGTTAAGTCCTTAGGTACTTTAACTTAGTTAAGTTATAACCTATATCCATTAGAATTTTCTTTAAGTCTAAAGACCTACCCCTTGTTAGGAGTATCCTTCAATTAGAACTTTAAGATAGAGTTTGTTAACTCTATGTAAGGATCATTGTCATCATTACTTACTCTCGCCTTGGCTTTTGTCAAAGTCAATCCCCTTGAGTGTTAAACTTAGATCTAGAGAGTTTTGTCAAATTCTATACAAATTTTTTTATGTTTGTTGCCCCTTAGAGTCTTGACCATAGTTATGTATTCCTTAACCTTAGTGAGGTGAACTACGGTTGCTCTGATTCCATCCTAGTAAGGATACGTAGGCATAAGATGCGATATCTTTGCGAGAAAACTTAGAACTATCCTTAGGTCTTTACCTTAACCTTGATCCCATGCCCCTAGAAAATAACAACTTAGATAACTTAGCATACATATACACAAAATTTTCCTGTAGAGTATTGCAGATATCTAGGATGTGAATAATCATCCTAGGCATAACCAACCCCCGTTCCCCGAAACTCTAACATTGTTGTTACATCACGTAAAAAGTTATTCTTTCTTTAACCTTTACTTTGGATAAATCAAAGCTTGGTGGTGAATTTCAATGAATTAAGATTCAAGTTAATCAATAGCTTGATATTCGATTCTCACTGCAACACAAACATTTAAAGGCTTCCTTAACCTCTTGGTGTAAAGTGTCAAAGGCATGTTGTAATTCATAATGAGACAATTTATTAGTTATCGTATTTAGCACGTTGTACCTTTTTATTCTTCTTCATTTGATGAGCCGAAAGGAAAAGGATAACAGACTCTTTATCGTCACTTGAACTATCATCCCCAGATGACTCACTATCGCTTTCCCAAGCGATGTAAGCTCTTCTAGGCTTACCTTGTTTCTTTTGTGAATGATTAATTTCCTTCCCTTTGTCCTTTTTCATCAATGGACAATCCGGCTTATAGTGCCTTAATTTTCCACAGTAATAGCACGGTCCTTTTTCTCTACTACCCTTGTTGCCTTCATTCTTGTAAGACCTTACTTGTCTTTTAAAATTGACGAGATTCTTTTCGGAATGTTGAATACCATTTTTCTTTACATAGCGATTGTATCGCCTCACGTACTACCCCACATCCTCATTCGTTTCTTCATCATCGTCATCACTCGATTTGTTATCACTTAGCTCTTTTGCAGAGGACTTTGAACAAGAAGCCTTTAGAGCTATTGACTTCTTTTCTGTATTTTTGGTCTTTTCTTTATTTTCCTTTTTCTCAAACTGATCAAGGCTAATGATCACTTGCTCATGTTCTTGGAGCCTTACAAATAGAGTTGTAAGGTCCAAAGTCATGAGGTCATTGGCTTCCTTTATGGTTGTGACCTTTGGTTGCCACTCCCTGGTAAGATACCTTAAAAATTTGTTAGTAGCAACGTCATTGGAAATTGGTCTACCAAGTGAATTTTGTCGATTGATTAAATAAAAAATCTCTTTTACATGTCGGCAATGGTTTTCCCTTACTCCATGTGAAAGAGATCAAACTCTTGAGTCAAAGTGTTGATTCAAGCTAGTTTGACGTCATTAGTTCCCTCATGGACAACTTGTAATGCGTCCCACATAGCTTTAGCAGTCGTACAATATGAAACTCTATAATACTCATCAACTCCAAAAGAGGAGATAAGAATATTTCTAGCTTTCCAATCGTAGTTGCACTTATTCTCGTCTTCACTATTCCATTGTGCTTCAGGCTTAGGCACAACATCTTTATTTTCATCAGTCATAGTAATTTCCATACGACCATTTAATATAATATTCCATACCTTTCTATCAATAGAATTGATATGCACGCGCATACAATCTTTTCAGTAACTATAGTTCTCACTGTTAAAAATTGGTGTTATATTGTAAACCCCTTTTGGTTTGTTTGTCATATTCTAAGAAGTTATATACGAAGCACGGAATGAATCGGTGCTCTTGATACCACTTATTAGAAGATGACAATGATCTAGAAGGGGGATTTAATAGATCATTAATTCTTATACATAGTCGGTGCTTATGATAAATTGTTTTTTAAAACTTTTAAGCGGAAGCAGCTGAGGAACTAAGATCGTCTAAACGAACCGTTGCTGAAAAGATCAAATATGCGATTAGCCTAGATGGAATATAGATTCCGATGAGAAATTGAATCAAAATTTTGAGCACAAATCACTACAATTTTATTCACTCAAAATTGTTCAATTTCCAATGCCTTGTAAAAAATAAATTCAAGTTGAAAAACAACCCAAAGGGTTTGTGTTCAAGCAATTTGTCGAACACTTGGTATGCGAAGCACTCCAAATGAAATTCACTAAGTAATGGCAGTGCTAAAATTTTCCAATTACAATCAAAAGGATTATAATGAGTTTTCCAAATACTTTTCAGCATTACACTATACCAGAATTTTAATGAAGCAATTTGATTGTACACAAACATTAAAATTCAGAAATGGAAAAATAGCGAAAGAGAGAACGTGGGGATTTTGATGAGTGATTTAGGTTGCGTGCATTTGATCCATAGATTTTTTGGTACATGATGAGTAGAATGAAATACAACTCATGAAGAGTTTTCTCATGTCTAAAAAATGTATTTGTTTTCTTGTCTTATGTTTTTCTTTTGCATCTTACTCTTTAAAATATTTTAAAATCAAGCTTAGAGACGTAAAGATTGTCAAACGACATTCTTTCCCTCGCACCGATCCCTGTGGAGACGACATAAATCTCGGAGGGAATTCTTTCAAAAATAATTTTTGTTTCCCGCTTTACCGCATCAACACCGACCTTACAAATTTAAAATTTTTTGGCATATTATGCTTTGCTTTTACGTTGAAAGCTCATAGAAAGAAGTTATATTCTAGATCTAGAAAATGCATATACTTAGGCTATAAACTTGGGACTAAAGGTCACATTTTGTTTGACTTGCAATGTAAGGAATTATTTGTGTCAATAGATGTATCATTTTTTAAAAACCATTTTCCATATAAACAATAATCATTTATTCTCATCACCCTAGTACTGAGAATAAGATTTATAACTCTACTTACTTAGATAATATCTTAGATCACTCATACACATATACTCCTCATAGAACTTCTTCTTCCAATCCTCATAATACTTCTACTACATCTATTCCACATGATTCTCCTTCACTTGCCTTAATACCTACATGATCACTTACCTCAGACCCCCATACTTTAAATAATAATGTTTTTTATAACAATCATGCTCCTCAAGATCCATTACCTGTCAGAAAATCAAGCAGACATAATAAACCACACACATATTGTTGTACCCCAAAATTTGCCCAACCTTTTCTTTACTTGGTTTATGTTTCATTTCATTGTTCTAGCATATTGCATTGCATAGCATTTTGCATTTTACAGGTGTTGCACCCCAAAATTTGCTCAACCTTTCTTTACCTAGCTTGTGTTTCATTTCATTCACATTAGCATTATCATTTGCATTTCATTGACATGTATGCAGGAATTCAAGAGGTATGATTACCAATCAAGAGCTATACAAGAGTTTGAAGCTAGCTCATAAGGTTATTCAAGTGTTCAAGGGTTGATATCCTTGTCAGAGAAGTTGAAAGATCCTCAGAGTGAGTGGTTGAAACCAAGGTTGTGTGCCTCCTAACTCGAGAGTTGTGGGAGCTCATCAGATGATTCTGAAGCCAAGAATATGGACTTGAGGCCTTGAGAGAGCTCATGAGAAGTGTTGAAGATCACTTTGAGGCCTAGAAAGGTCATTGTGCAAGCTTGAGAAGGCTCAACCATGATTGGTGCAGCTAGGGTTTGACTGGGTCAACCCTAAGTCAATTGATGATTTGAAGGAGGTTGAGACCTAATTCAAAAGCCATGTGATCATGGATTGATGCATTGAGATGTTATAAGGATGATTCCAAGGTTAACTCATCATGATTGAAGAGTTTGAGAAGTTTCAAGCTAAGGTTTCTAAGGCTTGACAGTGTAAAATCCCCTAGTTTGACCCCTATCTTCAATAGCAATTTAGCTCAAGATGTGATTGTCATCTCATCTTACCCCCAACATGAATGTTGTAGAGAATGGTCTTAGCTTTAATTTTAGTGCTAGAAGTTCTTGATAGGATTTGTAGAACTCAAGTTATGGCTTTGACAAGTTACAGGTCATCTGAGGCATGTGAATTTGGAGCTTGAAAGTTATCCAACTTGCATGAAACTTTTGCCCTAGAAGGATGATTCTTATGAACTTTTGGTCAACATGAATGTTGTTCCTTATCCTCTTAGCTTTCTAGAGAGTACTATAAGTCCTTGATAGGATTTGTAGAACTCAATTTATGGCTTTGACAAGTCAAGGGTATTTTGGTCATTTGGAGATTATAGGTCATTTCAAGCATAAGGCCATAACTCCTATTTCCAAGCTTCAAATGGGAAAATGTTCAACATAAAACTTGTTCAAAATGATGTTTTAAGGCTAGTAAAGAGGTCATGAGAGGTTGGAATTGCTTGTAGCTCAAAGTTGCAAAAATGACCTAAAATAAGGAGGATTTTCAAATGAAACAAAGTTGGAAATTGACATTTCTGATCTACATGTCCAAACCAAGGCATGTAATAGGTCATTTTGATTCTAAAAAACATTTTAAGAACATTGGTTTAGCCACAATTTTGAATTGAAGTTTAATTTGTGGACTTGCTTTGAAAAGTAGTTACTTACATCTTAAGTAACATTTGCCAAACCTAAATTCAAGGCATAATCAAGGTCCCTTGCAAGCCAAACACATCCAAAATGTCATTAGGAGAGAAATTGGAAAGGAATGAGAGTGATTACAAGCTGCTAACAGAATGATGCACACCATGGCATGTGATTGAAATTCTCATGGCATGAGAGATTGAATTTCTCATTAGAAGGATCTAGAGGTTTCTAGATCATCCATACATGGTCTATATATTGAATAGAGGTGATCCAAGGCCAAGGTTGGTGATGATTGAAGGAGAAAGTAGAGATTGAGATTGAAATTTCATTGCTTGCAACTGAATTCGGTTACTCATTTCCATACACTTTCCATCCATTTTCTTGATTGCAATCTCTTCCATGGATGCTAGGGAATGATTCCAGATCATAATCAAGGGAAATTCGTGGCTGATTGGTGTTCTTGAACTCAGTTTTTTCCACCTGCAACTCAGAGTTGGTTCCAAGGATTGAAGCCATTTCAATCAATTCTATTGCATACAGAAGCTTGGAAGTGATTCACTGAAGGAGTCTGGAGCATTTGAGGGCTTGATTTGAAGGCTAGCTACTTCTGTGCACACGAAATTTTCAGGTTGGTAACTTTTAATCTCCAGCTTGTTTTAGTTAGAATAAAGAGGAATTAGGATGTTAGATGCATTGAGGATTGATGTAGGAAGGTTTTCAGATCATTAATTTGAGAGTTAGTGACCAATTAGAGTTGTTGCCATTTTTGGGTGAGAAGTGGTTCTTGCAAATCTTGAGGTTTCAGAGAGAATTAATGGTATAATTGAGTTCCTTGTGAAATTTGGGACAAGTTTGATCAAGGAATCGTGGCCTATGGTGGACTCTATGGCAAACTAGGGTTGTGAGATGACGATCGGAGATTGTCATCGGCGGTGGTTTTGGGCGCGCAGGTGGCTTGAGTTGCAGAAGTTTAAATTGAGGAAGATGACTTGATAGCCATCAGATCAAGGTTTGACTTGGACTGAGAACCTCATCCAACGGCCACGCATGATTGTTTTTGTGTGTGAAGGACTCTGAACTTAATGAAACGATGCGTTTCATTAATCAGCTGGTTTTGGGCTTTGTGAATTAAGTTGATACCTGCACCCCCTTTGTGGCCCAATCTCCAAATTGAACTGATTCCTTTTACTACCTGCACCGTTCCTTTGTCTATTTTCTTTGAATTTTCTATTATTTTTTCATTTTATGCATGTTTTTTGATTAATTCATAATAAATGGAAAAATGATTCAATTAATCCCATTCTTTTTGCATTGGATTCATGATAGGATCTAGTATTTTTTAGATAAAAAATATTATTATTTCATGCATGTTCTGATTTTATGGGAATTTTTACATTTTAATTGATATTAAAATAGTTATGTTTGATGGTTGATTTTGTGGAATTTGGTTTGATCATGTGATGATGATTTTGGTCTTGAATTTTTGTGAGTAGTTAGCATAGATATGCATGCTCCCCATAGATTTTTCTCACATTTTTTTGATGAACATAAGTGGTAGTTTAGATTGAAACCTTTAGATGCTCCATTTTTAGGGTTTATGGTTGATACCTTGTGGTTTGAATTTTATTTTTAGGGCTAGGTGGATGATTCAACCTCTGATTTTTATAGGGCATATTCATGATTGAATTAGGGTCCCTTAGGAATTTTTTTACGAATTTTCAACATAGTTTTCTATTTTTGGTTGATTTTAGTTTAGGTGCTAGTTTTAGATGATTCTAAGGCATTAATTCAACTAGATTAACTTCTTTAGTTCCCTTAGAATAGGGTTTTGTTTTGCTTGTTCTTGGATGATGATGAAGGCAAGTAGAAGATGCATTGGATTGCTTGAAGAAGCTTGTATGTAAAGATCTCCCCTTCTTTTGGTGTAGTGTTGATTAGGTTAAGATTAGGGTTTGTAGGCAGAGCTTCTAGATAGTTCTCTTCCTTCATAAACATGGATGATGTTGATCACTTCTATTCTTCCCTATGATGTAAGGTCCCCTTGTAAAGGCCTCATCCCTCCTTTGGTAGGATGTGTGGCTCTTTGCAAGTTGGTAGAACCTTTGAGGGTCCCTTTCTTTAATGATAGGAGGCTTAGTGGTGACCTTTGGTCTTCACTCTGCTACCAATCATCCAAACTTTGCTCTTGATAGATGAATCTTTCTCCCTTGATAGAGGATGGAGTTCCCTGCTTGAAGAAGATTGAAGGATGAAGTTGATACTTCTTTGTGTTTGAAGATTATTCTGAGAAGCTGAAGCTTGCAGATGAAGAGGACCAAGTTGATACTGGCAAAGAAGAGAGAGATGAAGCTTGAAGACCAAGTTGACAGTTGTGAAGAAGATTAAATTGAGATTGAGCGGAGAGCTGAGGCTTGAAGAATAAAGAATAAGTTGATACTTATATTTATGCATTGAGAGCCTGAAGGAGTCAAGTTGATACTTGCAGTTAGGAGTGAAGCCTGAAGGTGGAATTGACTGGAGAGCTGAAGCTTGAAGAAGAAAGAATAAGTTGATACTTATGTTTAGTGCATTGAAAACTTGGAGAAGCAAGTTGATACTTGCTATTGAAGATGATAGCCTTGAAGGGTAGGTGAGGTCTGAAGACTGAATTACTGAAGAGCTGAAGCTTGAAGCTGGGGAAGCTGTTGATCTGCTTTCTTTTCTTTCCTGTCTGTTTGCTTGCTGTGCAACTGTATTGAGGTGACTTGTTTGATTTGCTTGATGCATTAGAATAAGTTCATATCTAGATTGACTTGAGCTAGGAGCATGATTGAACTAGAGGTTGAGTCGCTCCCTCTGCTTATATTTTTACTGTATGGCTTTGCTTGCGGGTATTCGGTAGAGCCCATCTCCCTTGCCTATGTGTGTTGTGTTTGCTTGATGGCATTTTATTTTATCTCCTCTGTATGATTACAGTCACGTCTATTTTGCTTGATAGCATATTATTTCTTCTGTATGATTGCAGTTATTCATATCTGGCTTGAGGTTGAGATGAGCTTGTGGAGGCTGATACCCCACACACATTTCCTCCCTCACTTGCATTGCATGCATTTTACAGTTGTTTACTGTTTACTGTTTAAGCTGATGCTTTATCTGTTCCTGTATCATTGACATGATCCCCTAGGAATATCGCTTCCTTTGATAAGGAAGTGATGATAGAACTTTAGGTTGAAACCTATGCATGATAACTGCTAGGAGTTCCCTGTTTCAAACCTCAACTATAGGATGAATCCTTGGCATGACAACATTAGGACTTGATAGTCTTCCCTTAGTTGTCCCTCTCTCTTCTCATCTCAAAAAAAATCAAAATACAGTAATAAAGGTTAACTAACGTCGTACGTTACGAGCCTTAAGCTATCTGAGAAAGGGTTGTTGGAGAGTTTCTTTTCAACAGTCTAGATGTTTAGTATGGCACCCTTTGGGTGACATGCGACCATTCACTCTCAGGTCATAGTCTCTAGTGCGACACTAGTTGCAAACAAACATAAAAAACAGTTCTTTCGTAAAAGGCAGAAAACAAACTTCAAACCTTTTTGCCCCGTGGGCCCATAATTCAAAGGAAGCTTTTCTGAAGAAAAGAGTGTCGTTAACTCCCAGTTCTACCGCAAACGGTAACGCTTAAGTCTCCAAGGGTCGAGCTGTGTACGCCAAACTGCTGGAACTGTTTGTTAACCCTACTCGATAAAAACAGATGAATCTGAATTCCCGTAATCCGTATTATCCCGAACTACGTAAGCTCTGATCTCTCAAGCCTGTTGAGAGTACGTAGGCACAATACTGACGTATTGGCGAGCCACCTTCCCCGTAACCCGTAGTTAGTCGAACTACGTTGACTCTGATTTCTCATTCTCTGATGAGAATACGTAGGCATAAAGTGCGACGCATTGCCGAGTCATTTTCTTTTCTTTTTAAGCCAGCCTTGATATGTAGATAGATAAAACCAACCCGTCAGATAAACACAACAAGCGTGGATCCCATCGAGTACGATGGACGTGAGGGGTGCTAATACCTTCCCCTTGCGTAACCGACTCCCGAACCCAGACAATGGTTGCGATGACCTTGTCTTATACCTTTTCGTCAGGTTTTTCCGATCGTTTCCTTTCCCGTTCTGAGGGATAAATAACGAAAGGTGGCAACTCTTCTGTTTTGCCGACACCTTATTTTCGCGGTAGCGACAGCTAGATAGGGGTCAAACTAGGGGATTTTACACTGTCAAGCCTTAGAAACCTTAGCTTGAAACTTCTCAAACTCTTCAATCATGATGAGTTAACCTTGGAATCATCCTTATAACATCTCAATGCATCAATCCATGATCACATGGCTTTTGAATTAGGTCTCAACCTCCTTCAAATCATCAATTGACTTAGGGTTGACCCAGTCAAACCCTAGCTGCACCAATCATGGTTGAGCCTTCTCAAGCTTGCACAATGACCTTTCTAGGCCTCAAAGTGATCTTCAACACTTCTCATGAGCTCTCTCAAGGCCTCAAGTCCATATTCTTGGCTTCAGAATCATCTGATGAGCTCCCACAACTCTCAAGTTAGGAGGCACACAACCTTGGTTTCAACCACTCACTCTGAGGATCTTTCAACTTCTCTGACAAGGATATCAACCCTTGAACACTTGAATAACCTTCTGAGCTAGCTTCAAACTCTTGTATAGCTCTTGATTGGTAATCATACCTCTTGATCTCCTGCATACATGTCAATGAAATGCAAATGATAATGCTAATGTGAATGAAATGAAACACAAGCTAGGTAAAGAAAGGTTGAGCAAATTTTGGGGTGCAACAGCTGCCCCTATTCAAACGGCTTGGACCTGACTGGGTGAGAAGCGAACGACTCTCAAACAATCATGGTAAAAGACTGTTGAATACCAACAAACCCGGAAATTTGCCAACTACACAAGTACACGGTACTCTGATGGGGACAAATCTTCGGAAACTGAAATAATAGCTGCACGACAACTAGCTGGGGAATCGGTCACACGGTAACCGGTGATACATGGTCGATCATGCCGTCAGGCATCGAGATTCCTCGGGACTCATCAGGTCAACAATCAAGTTAATCATGCCATCGGGCATTCACAGAAATTTTTGGGCGTCAGCCGGACTTCATTAGTAAGTCGGGAATAAACTTCTCAGTCAATCATGAACCAATTTGAGATATCCAAACTTCTGCCGTCAGGCACTCCGCATCAGCTGAGAGAACCGCTTTATTAATACGGTTGGACTTCGATCATCAAGTCTTCAAGGGAAGTTTCAACTTCTCTGTTCGGAAACCTGTTGGGGATGACGCATCTCCGCTGGGGATTCTGGAGAACTATCAAGTAACTCTGCTTCAGGGCTTCAAAAATCATTCTGGATGAATCAACTCTGCTGAGGACTTCAAGAATCATCTTGGGCAAATAACTCTGCTGGAGATTTCAGGAATCGTCCTGAGCAAATACTCTGTCGGGGAATACCTGCAAAACAAGAACAGTAACGACCTAGCTCATGTTTCATATGCATATGTTTGACAATGGCGCAATGCTCCACACGGTGGAAATGCTACACGTTTAGGGTAAATGCCCTGCAATCATGCAAAACGCTATGACCTCATCAGCAAAATAAATGCTGAAGGGAGAATCCTTCTATCAAGGAGAAAGAACCACTCTGGTGGAGGAAGGACTCATCCTGCCAAGGAGAAGAGGTCCCGCCAATCTCAATTGGATTCCGCCTGGGGAAATGAACTTCAGTTGACTGCTGCAGGGGAATAAAGCTCTACGAGAACCTGAACCTGCTCATCTAGGTATTCAAACCACAAGCTGCTGAGGGAAACGATATCAATCGCAGGAACAAACTGCACAGCCTTCGCAGCTAACAGCATCAGCTATTCAACACTCTACTGGGGGAAAACCAATCATGGTCCAAACGCTTTCCAAGGACTCGGCTCTCCTGGGGGTTTGCCCACTCGGCTGGGGAAGAAGGAATCATCCTGCTTACAGGGGAGAGTACAACTCTGTGGGGAATTTCAATTCTGCTGGAGACTTCAGTCTGCGCTATCGAGGGCTGAACACTTCAGTATATGACTCAGCTGGGGAGACGACGATCCTTCAGGATACATCTGCTTGGGGAGAGGACCTTCTCTGCTTGGGGAGACATATCAATGCCTACGATCTCATGTTCAGACTCCACAGGGAGGTGCTACTGAACTTGCTGGAGAAGGAGGAATCATCCGGCTTGGGGCGCATACGGCGTACTGCCTACTACACCTGTAACAACACAAACAAACAGACAAGATACCCTTCTCAAAGGGGCCTATCAAGGTTATCATCTTGTGACAATGTTCAAGTAATTCATTGTTTCAACAATCAGTGGCCTGGGCCAGTAAGTTTATGTATGCGCATTTTATCAAAAACATCGGCGTTCTTTTTCGCAAACAAAACAGATAAATGCTAAACAGGCGAACATAATTGCTGAATAGTATACATTTTATTGATAACAAACCCCTGAATGGGTAAAAATGTTTTACAACAGATGCAAGCTCCTGGAATGAAGAATCTGCGCAAAAATAAAACATAAATATACATCAGTATATACACAAATGTCGGCAATGAGGCGTAGACGAACACCATGAGTTGATCCCTCTATGACCCACTCGACTTCGATACTTCTCCGACGCTTCAGCTTCAGAAGAGATTGATTCAGATAAACGGCCCTCAGGTCTTCCAAACCACTAAACAATGACAGTCCATACGCGGAACGCAGTCATTTGCTTTTTCAAATCCCTAACTTTTGCCTGGATCGCCCTTTCGGGTTTTCGATTCACCGGGATACCCCTTTTTGCCAAAGTCGCCCTTCCAGGTTTTCGACTTTGCGGGTGTATATTCTTTTCTTTATATCCCTAATTTTTAACCGAACCCTTTTTCCTTTTTATGGTTCGCCGGGATGCCCCTTTTTGCCTGGATACTCTTTTTCTTTCCAGCGGGTCATTTTTAAGCAAAGTATTTTTTAACTGCGTCCGCGTTCACCGGGGATGCAAAATCTTCACCATCCATCGTGGATAAAAACAAGGCTTCTCCCGAAAAGACCTTGCTAACGACGTACGGACCTTCGTAATTGGGAGTCCACTTGCCCCGGTGATTGGAGTGTGGAGGAAGAATCTTCTTCAGGACGAGATCGCCCGTCTGAAAGCTTCTAGGACGCACCTTCTTATCATAAGCTTTCTTCATTCGGCTTTGGTACAGACGACCATATACAATCGATGCTAACCTCTTCTCGTCCATCAGGCTGAGTTGGTTTAGTCGGTTCTTAATCAATTCTGCCTCATCGAGTTTCACATCAGCCAAAACTCGTAAAGAAGGGATCTCCACTTCTAACGGTAGGACAACTTCCATACCATGCACTAAGGAGAAAGGAGTTGCCCCGGTCGATGTACGTACTGTCGTACGATAACCGTGCAGTGAAAATGGCAACATCTCGTGCCAATCTTTGTAGGTCACAACCATCTTCTGCACAATCTTCTTAATATTCTTATTGGCCGCTTCAACGGCGCCATTCATCTTCGGCCGGTAAGGAGATGAGTTGTGGTGTTCAATCTTGAAACTCTAGCACAGCTCCTTCATCATCTTGTTATTTAGATTCGAACCATTATCAGTAATGATCCTCTCGGGAATTCCGTAACGATAGATGATGTCCCTCTTTATGAATTTAGCCACCACCTGCTTGGTCACGTTAGCATATGAGGCTGCCTCCACCCACTTGGTGAAGTAGTCTATAGCTACTAGAATGAAGCGATGACCGTTAGATGCAGTGGGCTCGAACTTTCCTATCATGTCGATGCCCCACATGGAGAACAGCCATGGGGAGGACATGACATTCAACGGACACGGCGGCACGTGAATCTTATCAGCATAAATCTGGCATTTATGACATCTCTTCGCGAATTTAAAGCAATCTGATTCCATCGTCAGCCAGTAGTACCCTGCTCTCAGGATCTTTCTTGTCATAGCATGCCCGCCGGCGTGCGTACCAAATGTGCCTTCATGGACTTCTTCGATGAGCATACTCGCTTCTTTCTCATCCACACATATGAGTAGCACGAGATCATGGTTTCTCTTGTACAAAACTCCATCAGGATTGAGATAAAAATTTCCAGACAGCCTTCTTAGAGTCTTCTTATCCTGGGTTGACGCTCCCGCGGGATACTCCTTAGTCATAAGGAAAGTCTGGATATCATGGAACCATGGCTTGCCATCGGAGGCTTCCTTGATCGCAAAGACGAATGCAGGTCTATCAAGACGAGAAAGGACAATCCTTGGAGCTTCATTCCAAAAATTGACTTTATACATTGAAGCCAACGTGGCTAAGGCATCAGCCATCTGGTTCTCAGCCCTGGGCACATGGTGGAGTTCCACTCGATCAAAGAACGGAAGTAGCCTTCTGGAATAGTTCATGTACGACACCAAGTTTGATTGACGAGCCTCCCACTCCCCTTTAATCTGGTTAATCACAAGAGCTGAGTCCCCATATACACCTAGGTTTTTGATTCTCAAATCAATTGCTTCTTCTAGACCCATGATGCATGCTTCGTACTCCGCTTCGTTATTGGTGACCGGAAACGTCAGTCTAGCAGTGAACGAGATGTGGGATCCATGGGGAGTCGTGATGATCGCCCCAATGCCACTTCCGTAAGAATTAACCGCCCCGTCAAATATCAATTTCCACTGGGATTTCCTGTCTGGCCCCTCGTCGGGCAACGGTTCCTCGCAATCCTTCGCTTTGAGAAACATGATATCCTCATTAGGGAATTCAAATTTCATCGGCTGATAATATTTGATCGGCTGTTCGGCAAGGTATTCAGACAATACGCTCCCCTTGATGGCCTTCTGGGAAACGTACTGAATGTCATATTTCGTCAACACCATTTGCCATCTGGCAATCCTGCCCGAAATTGCTTGCTTCTCGAAGACGTACTTGATCGGATCCATCTTCAAAATTAGCATGGTGGTGTGATTGAGCATGTACTGTCGTAAACGTTTGGCAGCCCAGGCTAGTGCACAACACATTTTCTCCAGCATTGAGTAACGAGATTCACAATCTGTGAACTTTTTACTCAAATAATAGATGGCATGCTCCTTTCTGCCCGTCTTGTCGTGCTGACCGAGAACACACCCTATACTATTCTCAAGAACTGTCAAGTACATGATTAAGGGCCGTCCAGCCACTAGGGGTATCAAGATTGGAGGTTCCTGCAGATACTGTTTTATCTTATCAAATGCCTTCTGGAAATCCTCGTTCCAGATAATCGCCTGATCTTTCTTTAGTAGTTTGAACATCGGTTCACACGTGGCAGTGAGCTGAGAAATAAACCTTGCAATGTAGTTTATTCTGCCCAGGAAACCACGGACTTCTTTTTCAGTTTTTGGCGCTGGCATTTCTTGTATTGCTTTAATCTTCGCAGGATCAACCTCGATGCCTCTTTCACTCACGATAAACCCCAGTAGTTTTCCAGACCGTACTCCGAAAGTACACTTGTTAGGATTCAGCCTCAATCAGAACTTCCTAAGCCTCTCAAAAAGCTTCAGCTAATTGACCAGATGACCCTCCTCCGTTTGGGACTTCGCAATCATGTCATCAACATAGACTTCAATCTCCTGATGAATCATGTCATGAAACAAAGTGACCATTGCTCGTTGGTAAGTGGCCCATGCGTTCTTCAGACCGAAAGGCATTACCTTGTAGCAAAATGTTCCCCATGGTGTAATAAACGTAGTTTTCTCCATGTCCTCCGGCGCCATATTGATCTGATTGTAACCGGAGAAGCCATCCATGAACGAAAATACAGAGAAATGAGCTGTATTGTCGACCAACACATTAATATGAGGGAGCGAGAAATCATCTTTAGGGCTCGCCCTATTCAAATCCCGATAATCGATGCACATTCGCACCTTACCGTCCTTCTTCGGTACAGGCACTATGTTGGCGACCCACGGAGGGTAAGTAGTGATCGCTAAAAAGCCAGCATCAAGCTGCTTTTGCACTTCTTCTTTGATCTTAACGGCCATATCTGGTCGTGTCCTCCTAAGCTTCTGCTTAACGGGAGGACAATCTTCTCGCAGCGGCAAGTGATGGACCACGACGTCAGTGTCAAGTCCGGCAATCTTCTGCTTAACGGGAAGGTCTTCGTCTTCATCAATCTCTTCTTCGACTTGATAGATCGGGCAATCGAAGTCGAAGTGAGTCGTAGAAGGTCCAGAGTCGATGTCATCTGCTATGTGGATCCTGCAATAACAAGGGTTAAGCTTAAGACAAGGATATGCAGGTTAGCACAAACCCCATTGCCATTTTATTGTTTTTCAAAACAAATATAAAACAGGAATAACAGAGATCACAATATTTGAATACGAAGAAAAACGCCTTTTGATTTATTGATAAAATGCATGTACATAATCAAACAAGGCCCTGACAATAAAACCACTATGCCCCGGGTAGGACATAGGGTTGTACAATGATTGGAAAAAAAGTAAATCATTACTCTTTGCTTGTCATTTGGATGATATCCCTGACGGACCAGTTGTTGAGGCTCTCGCCTGGCTTGCTTGGCTGGATCGAAGAGTCTAAGTCACAGTCGCTGTCTTCGCTATCTTCAGACACTGCGTTGACGCTTTCAAATATCACCCCACCGCTGGTAAACTGGATCGGCCCTTTACCTCGTGACGCACTACTAGAAGAAGAGGAGGCTTCAGCCACAGGAGAATACCCCAACCCAAACTTGTCTTGCTTATTAGGTATCTCTAGAATTCGCCCCCAGCCTGGGGTGGATCCGGCTTGAACAACGGCCCGGGCTTCCTTGACGGAAGAGAGAGTCATCTCTGGCTTCTCAGTGATCACAGGAGCTACGTTCTTGACTTTAACAGCTTCGAACGCCTGACATAGGGTTTCATGGATTTCCCCATCCATCTCAACATACTTGAAGGACGACAAATGGCTCACCATTATGTCTTCCTCGCCACAAACAGTCACGATGCTGCCTCCGACATCATACTTGAGCTTCTGGTGCAACGTGGAGGTCACGGCACCAGCAGAATGGATCCATGGCCGGCCCAAGAGACAGCTGTAGGCAGGCATGATGTCCATAATGTAAAAGATCGCGTCAAATGTTTCCGGCCCAACTTGGATCGGTAACGTCACTTCTCCGAAAACATGTCGTTTGGTTCCATCGAACGCTTTCACAACCAGATCACTAGGTGTGCAAATCAATCCACGAGTATCTAACTTCATCAATGCTTTCTTCGGAAGAACATTGAGCGATGACCCTGTGTCCACCAACACATGAGACATAATCGTTCCCTACACTCTATCGAGATGTGCAGAGCGTTGTTGTGGTTCCTCCCCTTCGGCGTCAGCTCCAGGTCAGTGAACCCTAACCCATTTCCAGCATTCACGTGGGCTACAACCCCTTCCAACTGGTTTACCGTGGCATTCAACACCTTCAGCAGTGCGTTGCGGTGTGCCTCAGAACACAACAACAGATTCAGGATGGAAATTTTTGAGGGTGTTTGATGGAGATGATCCACGATCTTGTAGTCACTCTTTTTAATCAACCTCATAAATTCTTCGGCGTCTTTAACAAGTAAGTATTTTTCTATCCCACGAGGGATCTCTTCAACGACTTTACTCTTCCTTTTATCAGTTGCGCCAGCTCTGTCCGCTTTTTCCGCCACGATCTCAGGTGGCGCAAACACTCTTCCGCTGCGAGTGATTCCGCTAACGCCCACTAGGTTCCCCACAGACGACCCAAATGGTTCTAATTCCAACTTCTGTCCGTTGCAGTAGACTTCTGCCCCGTAATGCCATGGGACAACATTGGTGCTTTCGAAGGGTATCAGCCCAGCTTTGGTGATGGTAATTGTGGGCGGCCTGGGTGCAGAAATAGTTATCGTCCGACGAGGGATGGTGATGGTGGCAACCTCATCATCTTGCTTCAGCATTACCTCTCCCGATCTGCTTTCGTCCCTTCAGCTAAACTGCAGGATTCCTTCGGTCATCAGACTTTGAATCCCCTCTATCAACTGCTCACATCCATCAGGACTTGTCGCACAGCCCATACACAGTTCTCCACAGCCCGGGAAGTAACCTCTTTTCATCAGCTTAGCTTTAATGAAGCTAAGTGGTGTCTTCAGATCCTTGACGTGAGTCAACAAATCCAAGCTCTCGTCTTTAATAATGGCATTTACTCCACCTCCCCTATGATTCAGCATAAGGTTCTTCGTGACGTTTGGCACATTATCTGAGAAATTGATGATCTTAGTGTCCACCATGTCCTGCACCTTATGCTTGAAGGCTTTGCAGTTTTCTATCGTATGACCTGGTGCCCCTGAGTGAAATTCACAAGTTGCGTTCGCATCATAACCCGGCGGAGGTGCCCCTGTCAAGGGAGCCAAGGTTCTCTTTTGGATCAACTGTAGCTGGAGCGACGTCTGTAACAGCTGAGCATAAGACATGGGCGGTGTCTCGAGGTGACGGCTCGACAAAGGTGCCCTGTTCTGATACTTTCTGTACCCTTGTTGATTCGGCTGCTGCTGCGGCTGGGGTTGTTGGACAGTGGGGATAGTTATACTGGCCACCTGCTGGTGCTGGCCCTTGCCCTTCCTTCGAGCTTTGGACACGGCGCTCGTCTCTCCTTCCCTCCTTTTGCCACTATAAGGTTTCTTCCCTCCTCCAGCCGAGGACATCTCACCTTGAATTTTCCCCAGTTTGATCCCATTTTTAATGTGCTCGCCCGTGATAATGAGATCTGAGAAGCTTCCAGACATACTACTGACCAATTTCTCATAATAAACCCCTGGGAGGGTAGCTACGAACATTTCCACAAGCTCGCGTTCGACCATCGGCGGCTGAACCCTAGCTGCCAACTCACGCCACCGCTGGGCGTATTCCTTGAACCCTTCGTTGTTCCTTTGTGACAGATTCTGCAGTTGGACTCGGTTCGGAGCCAAGTCACTGTTATATTGGTAGTGGTGCATAAATGCTTCAGCAAGTTCCTTCCACGTGCGCACACTGGTAGGTTCCAGACTCATGTACCATTCGAGGGAGGGACCGGACAGACTGTCCTGAAAGAAGTGCATCAGCAACTTCTCGTCCTCAGAATGAGCGGACATTTTCCGGTAATATGATCTCAGGTGGACGCGAGGGCAAGTGGTGCCCTTGTACTTTTCAAAGTCAGGTACCTTGAACTTGGGAGGCACCTTGAAATCAGCAATCAGTCCCAACTTGGACATATCAACGCCCAGGGTGTTCTGGTTCTCGATATTCCTCATCTTATCCTCGAGTGCCTTGAACCTAAGCTGTGCTTCAGCAGTCAGCTCCCCTTCAGCACCTCTCTGAGAGAACACATAGTCTTGATGGTCTTCTAACCACGGCTGAGGCCCAAACAGATTTCCAACACCTGTGTTGCCGTTGCCCAGCCCAACATTGACGTTAGCTTCAAAATTCCCATTACCGACGCCTGTCGTATTACCATTGAGTCCCATGTTAGCTATCACATTGCCGTTGGCACTGCCATTCCCCCCGGTCACGGGGACGCCATTCTGAGGAGTTTCAACAGGTGGAGGGGTTGGCACCGTCCCACCATGGAGTACACCATTGCTGTCGACCCTTGAAATCAGAGGCTGAACCAAGGTTCTGAGTTGATCCTGGCCATTGACGACCGCTTTCATGAGCTCCATGAAATGGTCCATCCTTTCTCGGAGTTCCTGAACGTCAGTTTGCATTTGCTCCATGATTCTGGTTTGATTTGCTCTAGTCGGATAGCAGTGGATAGGTCTCTGATCAATCTTGGAACAACCTGAAAATACAAAAGGGTTAGGAAAAACAACAAAGTGCTCATTACGCAAATGCTTCATGCAAATGCAAACGTGTGTCTGTGCGTTAGGGAAGTATCCCCCGATCCTAGTGCCTGAGTACCAGTGCTGATAATAAGAAGTCCGAGTCCAACCATGGAAATAACATCTCATATATAAAGAAAGCCCATCAAGGTAGTACATAGCATCACTGAGTGCAAGCAGACTCAATAGCATGACCTCGACCAACAAGCCTGGTGATGGTCAGCATACAACAATGATCAAAACAAAAGGATTACAAATAGTCAAGCACGGCCACGGGTGCGAAACTCTTCTAACAACCCCTTCGTTTCTGGATGATCGGGCCGAGTGAGTAACCCTTCGACAAGTAACTCCCTCTGCATAATGGTGTATTGGAGACCTTCGACCGAATCTTCCCATGCTCCTTCGCCGAAACAATCTTCTAACTTCCGCTTCTTGGATGCAAACGTCAGCTTGCGCTCCTTCAGGTTAGCAAGAGCCTTGTTGAGCTGGCCTTCAGCGGCATATCTACGAGCGATTTCTTCATCAAACCTCTTCTCACTCGCCTTCACCTGGGCTTTCAACTTGGAGATCTGTTGGTTCAGCTTATCCTCTCGTTCTTTCCCGTTGGTTAGGGTGGCCTTCCAGTGCTGGTTAAACTTGGATATCCTCCGATACGCTTCATCCAAGTGCTGCTTCTTAGTGGCCAGTACATCGTTGACAGCTTTGAAGTCTCGGCCCAAACGTTCACGCTCGGCTATCTGCTTAGTCAAATCTGTCTCTAGCTGGTTCACCACTGGAGGAATGAACGGCTTCGCTCCTCTCGCTTCTGAGTTGAGCCAACTCTTTCTCCAGTTCTTCATTGGCTTTCTTCAGCTCATCCCTCTCAGCTAACACCTGATTATGCTGCTGGATAGGCACGGTGGTAGGCTCTTCAACCACTGGAAGGCTTTCTGGCTTGGCAGGAGGAAACGGCATCCCTATAGCATCTGCTCTGGCTCTGATCCAAGTCATATACGGAGCGTAGGCCTGGCTATTACTCTTCCCCGGCAATGGTTTTCCCCGCTTACCGATACCATTCCAAGCGTGCTGCAGCTTAGACAACATATCCCCCTCTAGAAGACCAGTGAGGTACAGAGATTCCTGCACCTCTTCATCCTTCGACGGAGATCTCAAAGCATAAGCAAACTGTCGGACCAGCAGAGATGGATTATAATTGATACAGCCCTTCCTGCCTATCAAAGGCACGTTCGGAAACCCGCTGCAACTGAATATGATCTCGGTACCCAACCTATCTCTATCAAACCAGGTAATATCCTCCGCCGACAGACTCATCAAACGCTCGGACCACTCAGCTGTGGCTGCAGACGAAGCAAAGGGACCCTTCTTGGGTAGATGACTATCAAGCCATCTATAGAGCAGGGGCACACAGCACGAGACATTCTTGCCCCTCCTGTTCTCGTTTTTGTAGTGGACGGAATGGTAGACATCTCCCATCAAGGTAGGGACTGGATTCCCTGATGCAAAGATGTGAAATGCGTCGAAGTCTACAAAGTCAGGCATATTGGGGAACAGAATGATGCCATATATGCACAGAGCGAGAATGGCGTTGAACACGACCCAACATCCATCTTTGGCGCATTGCTGAGCCTTTCCCACTAAGAACTGCAAGGAGAAATCGGGAACCCTGTTCCAACTAGACAAGATCAACTCGGAGGCATCTAGGTGAAGTGAAGGAGCTAGACTAGCCAGATTAGGCTCAGCATCCATATGAACAAAGGGCATCTGGCTCTTGATAGGCACACCTAACAAATCAACATACTCCTCTAGCGTGGGTGCGAGAACAAAATCCTGGAAAGTAAAGTATCTCAACGGAGGGTCGTAGAACTGCAGCAGGGCGTGCAACCCATTCAACTCAAACACAGAGGGTTTACGAACCAAATTGAGCAGTTTACCGTAAGACTTTCTGAATTCATCTTTCACAGAATCATCTGCTAAAGCAATCAAACCAGTCAGCTGAACCACATCAGGAGTGGGGAGCTTGTAAGCCACGATCTTCCTCAGAGAACCCATAATAGCACAATAGAAGGCAAGAAATCCTGAATCGGGGGAAACGGTACCTGCAACATAGACACACGTTAATGAAATGCAAATGAGTATGCAAAGCAATGTAAGATGCAATCATGCAGCGGGAGATCAAGACAGCAGTGCTGGTGAAGAGAGGAAGATTTTGTATCAACAAAACCACAATGCCGCTCTGTCAAGAACAACCCTATCTCTGATGAGAAGAAAACCCTGGTATCGGACCACAAATCTATTTTGTCAAGAACACACATATCTGATAATAAGGACCTCTGATACAGGACCATAAATATGCTCTGTCAAGAACACATATACATCTGATAATAAGGCCCTCTGATACAGGACCACAAATCTGCTCTGTCAAGAACAAACACACATCTAATAAGAAGGACCTCTGATACATGACCATAAATCTGCTCTGTCAAGAACAACATATACATCTGATGATGAGAACCTCTGATACCAGCAAAACTGATTCACTATCAAGAAAACCAGGTAATCTTAAGGTTAAGGTTTCCTGCAACAAACCCAACCCTGCTCATAGGTATGGACCTAAACTGACACAAGTTCGGCATCCTATGCGGTCATCAGCGTCACAGACATTCAAGAGGGGTGATACGATACCCAGAAGGTGTGGCATCACCAGCTCATGAAACGGCCTCACTCGGCTGAATCCCAAATGATCGGTCCCCAGAGTCGACAATCCTCCAAACCAACAGCCCCCTCAACCCAAAGGGTTAAAAAAGAAGTCAACCGGGAGAACCTCGTCTGAGCGTGGATTTCATGAGACACTAGTGCCTGCAAAGCAAGCATGCGGCCACTAATTTCCACAACTAATGCTAGGTACACTCAAGTCTGGGTCTGGCTTCTCACTCATCAGAATGCCCCTCCCACAATAGTACAGATAATCATATCATACTGAAAATAAAATGCGGGAAATAAAATGCGATAAATAAACACAACCAACAAGTAATCATACAAGCTCTAGGATTGACTCTCGCAGGGGACGTTGGATCCCCAAACTGACTCGCATACGGGACGTTGGATCCCAGGAAACTATCAAGTCCCCAGCAGAGTCGCCAGCTGTTGCTACCGCGAAAATAAGGTGCCGGCAAAATAGAAGAGTCGCCACCTTTCGTTATTTATCCCTCAGAACGGGAAAGGAAACGATCGGAAAAACCTGACGAAAAGGTATAAGACAAGGTCATCGCAACCATTATCTGGGTTCGGGAGTCGGTTACGCAAGGGGAAGGTATTAGCACCCCTCACGTCCATCATACTCGATGGGATCCACGCTTGTTGTGTTTATCTGACGGGTTGGTTTTATCTATCTACCTATCAAGGCTAGCTTAAAAAGAAAAGAAAATGACTCAGCAAAGCGTCGCGCTTTATGCCTACGTATTCTCATCAGAGAATGAGAAATCAGAGTCGACGTAGTTCGACTAACTACGGGTTACGGGGAAGGTTGCTTGCCAATACGTCAGTATTGTGCCTACGTACTCTCAACAGGCTTGAGAGATCAGAGCTTACGTAGTTCAGGATAATACTGATTACAGGAATTCAGATTCATCTGTTTTTATCGAGTAGGGTTAACAAACAGTTCCAGCAGTTTGGCATACACAGCTCGACCCTTGGAGACTTAAGCATTACCGTTTGCGGTAGAACTGGGAGTTAACGACACTCTTTTCTTCAGAAAAGCTTCCTTTGAAATATGGGCCCACGGGGCAAAAAGGTTTGAAGTTTGTTTTCTGTCTTTTACGAAAGAACTGTTTTTTATGTTTGTTTGCAACTAGTGTCGCACTAGAGACTATGACCTGAGAGTGAATGCGTCGCATGTCACCCAAAGGGTGCCATACTAAACATCCAGACTGTTGAAAAGAAACTCTCCAACAACCCTTTCTCAGATAGCTTAAGGCTCGTAACGTACAATGTCAGTTAACCTTTATTACTGTATTTTGATTTGTTTTGAGATGAGAAGAGAGAGGGACAACTAAGGGAAGACTATCAAGTCCTAATGTTGTCATGCCAAGGATTCATCCTATAGTTGAGGTTTGAAACGGGGAACTCCTAGCAGTTATCATGCATAGGTTTCAACATAAAGTTCTATCATCACTTCCTTATCAAAGGAAGCGAGATTCCTAGGGGATCATGTCAATGATACAGGAACAGATAAAGCATCAGCTTAAACAGTAAACAGTAAACAACTGTAAAATGCATGCAATGCAAGTGAGGGAGGAAATGTGTGTGGGGCATCAGCCTCCACAAGCTCATCTCAACCTCAAGCCAGATATGAATAACTGCAATCATATAGAAGAAATAACATGCTATCAAGCAAAATAGACGTGACTGTAATCATATAGAGGAGATAAAATAAAATGCCATCAAGCAAACACAACACACATAGGCAAGGGAGCTGGGCTCTACCGAATACCCGCAAGCAAAGCCATACAGTAAAAATACAAGCAGAGGGAGCAACTCAACCTCTAGTGCAATCATGCTCCTAGCTCAAGTCAATCTAGATATGAACTTATTCTAATGCATCAAGCAAATCAAACAAGTCACCTTAATACAGTTGCACAGCAAGCAAACAGACAGGAAAGAAAAGAAAGCAGATCAACAGCTTCCCCAGCTTCAAGCTTCAGCTCTTCATTAATTCAGTCTTCAGACCTCACCTACCCTTCAAGGCTATCATCTTCAATAGCAAGTATCAACTTGCTTCTCCAAGTTTTCAATGCACTAAACATAAGTATCAACTTATTCTTTCTTCTTCAAGCTTCAGCTCTCCAGTCAATTCCACCTTCAGGCTTCACTCCTAACTGCAAGTATCAACTTGACTCCTTCAGGCTCTCAATGCATAAATATAAGTATCAACTTATTCTTTATTCTTCAAGCCTCAGCTCTCCGCTCAATCTCAATTTAATCTTCTTCACAACTGTCAACTTGGTCTTCAAGCTTCATCTCTCTCTTCTTTGCCAGTATCAACTTGGTCCTCTTCATCTGCAAGCTTCAGCTTCTCAGAATAATCTTCAAACACAAAGAAGTATCAACTTCATCCTTCAATCTTCTTCAAGCAGGGAACTCCATCCTCTAGCAAGGGAGAAAGATTCATCTATCAAGAGCAAAGTTTGGATGATTGGTAGCAGAGTGAAGACCAAAGGTCACCACTAAGCCTCCTATCATTAAAGAAAGGGACCCTCAAAGGTTCTACCAACTTGCAAAGAGCCACACATCCTACCAAAGGAGGGATGAGGCCTTTACAAGGGGACCTTACATCATAGGGAAGAATGTAAGTGATCAACATCATCCATGTTTATGAAGGAAGAGAACTATCTAGAAGCTTTGCCTACAAACCCTAATCTTAACCTAATCAACACTACACCAAAAGAAGGGGAGATCTTCACATCCAAGCTTCTTCAAGCAATCCAATGCATATTCTACTTGCCTTCATCATCATCCAAGAACAAGCCAAACAAAACCCTATTCTAAGGGAACTAAAGAAGTTAATCTAGTTGAATTAATGCCTTAGAATCATCTAAAACTAGCACCTAAACTAAAATCAACCAAAAATAGAAAACTATGTTTAAAATTCCTACAAAAATTCCTAAGGGACCCTAATTCAATCATGAATAAGCCCTACAAAAATCAGAGGTTGAATCATCAACCTAGCCCTAAAAATAAAATTCAAACCACAAGGTATCAACCATAAACCCTAAAAATGGAGCATCTAAAGGTTTCAACCTAAACTACCACTTATGTTCATCACAAAAATGTGAGAAAAATTTATGGGGATCATGCATATCTATGCTAACTACTCACAAAAATTCAAGGCCAAAATCATCATCACATGATCAAACCAAATTCCACAAAATCAACCATCAAACATAACTATTTTAATATCAATTAAAATGTAAAAATTCCCATAAAATCAGAACATGCATGAAATAATAATATTTTTTATCTAAAAAATACTAGATCCTATCATGAATCCAATGCAAAAAGAATGGGATTAATTGAATCATTTTTCCATTTATTATGAATTAATCAAAAAACATGCATAAAATGAAAAAATAATGGAAAATTCAAAGAAAATAGACAAAGGCACGGTGCAGGTAGTAAAAGGAATCAGTTCAATTTGGAGATTGGGCCACAAAGGGGGTGCAGGTATCAACTTAATTCACAAAGCCCAAAACCAGCTGATTAATGAAACGCATCGTTTCATTAAGTTCAGAGTCCTTCACAAAAAAAAAAATCACGCGTGGCCGTTGGATGAGGTTCCCAGTCCAAGTCAAACCTTGATCTGATGGCTATCAAGTCATCTTCCTCAATATAAACTTCTACAACTCAGGCCACCTGCGCGCCCAAAACCACCGCCGGTGACAATCTCCGGTCGTCATCTCACAACCCTAGTTTGCCATAGAGTCCACCATAGGCCACGATTCCTTGATCAAACTTGTCCCAAATTTCACAAGGAACTCAATTATACCCTTAATTCTCTCTGAAACCTCAAGATTTGCAAGAACCACTTCTCACCCGAAAATGGCAACAACCCTAATTGGTCACTAACTCTCAAATTAATGATCTGAAAACCTTCCTACATCAATCCTCAATGCATCTAACATCCTAATTCCTCTTGATTCTAACTAAAACAAGCTGGAGATTAAAAGTTACCAACCTGAAAATTTCGTGTGCACAGAAGTAGCTAGCCTTCAAATCAAGCCCTCAAATGCTCCAGACTCCTTCAGTGAATCACTTCCAAGCTTCTGTATGCAATAGAATTGATTGAAATGGCTTCAATCCTTGGAACCAACTCTGAGTTGCAGGTGAAAAAAACTGAGTTCAAGAACACCAATCAGCCACGAATTTCCCTTGATTATGATTTGGAATCATTCCCTAGCATCCATGGAAGAGATTGCAATCAAGAAAATGGATGGAAAGTGTATGGAAATGAGTAACCGAATTCACTTGCAAGCAATGAAATTTCAATCTCAATCTCTACTTTCTCCTTCAATCATCACCAACCTTGGCCTTGGATCACCTCTACTCAATATATAGACCATGTATGGATGATCTAGAAACCTCTAGATCCTTCTAATGAGAAATTCAATCTCTCATGCCATGAGAATTTCAATCACATGCCATGGTGTGCATCATTCTGTTAGCAGCTTAGAATCACTCTCATTCCTTTCCAATTTCTCTCCTAATGACATTTTGGATGTGTTTGGCTTGCAAGGGACCTTGATTATGCCTTGAATTTAGGTTTGGCAAATGTTACTTAAGATGTAAGTAACTACTTTTCAAAGCAAGTCCACAAATTAAACTTCAATTCAAAATTGTGGCTAAACCAATGTTCTTAAAATGTTTTTTAGAATCAAAATGACCTATTACATGCCTTGGTTTGGACATGTAGATCAGAAATATCAATTTCCAACTTTGATTCATTTGAAAATCCTCCTTATTTTAGGTCATTTTTGCAACTTTGAGCTACAAGCAATTCCAACCTCTCATGACCTCTTGACCAGCCTTAAAACATCATTTTGAACAAGTTTGATGTTGAACATTTTCCCATTTGAAGCTTGGAAATAGGAGTTATGGCCTTATGCTTGAAATGACCTATAATCTCCAAATGACCAAAATGCCCTTGACTTGTCAAAGCCATAACTTGAGTTCTACAAATCCTATCAAGGACTTCTAGTACTATATAGAAATCTAAGAGGATAAGGAACAACATTCATGTTGACCAAAAGTTCATAGGAATCATCCTTCTAGGGCAAAAGTTTCATGCAAGTTGGACAACTTTCAAGCTCCAAATTCACATGCCTCAGATGACCTGTAACTTGTCAAAGCCATAACTTGAGTTCTACAAATCCTATCAAGGACTTCTAGCACTAAAATTAAAGCTAATACCATTCTCTACAACATTCATGTTGGGGGTAAGATGAGATGACAATCACATCTTGAGCTAAATTGCCTTGAAGATAGGGGTCAAACTAGGGGATTTTACATTGTCAAGCCTTAGAAACCTTAGCTTGAAACTTCTCAAACTCTTTAATCATGATGCGTTAACCTTGGAATCATCCTTATAACATCTCAATGCATCAATCCATGATCACATGGCTTTTGAATTAGGTCTCAACCTCCTTCAAATCATCAATTGACTTAGGGTTGACCCAGTCAAACCCTAGCTGCACCAATCATGGTTGAGCCTTCTCAAGCTTGCACAACGACCTTTCTAGGACTTAAAGTGATCTTCAACACTTCTTATGAGCTCTCTCAAGGCCTCAAGTCCACATTCTTGGCTTCAGAATCATCTGATGAGCTCCCACAACTCTCAAGTTAGGAGGCACACAACCTTGGTTTCAACCACTCACTCTGAGGATCTTTCAATTTCTCTGACAAGGATATCAACCCTTGAACACTTGAATAACCTTCTGAGCTAGCTTCAAACTCTTGTATAGCTCTTGATTGGTAATCATACCTCTTGATCTCCTGCATACATGTCAATGAAATGCAAATGATAATGCTAATGTGAATGAAATGAAACACAAGCTAGGTAAAGAAAGGTTGAGCAAATTTTGGGGTGCAACAACAGGGGATCAAGAGATGTGTGTGTAATAGGAGGAATGTGCCAAGGGTTCTAAGCCAAATCAAGAGGTTGTATTCAAGTCAACAGGGGGTTATCATCTTCAGAGACAAGTCAATGCCTTTTGGATAGGCAAATAAGTGTATGTGGTTCACCTCCTGTCTAGGAGGCCATTTGAAGGTCATATGAGGATCACAAGCCCATGGTTATGGAGGGAGATTATCATTTAAGCTCATTGGGGGCCTTATAGGTCATTGTGGAGTTCATTCAAGTGTTTATACCAAGTGTGAAGAGCTACAGTTTAAGATGGTGCAATTAGGGGTTTCGTCTGGTCAACCCTAAGTCAACTGTGAAATTGAAGGAGATTAAGACTCAACTCCAAGTCTTTATGGTCATGGAATATTGTGTTGAGATACATGAGATATCATTTCAAGATCAATTCATCAAGAAGCAAGAGTGTGAGGAGTATCTGAATTAGGGTTCTCAGTGTAAAATCCCCTATTTAGTGTCCAACTTCAAGACCACTTATCTCAAGATACAAGTCTCATCTCATCTTGACCCTAACATGAGACTTGTAGAGCATGTTCTTAGCTTTCTTTTGAGTACTAGAAGTCCTTGATTGGATTTGTAGAACTCAAGTTATGAAGCAGACAAGTTACGGGTCCTTAGATGAATGTGATTTTGGTCAACAAATGTCAACCCACTTCCAAGACACTTTTGACCTAGAATGATGTTTCTCCTCAACTTTTGATGAACATGAAAGTTGTTCCTAATTATCTTAGCTTTCCCAAGAGTACTAGAAGTCCTTCATCTGATTTATAGAACTCAAGTTATGAGGCTTGCAAGGCAGGGGTATTTTGGGAAAGCAGGATTACAAGTCATTTTCATTATAGGTCCATTTCACCACTTTGCACACTTCAAATGGAAATCTTTCCAACTTCAAACTTGCTCCAAATGGGGTCATTTTCTCAACCAAACATCAAGGCATTAAAGGTTTGGCTTGGATTGAAGATTCCCTAAAGAAATTTCCATGAAAAAGGCCTTAAAAGGGGAAAATCAAATTAAAATCATTTGGAATCATTTTGTACCAACCTTGTGCATTTTTTGAGTGCCAAATACATTTCAAACACAATACCAATTTTGGATTTGAGATTTGAGTTCATTTTGGTGGCCATTTTCAAGCTTTCTTCAAGATTAAGTAACATATCCAAACCTTGCCATAAGATCAAATCAAAGAGCCATTCTCAACCCTTTGATCAACCTACCTCAGATGCAAGCTAGATGAGCCATTTTTACAACTGGGAAAGGTGATTTTCGTGCACTATTGAAATGGCCATGAAGTTAAAAAAGTGAAATCCAATTGGGCCCAAGGAGCATAGAATTGGGCTTTCTTTCAATCCAAATCCATCATACATAATCTCAGGATTGTTCACAAGTCTTCAGAACTGGTTTTGGTGAGAGATTGAGTGAGAACACATTGAGAGAAAGTGAAGAAAAAGTCAAAATCATTTTTCAACTTTCACTGAGTTTCAATCCAAATAAAACATTTCAAAACATTCCTTGAGCTTCATAGAACATTTCTGGGTGGTTTATTGTAAGCTTCATTAACAAACTGAGTTCTGTGGAAGCTTGATATTAGGTTTCTTTTCTTTCAAAATATCTCACTGTTTATGCATTGTTATTGCGCCATTTTTGCATATTTATAAACCTCTTGATGTGTAGTTGGTTTCTGGATTGATTTCATGGTTGTTTGTTAACTTTTTTCATTTGAGCTCATTTCTATTTCTTTTCGTTTTGCTTTATTTAAGCCTGATCAATGAAAATGGGTGTTGGATTCATGATCCACGTAACCTGGAGATCAATTTTGGCTATTTATTTGTTCATTTTGGTTGCGTTTTGAGGCACCTGCACTTTCTGGCCGTGACTGGTTTGAGGGTTTCGCCGGAGAAGATGACCAGAACAGTGGTTCCGGCCGTATGGTTTCCCTCCAAGGTTTGAACCTCGCCTGAGCCACGTGTTTTGTCTACAGCCTTAGGATTTGCCTACTTTTCATTTTGACGCTCCAGATTAAGACACACCATGTTCCATGTTTGACTTGCCACACGTGATCCCCAGCAAAACTCACGGTTTCACTTAAACCCTGGCTTGATCCACGTGTTTTGTTTCTGTCCCTTGGATATGATTACCATTTGATCCAATGGCCTTTGTTGCTTTCCACCATGCGCCTGGGTTGACACCCCACACTGAATCCTTGGACTTCAGTGCCCCATTTGTGGGTTTGGGCCTCTGCTTGCTTTTGGCACCCCCCCCCCTTGTGAAGCCCATTTGATTTTACACGCTTCCGGGCTGCTTTCTGCACCCCTAGCCCTTTGTTATTTTATTTTCTTTTTCCTTTTTGTTTTATTTTATTTCTGTTTAGATTTAAATTATTTTAAAATACTTTCAAGAATGATAAAATTCCAAAAAAAAATGTTTTGGACTCCTTGAGATGTCTTTTATTTTATGAAATTTTTATTTTATATTTTTTAATTATTTTTCAATTAAAATGGAATTTAACATTGGAAGTGTTTTATTTGACCTAAATCTTAACATGTTTTGGTTTTTATTTTATTTCTCTCATTTCATTTTGATCCAATGAATAAAATTCAATCCTCATATCAATGATGAGTTGATGAATTTTTGAGAACCATTTTGCCCCTGATTGGGTGACTTTTGAGTTGACTTTTGATGCACTTCATTTGACCCTAAACAATCCTCCTTCACAATGGAGCACCCTTGTGAATCAATTTCTATGGTGATGTTGTGAAGTGATTTAGATTGTAACCTTTTGGCTACTGGTTGGCAACATATTTATGAGCTTCTTGAATTTTATTTGATAGTTTTTGGATTACTTTCCTAATTTTAGAGTAACTTGCAAGTCAAGTTACCCTAAAGGAAGGTTCATACATACATCTTGACCTAGTTTGACTTGGATATGACATTTTTGGATCCTTTGAGCTCTCAATTCCTATTGATTCATGTTGCTAACATGTTAAGGATGATGCTTGCCCATTTTTAGGTCATTACATTGTGTATTGCTTGTTCATTTGGTGGTTTACTTTTGAGTTCCTTATTAGGGTTTCTATGTGAAACATGCTTGCTTTCCTTTGGGAATTTGCTTGCATTTATTTGTGGTTTACTTGCTTTTTCTTTTGAGAACTTTTATTTCATGTCCCTTGCTGTCCAATGACTTTGGAATCTCAATTAAGGTAGCTTGGTTCCTCCTTTGGAGGTACTTGAAGCATGCCTAAAATGATGAATCCATGAGGACTTCTTTGTGCTTTCTTGTGCACTTTTCTTGTGATGCTCATGGTTGAGTGCACATTATGAGTTCCTTGTTGTCCTCATATAACCTCCCATCCTCACTTTGTTTTAGGTCTTCTTTTCCTTTCATTTGTGTTTATGTTTTGGCATTATGGTTGATGTTGTTTGGTTTAGGCCATTTCATCCCATTTTTGATGCTCTTGTGTGTTTCTTTTGATGCATTTCTTGTTCCTTTCATCTCTTGCATTTGTCATATTGTTTCTTGAGGTTGAGATGAGCTTGTGGAGGCTACTTCCCCACACCAATTTTCTCCCTCATTTGCATTCCATGTTTGCATTCTTGCATGTTTATGTTGTTTCCTGTTATTTCTTTTGTCTCCTTTCCCTTAGGACCTCTAATCTCTCTTGTTCAAGGGAGGTTATGATAGACATTAGGATCTTAACCATGTATGATAATATTAGTTAGCATTCCCTTATCTCAATCTTAGGATCACCATTGCATGACAACTTTAGGTCTGGATTTAGTCCCCCTTTAGTGTCCTTTCTCTTCTCATCTCAAAACAATCATAAAAACACCTAATAAAGGTTAATGATTATTGTACGTTACGAGCCTTAAGCACTTGGGAAAGGGTTGTTGAGGAGTTTATCTTCAATGGCTTGGATGTTTATTATAGCACCCTTTAGGTGATATGCGACGCATTCACTCCTAAGTCATAGTCTCTAGTGCGATAAGAATTGCAAACCATTCAAAAATACTTCTTCTCTAAAAAACACAAAAACAAATCACTCAAACTTCTTTTTTCCCTTTGGGGCCTTTAATCTTGGAAAATCATTTTCATAAGGAGAGTTTTGTTAACTCTTGGTTCTATTGCACACGGTAACGCCTAAGTCTCCAATGGTCGAGCTGCATACACCAAACTGCTAGAACCGATTGTTAACCCTACTCGGGTAAAACAGTTGAACAAACCTGTGTTTCCTTTTAGCCCGAACTATGTTTGATCTGATCTTTCATATCATATGAAAGTACGTAGGCACAAGACGCGATGTCTTGGCGAGCAACCTTCCCCCCTTTCACCCGTAGTTAGCCGAACTACATTGACTCTGACTTCTCATTTCAGACAAGATACGTAGGCACAAAGCGCCGTTGCTTTGCCGAGTCACTTTATTTTTCTTTTGTCCTCAAGCTTGTAGCTAGATAGTCTCAATCACCCTTTTAGATAGACAACAAGCGTGGATCCCGTCGAGTACGACGGACGTGAGGGGTGCTAACACCTTCCCCTTGCATAACCGACTCCCGAACCCGAGATTTGGTTGCGATGACCGATCTTATCCCTCTTTTCGTTAGGTTTTCTCTGAGCATTTCCTTTCCCTCTATTGGGATGAATAACGCACGGTGGCGACTCTTCTGTCATTGTCGGCCTCGATTTTCGCAGTAGCGACAACTGGCGACTCTGCTGGGGACAAAAATATCCCCTATGCGAGTCAATCCTAGCGCTTGTTTGTTTATTTTTGGGTGTGTTCATATGTGCTTTATCTTTATTTGCTTTCCGCATTTTACTTTCCGCATGATTCATTATTGTTGTGCTGTGGGGAAGGATTGTTTCATTGAGAGATAAGACAGACCTAGGCTTGAGTATAGACTTAGCATTAGAAGTGGAGATTAGTGGTGAGCCTGTATGCTTTGCATGCACCAGCTAGCCATGAAATTCGCGCTCAGACGAGATTCTCTTTAACGATTTTCTTTCTGGACCTTTGGACTCGAAGGAATTTTGGATCTGAGGATTGTCGACTCTGGGAACCGATCATTTGTGAGTCAGCTAAGTGAGGCTTCTTCAGGAGATAATGATGCCAAACTAGAAATGGTGAACGTATCATCATTTCTTGAAAGTCTGTGACACTTATGAACGCATAGGATGTCAAACCTTGTTAGTGTATAGGTCCTTACTTGTGAAAGGGATGGGGTTATACAGGAAACTCTAGCCTTCAGATTACCCGGTTCCTTACAGTTTGGGTTCTTGATACCAAGGGGTCCTAATGTCAGTGTTTGGTTATGACTAAAGCGAAGCGCCAGTATTCTCAAACTATATCACATCAATCTTGATCTCATGTTTGCATGTGCATTTGCATTTTCATCTGCAATTCATTAACATGTATCTGTGTTGCAGGTGCATATTTCCTCCCCGATTCTAGTGATCTTGTTCCTTTTCTGACATGGAGTCTATGAAGAAGACAGTTGCCTACAAGTTCCCTTCTCCCGACATCAGTTCCCTGTTGAGTTTGGTTGCTTTAGCAGATCAGAAAGTGAAAGGAGAGTTCAAGGAATCTTATGGGAGGCTGCTCAGTTTGGTGTGCAAACCTTCAGTGTTCGAGTTGAATGGCTTATATGCTCTGCTACAGTTTTATGACCCTCAGCTGAGATGTTTTATTTTTCCTGACTATGTCCTGGCACCGACCTTGGAAGAGTATGCTGCGTTACTAGGAGTTCCAGTTTTGGATCAGATACCTTTTTACCATGAAGATCCTAAGCCTGATCTAGCTAAGCTTGCTGCAACTCTTCATCTTGATGCCTCTGAGTTCTCAGGAAAATTGACCAAGCTGAATGGAGTGTATGGGTTTCCTCTACCCTTCCTGGTTGACAAGGCTTTACAGTTCGCAAAGGAAGGTTGTTGGATTATATTCAATGTCATTCTCGCTCTATGCATATATGGTATCATTCTGTTTCCTAACTTGCCAGACTTTATGGATACATATGCCTTCTATATCTTCGCTTCAGGGAATCTAGTTCCAACGCTGTTAGGAGATGTTTACCATTCTATCCATTACAAGAATGAGAAGCGGAGGGGTAAAAATGTGTCTTGCTGTGTGCCTATGTTGTATAAGTGGTTCTTCAGTCACCTTCCGAAAGTAGGTTCATTTGTTGCTACTGCTGGCACCTCAGAATGGTCTGCTAGGCTAATGGGTTTATCTGCAGAAAACATTGTATGGTTTAATCAAGATATACTTGGCGCTGAAATTATATATAGTTGCAGTGGTTTTCCGAACGTCCCGTTGGTCGGAAGGAAGGGCTGTATTAACTATAATCCCTCTTTGTTGATCAGACAATTTGGATATGCTTTGAAGAGTCCTCATAAGGAAGAAGAGATACAGGAATCTCTGTATCTCACAGGCTTGCTGGAAGCTGATACTTTGGTTAGATTGGAGTATGCGTGGAGTAATATTCACAGGCGAGGTAAGACATTGTTAGGAAAGAGCAACAATCGAGCTTATAACCCTTACATGGTTTGGATCAAAGATAGAGCTGCTAAGTCTCTGATGCCATTTCCCTCAGTTGCGCCTTTGTACCCCATCATGATTGAAGAACCCACTACCGTGGATATTCAGAAGTACAACCAACTGTTGCGTGAGAAAGAAGAGTTGAAAAGAGCGAATGAAGAATTAGAGAAAGAAATCATTCAACTCCGAAGCGAGAAGATTGATGCTGTCTATTCTTTCAAAAAGCATACTGAACTTGTCAACAAGCTAGGTACAGACTTAACGAAGGAGACTAGCGCCAGAGAACACTCAGACCGGGATTTGAATGCTGTCAGTAGTGTGCTTGCTACCAAGAAGAAGGATTTGGACAAAGCTTACTTGGAGATCTCTAAGTTTGACTCAGTGTGGAATGCCACGCTCACTAACAACAAAGAGCGTGAGGACAAGCTGAAACAGCAGATCACCAAGTTGAAGATGCAGCTCAAAGCAAAGGACGAGAAAATTTCGGTGGAAGAATCACTCAGATATAATAGTGAGCACAGATTGAGCAAAGCTATTGCAAACTTAGAGGATTGTAAGTTGAGAGCGGACACCAAGAGGTGCAGACTTGAGGCGTGCTTTGGAGAAGGAGCCTGGGAAGACCATGTCGATAGTCTACAACGCACCATTAGCCGGCGAGAGCTGCTCATACAGGGTCTACTCGCTATACCAGATCATCCCGAGACGCGGAATCTGCTAGAGGATTTCCAGTCTCGACATTCAGCTTGACTGTCTTTCTTTGTATCTTGTTGTTTTGTTCATGTATTGACCATCACCAGGATTGTTGATTGAGGTCATCTCTATTTTGTACTCAGTTGATGTATGCACGTTGTTTGTTGGCCTGTTATTATATGAGGAGTTATTATTCTGTTTGCTTGTTCGTGGGGTTTTCCATGGTCGTTTCTTCTTCTGGGAACTAGAATCGAGGGGGAAATCTCCCTGTTGCATATATACATGTCTGCATTTAGCATCTTTTTCGCATTGCAAGTGCATCGGAATTGTTTTCTTATCTCCTGTCTTCATTTAGTTTGTTTCAGGATTGCTGATAACACAAATCATCGGTACGTGACTAGAGGAAGACAGAAAAGGATCATGGAACAGATGCAGGAAATGAGAGATAGAATGGCTCAATTTATGGAAGTTATACAGACTGTAGCTAGTGGACAAGACCAACTCAGGACCTTGGTGCAGCCTCTAATTGCACTGGTTGATAACGACGGTGTATTACATGGAGGGACTGCTGCCGACCCACCTCTTGTTGAGACTCAGCACGCTAATAACGCTATCCCCAATACTAGCGGAAATGGAAATGGCAATGGTGCTGGAAATGGGAACGCAACTGGAAACGGTAATGGACATGTTGGAACCAATGGTAATGTTGGTGGAGGCAATGGTAACAATGGATTTGGTAACATGGGAATTGGTAATGCTGGAATTACTGGTCAGGGCAATGTGTATGGGCCCGAAGCTAATGGTGCTATTCATGGCAACCTGAATCAGTAGTTGATTGAGGACAGACAGGATGACATCTTCTCGGTGATAGATTTTGGTGGTGAAATGCCTTCTGAGACTAATAGAATATTCAAATGGTTGGAAGACAGGATAAAAAGCTTTGAGAGTCAAAACTCTATGGGCCTTGATATGGCCAACCTCGGACTTATTCCTGACCTAAGGATACCGCAGAAATTCAAAGTCCCTGACTTTGATAAGTACAAGGGTACTACATGTCCTAGAGTTCACTTGCGGTCGTATTATAGGAAAATGTCTGCCTACTCAGACGATGAAAAGCTGTTAATGCACTTTTTCCAAGACAGTTTGCCCGGTCCTTCCCTTGAGTAGTACATGGGGTTGGAGCCTACCAATGTCCGTAGCTGGAAGGATTTGGCTGAGGCGTTCATGAAACATTACCAATACAATAGTGACCTTGCTCCAAACAGGGTTCAGTTGCAAAATCTTACCCAGAAGAGTAATGAATGCTTCAAAGAGTACGCCCAAAGGTGGCGCGAATTGGCTGCAAGAGTTCAACCTCCGATGGTGGAGCGCGAGCTGATCGACATGTTCGTAGCTACTTTATCTAGCATGTATTATGAGAAACTTATCAACTGTATGTCTGACAGCTTTTCTGACATGATAACCACCGGGGAACGTATAGAGAATGGTATCAAAATTGGGAAGATTCAAGCAGGCGAAGGATCCTCAGCTGGAGGAGGAGGAAAGAAAGTCTTTGGCAACAAAAGGCGCGAGGGAGAAACCAACTCAGTATCTAGTTTTCAAGGAAGATGGAGAAGTCATCCTCATAATCAATATCATCAACAACGGGTCGCTAGAATTACGATCCTTGTACCACAACAACAACAACCACAACAACAACCTCAACAACAAAAACAACAACGGCAGCAACAACCACCCCAACAAAATCAGCAGGGTTATCGAAGATATCCGGTTCGGCTAGCAAATAGAGTATTTGATCCACCACCTATGCCATATTCCCAAGTGCTCCAAACTTTGTTGCAATTACAATTGATCCTAAAGAGGACTATGGCTCCTCTGACAGGCCCACCACCGCTCGGCTTTGATGTGAATGCACAATGCGAGTTCCACTCTGGGGCACCCGGCCATACTATTGACAATTGCAAGGCTTTCAAACATAAGTTGCAAGATCTGATTGATAGAAAAGCTATAGAATTTTCACATGATGCACCAAATGTTGTGCAAAACCCTATGCCGAATCATGGGCCAACTAGGGTCGGTGCTGTTCTGGTAGAGGAAGGGTTAGATTTGATAACTGACGTGAATGAGTTGAAAACACCATTAAGTTTTGTGAAGGAGAAGCTGCTGAAGGGGGGAGTATTCCCAGGCTATAGTGAAGGCTGTGTCAACTGTTTGAGCCATCCTGAGGGATGTGATGATCTGAAAAAGTGTATCCAAAGCGTGATGGATGAAGGAATGTTACAATTTGATCGGACCGCTGAAAGGAAACCCGTGGAAGTAGTAAAGAAGGAGCAGGATGAAATTGCGACGATTTCAATCCCATATAAAACTATTATTATTTCAGCACCTCCGAGGCCACCTACAATCATCATCACTAAAGCAGGACCTATGCCGTACGAAAGTTCAAAGGCTATCCCGTGGAATTACGGAGCCGAGGTGTTTTGTAATAGATAGAAGGTAGAATTGAAGAGTTTTCCTGTCGATTCAGTTGATAATCTTGTTGGAGTTGGAGGAATTACCAGAAGCGGTAGAATATTTTCATCTCCCGAAGAGGTGGCTGAGAGAATTGATAAAGGGAAAGGCAAGACAATGGTAGAAGAAATTCCCCAGGTAGGCGATAAGGAACCTCTGGCAAAGGATATGGAAGAGTTCATGAAGTTGATTAGAAAAAGCGACTACAAGATAGTCGACCATCTGCAACAAACTCCTTCCAAGATTTCTATACTATCATTGTTGTTGTGTCCAGAAGCGCATCGAAATGCGTTGTTGAAAGTTTTAAGCACTGCTTACATACCACAAGAAATATCAGTTAACCAGCTCGAAGGAGTGGTGGCGCATGTAAATGCAGGAAATGGTCTGGGGTTTACAGATTTGGACTTGACGCCAAAGGGCAGAAACCATAATTTGGCACTGCATATTTCACTTGAATGCCAGGGAACAGTGATGTCACACGTCCTTGTTGATACAGGGTCGTCCTTGAATGTACTTCTAGAGAAAGCATTGATGAAGATGGATCACCAGGGTCTTTATTGTACACCTAGTGATTTGGTTGTACGAGCCTTTGATGGAACCCGAAGATCTGTTTTGGGGGAAATAACTCTGCCTATCCAAGTGGGCCCAGAGATATTTGAGGCGGTATTTTACATCATGGACATTCAGCCTGCTTACAGCTGTCTGTTAGGTCTTCCATGGATACATTCTGCAGGGACTGTCACGTCCACTCTGCATCAAAAGTTAAAATATATGGTCAGGGGCAGTGTTGCGACAGTATGTGGGGAAGAAGATATCATGATTAGCCATTTGTCATCTTTCAAATACGTCGAGGTAGACAGAGAAGTTCATGAGACTTTGTGTCAGGCCTTCGAAACTGTGCAAGTGAAGGACAAATCTCCAGTTGTGAACAAAGAACCAGAAGTGGCTATGTCATCTTTCAAGGAGGCTCAAGCGGCAGTACAGGCTGGGGCATCACAAGGATGGGGAAAGGTGCTAGACATAGCTCAGAAGCAGGATAAGTTTGGGTTGGGGTACCACCCATCATCTTCATCATCTTCGCAGAGCACACCACGCTATAAAGGGCCCGTCAAGTTCACCAGTGGGGGTGTCATTTTTAAGCAAATCAATGTTGTTTCTGATGATGAAGCCAGAGATAGTGATTGTGACATGGGCGTTTGGATCCAGCCAAGCGCTCCCGGACAGAAGTTATGCAACTGGTCCATTGAGGAATTTGTCCAAGTGGCACGTTAACAGTAATACTTTGTTTTCTCAGTTATTGTGTAACCCTATGTTCTGCCCAGAGCATAGCGATATTTTGTTTAGGGCATGCTTGTTTATGTTTGGACCATCTTTTTATCATTAATCAAAAGGCGTTTTTCTCATTCAAATTTTGTGATCCTTGTTTTTATTCTTTTTGTTTTCTAACATTAAAATGGCAATGTGGTTTGTGTTTGTTTTATTCGCATATCATTTAAGCATAAAATCATCATCATTGCAGGTTACACATTTCAGATACCATCGACTCAGACTCGTCTATGACTCGGTGTGACTTTGACAATCCAATCTTTCAAGCAGAAGAAGAGATCGATGAAGACGAAGACCTACCCGAAGAGCTTGCTAGATTGTTGAGACAAGAGGAGAAGGTCATCCTGCCTCATCAGGAGGAAGTTGAAATCATCAACTTGGGAACAGAGGAAGATAAGAAGGAAGTCAGAATAGGGGCCACGCTGCAAAGTGATGTCAAGCAAAGATTGGTCGAGCTACTCCAAGAGTATAAGGATGTCTTTGCTTGGTCATATGAAGATATGCCTGGACTCGACACAGATATTGTAGTTCATCGCCTGCCTCTTCGAGAAGAGTGTCCTCCTGTTAAACAGAAATTGAGAAGAACCAGGCCTGATATGGCAGTGAAAATCAAGGAAGAAGTCCGAAAGCAATTGGACGCTAGATTTCTTGCTGTGACCAATTACCCTCCGTAGGTAGCAAACATCGTGCCCGTGCCTAAGAAGTACGACAAAGTCAGGATGTGTGTTGATTATAGAGACCTGAATAGAGCGAGCCCAAAGGATGATTTCCCGCTCCCCCATATTGACGTGCTTGTTGATAACACCGCACAATACTCAGTGTTTTCCTTCATGGACGTTTTTTCGGGCCACAATCAGATTAAGATGACACCGGAGGATATGGAGAAAATGACTATCATCACGCCATGGGGGACGTTCTGCTATAAAGTAATGCCTTTTGGTTTGAAGAACGTAGGGGCAACTTATCAACGAGCAATGGTGACACTTTTTCACGACATGATTCATCATTAGATTGAGGTTTATGTCAATGATATGATCGCAAAGTCCCAAACGGAGGAGGGGCATCTGGTGAATCTCTTAAAGTTGTTTGAGAGATTAAGGAAGTTCAAACTTAGGCTGAATCTAAAAAAGTGTACTTTCAGCATACGGTCAGGAAAGTTGTTGGGGTTTATTGTCAGTGAGAAAGGTATTGAGGTTGATCCTACAAAGATCAAGGCAATTTAAGAAATGCCAGCACCAAAGACTGAGAAACAAGTTCGTGGTTTCTTAGGTAGATTGAACTACATTTCTCGGTTCATATCTCACCTCACAGCGACTTTTGAGCCATTATTTAAGTTATTAAAGAAAGATCAGGCGGTCGTTTGGAATGAGAATTGTCAGAAAGCATTTGAGAAAATAAAAGAGTATTTGCAGGAACCTCCGATACTGATACCTACAGTAGCTGGAAGACCATTGATTATGTACTTAACGGTTCTTGAGAATAGTATGGGTTGTGTCCTCGGTCAACACGACGAGACTGGAAGAAAAGAGCATGTGATTTACTATCTGAGTAAAAAGTTCACAGATTGTGAGTCCTGTTACTCAATGCTTGAGAAAACGTGTTGCGCACTTGCTTGGGCTGCCAAACGTTTAAGACAATATATGCTTAACCACACAACCATGCTGATTTCGAAGATGGATCCGATCAAATATGTCTTCAAAAAGCAAGCACTTTCAGGAATAATTGCCAGATGGCAAATGGTACTGACAGAATACGACATTCAGTATGTTTCTCAAAAGGCCATCAAAGGAAGTGTTCTGTCAGAGTACCTCACCGACTCTGTTGGGTAATACATATCACTCCACACATCTCCGAAACCTTCGTGGTGGAGGGATGATTACTTGTTGTGTACCCTTACTTTACAAGTGGTTTATTTCTCACCTACCGAAGTCTAGTTCCTTTACAAATGTTGGCAAGGAACTTTGGCCTCCGAGGGTTATGGCATTGACCCATTCAGACATTGATTGGTACAACCAAGCATATGATGGGACTTTAATTATTGACGGTTGTGGTGACTTTGCTAATGTGTCATTACTCAGCTTTAATGGAGGAATCAATTACAACCTAGTCTTAGCTCATCGACAGTTGGGATTTCCGTTGAAGGAACCACCTAAAAGTGTCCAAGTGGAGGGCATTTTCTTTAGGGATGACAAGGAACTCCGAAACAAGATTCTAGCCGCCTGGAAATATTTGCACAAGAAAGGGAAGAAAAGCCTTGGGAAACTTAATTGTGTGTCCTTGGAGCCATATCTTCAGTGGGTTAGAGAGAGAGCAATCAAATTAAGAATGCCATATTCTCATCGAGACCCTATACCTCCGAGAAGGGAGCCCACCTATGTCTTTATGTCTGAAGTCGAGAAGTTAGAGGTGTCCTTAAGGAATTTGCAACATAAGTTGGAATCCTGGAAGAACAAGTACCACATAGCGGTGGCAGAAAATGATGAATGTCAGAAGCAGAAGGCTGAACTTCAAAAGGAAAGGGATGAACTCCAGAAACAGCTACAATTGAAGGACGAAGAGCTACTCCCCTGCAAGAAGAGGAAAGTCATGGAGGATTTATTTTTCTCCGACCCACAATGCACTATTTGGAAACTAATTGTGGACAACCTTATCTGTGAGAAGACACAATTAGAAGAGCAGCTCAAGCAGCAGAATTCGAAACTTCTTTAGTGTCTTTACTAGCTTTTATTTAGCTTTTATTTGGGACTTTTAAAAGCAATTATTTTTATTCCGTTTCGAAATTAATAAAAAAACGTTTTCTTTTATTACAATGCTTATAAATAGTTGGGGATCCCATGAAGTCCTACTCATCTTGCATTACATTCTTTCTTTATTCATTTCAATAAACTCAATTTTATTTCTCAGGTATTGTAACCATGGACTTCAAAAGAGAAGCATTGGAGTACACTTTTCAGAGCCCTAACATTGAAAGCTTGAGAGAGCTAGCTGATCTAATCGAGAATCGTTACGCCTTCGCAACAGAATATGGGGAAGTCTTCCATTTTCTCGAACTCAAGATGAAGGAAGGGCTGTTAGAGACCCTCGTTCAATTTTATGATCCGCTGTAACATTGTTTCACTTTTCCAGATTACCAGTTGATGCCGACCCTGGAAGAGTATTCTGATTGCTTGAGGATGCCTGTGACGTCCCGACCTATATTCACCGGCCATGAGGACGTACCTAGTCCCCAAGAGATTGCAAACGCTACTCATCTCAGCCTGACAGATGTTCAAGCATACTTAACCATCAAGGAAGGAGTCCTTGGATTCCTAGCTGACTTCTTGATTGGAAAAGTCTGCTACCATGCCGAAAGAAAAGAGGTCCTCGTCTTGGAAGCTTCCTTTGCTTTGTTGGTCTATGGGACCTTTTGGTTCCCTAAGGTTGATGATTTTGTTGATATGAATGCAATTAAATTATTCATACTCAAGAATCCCACCTTGCTAGCTGACACATACTACTCAATCCACTCAAAGAATGTCGAAGGGGGGGGGGGGGGGGGGGGACATATCGTTTGTTGTACCGCTCTGTTGTATTCATGTTTCATCGCTCGCCTGACTCGGCATCCGTCCATTTGGGAAGAGGAAGAGTCGCCCCGTTGGTCCGAGATAGTTATGGCCCTTACTCACTCTGATATTGTGTGGTACGACCCTACCTATGAAGGTATATGTATGATCCATAGCATAGGAGGATTTACTAACGTACCGCTTATTGGGAGAGAAAGATGCATAACTTACAAACCTGCTTTGGCTCGCCTTCAATTCGGGCATCCCATGATCGAAGTACCTGACCAAACTCTGTTAGAAGGGATCTTTCTCAAAGAAGGAGGAGATCCAGACCTGAGAACCTTCATAATTTGCGCATGGAGATACATCAATAAGGCAGGAGTGACTGCTTTAGGATACCCCAATTGTGCTGTCTTTGAAGAATATCTACGTTGGGTGCGAGAAAGAGCTCTCGACCTCAAAATGTCATTCCCTTTTCATGAGCCCATGGTATTGGCTTTTCACGATCCAGATTGGTTCGATGTGAGTGAAGTAGATCAGTTGAAGGCTGCTTTAGATGAAGGTTGAAAACTGAAAGCCGCTTGGAGGAACAAGTTTTTTATACTCAAGGTAGAGAAAGAGAAGTCCCAGAGGCTGCCCGAAGTAGAACTTGAAAGGAAAAGAAAGGCGCGAGAGGATTTATTTTCCTCTCACACCTCTTCAAGAGCTGTCACCAGTGACGATCTTCCCCCAGCTACTGTGGCCTGGAAAGAATGTGTAGATCGACTCATCAATGAGAAGGTCGAATTACAAGAACGCATTAACCAGTTAGAAGAAGAACTTCGTGCATAGAAGGAGCATAGGGAGTAGATCTCCGAGTTTCTCTTTTGCTTTTGGTTCAATGTAATAAACTCTTAAAAAAGTACTCTGTTTTGTAATGCTTCAAATCTCAAAATAAAATAAATTTCTATCCAACGTTATAATACCGAAAACAACTTGAGTTTCTTGAAGTTTCATCCTGCATGCTGCATAGCATCTAGCATTTTAGCATATGCATGGGTCTCTACTCCGCTGCATCCTCATTTCGTCTTTCTGTCTTCGTCTGTCAGTTGACATCTCGCCCATCCGATCAAGCTTGAAGTATTACTTAAGGATAGCAAGGAGAACGAAAGATATGGATCACATGACTAGCTTCAAAGTAAGGACTTATTCGATGTTCGACTATTCCACCGACGACTTTGTGCAACAAGTGGATGTTCCTGTGCAACTTCAACCTTCGTAAGGCAACCGGTTTGTTGACCCCCAGAACACTCCTACTAAGAAGGGTGTGGATGATCCTAGATTCATAGCAATGGAGAAAGAACTCTGTGGTCTCAAAGAACAAGTGAAGAGGATGAGAGGAGCTACCGCATCAGGTCTTGGTGCTCATGAACTATGTTTAGTTCCAGGTGTGATTATTCCTCTAAAGTTCAAGATGCCTGTCTTTGAAATTTACAAGGGTATCGGCTGTCCAAAATACCATTTGACAATGTTTTGTCAAAAGATGACTGCTTATATTGACAACGACAAGCTATTGATTCATTGCTTTCAAGAAAGTTTATGTGGGACATCCTTGATATGGTACATGAAGCTGCAAAGTAACCACATTCAGTCTTGGGAAGACTTAGCTGTTGCTTTTGTGAAGCAATACCATCACAACTTGGGTATAGCCCCAGACAATGAAGATGACAGTGGACCTTCCAGAGAATTCATAGCTCCGGTACCCCGTCCTCAACATCAGTACGCAATGCCCGCTCAGCGCGAACAACAACCACCTCCTAAGCAGAAGTTGGCTTCTCCAGATCAACCACAAAATCGACAGCTTCGGAGAAGGTATCAGAGGGTGCCTCTGGATACTCCAAGAGAGTTAGTTCATCGGTTTGATCCCATCCCTGTGAAATATGCTGACCTGTTTCCCGCTTTGATTCAGAGAGGTCACATCCAAACAAAAGCTCCACTTAAAGTACCCGAGAAACTCTTGTATTGGTACAAAGCTGACAAATTTTGCCCATATCATCAAGGTGCTCCTGGCCACGACATTGAGAGCTGTTATGGTTTGAAGGCAGACGTTCAAGAATTGGTTAAGAGCGGAATCTTATCCTTCGAGGGTTCTAATCCTAACCCCAACATGGCTCATCCTCCGAGGCCATGATCCAAGGTTATCAGAAGACCGCACATCTCCATTTCAAGGCATAATAAAGAAGGGCTTGTCCGACTTTTCACTTAATTTTGCTTTTGTGTTTTTATTTCTTTGATTAAAAGTATTTTTGGCATGTAAGAACTTGTTATTTGGAATAAGTAATGCAATAAGTGTTCATCTTGAAGAAATCCATTCGTTTTCACTCAAATTGTTTTTCAAAATAATTTATAATACCGACTTTACCCAATTTTTCTTACTCTGGTGAAAATTTGGAAGGAGGATGATGAAGTAAAACACATGATCTCTTATTGTATGCTTCGAATAAAAACCCTACTAATGATGTAAGACATTTTTTCCAACCATCTAAACACCAAAATAGTTAACCCTTCTGTAAGCCTTGAGGAAAGATCTGTTTTTTCTCCCAACCGAAACCTCGTTTTTAGCCTGGGGCAGGGTAATATCAAAAAAATAATAATGAACATCTTCCAAAAAAATTGGGTGGGCACAAATATACTAACCCTCTATTCCTCCGCTTCACAAGCCATAAATTAAGCCCATATACAACCTTCAAAGTCCTAATTGAAGTAAGGTTTAGTTCGAAAGCATACTCGATGAGATATTGTTTCCTGACTCCTTGAGCTACGCTCAAATTAAATCGGCTTTATAAATAATTTTAATTTATATCCTAACTAGTGATTTCGGTCACCAGTTATTGTGATATCTCTTTTCAAAAAAAAAAACTTCAAAGACAAACGCGTGTTGCATTACCCGTTTTAGAATTAACACTTCCGACCTGCTAAAATCGCTTGATATCTTAGAAGGATTACAAACAGACTTTGATGGACTTAAAGACCTTGCCAACCTGGGGCAATTTATTTTTTCAAGAAGTTTGATCCGTACGAGTTTGGCTTCATCTAAAGCACAAATTGGAAGACTCAGTTATACCGCCAATCAGGGGCAGTTACGTCGAGATTCGGTGAATCTCTCTAGAGAGTTTGAAAACAGTGGGGCATTTGGACATCATGTTTTCTATAAAATCCTCTCGAGGTTTTTTTCTCTTAAGCCAGGCGACTTGGGGCATTTGAAGTTTGAAGCGAAGCAGATGTTTATTTCATCCCCAGGAAGCTCAACTCCGACATGTTCAACAACTACGATGACCCAGGGTATGAAATTTCAGTTTGGGTACCTCCGTCTACAACTCCGTACGTCCTTTCAGGATTATCAAGATGTTACATCCCAAGTGGATTGATCTCTACTCCCCCAAGAGAAGCTTGTGAAGCTCTGAAACAGGAATGGTGATCCCATATTTGGTTCTCCGTCTATCCCCAGTGATATTTCTACCTTTGAAGATTGGTCGAGATGCTTATCCCGAGACGTTTATCTCATCTCCGGTCGCCTCTTTCGGTTTGTTTTGTCAGCATAAGCATACGCGTGGCATATAAGTAGACAGCATGGCATGTGCATTTGTTTACATTCGTTGTGTCTATTTTATTCTGTCGCTTTGGTTATTCCTAGGTGCTTGGGTGCGTCTTATCCCTCCAACTAGATTTGTCGACCTAGGCAGAAAAAGCACAATGTTCATTTTTCCCCATGGAGTTCAATCCTCATGGAAGATGGTTTTTTTAGTACAATTTCATTATAGTTCACACCTCAATGGTCAAGTCTTGCTTGACAGTTTCTTTTCGGCTACTTCCCGAATCGAACTTCGGTCTTTTGGCAATCACATCGTGGATGTATCCAACCTTTGAACACGGATTTAGTATGCATTTATTTTGCACTCTGTTCCCCAGGAAGAGTATTCATGAAGACAAACATTTCTTCAACAAATTTTCCTTGAACATCTATATTTGGACTATAAACAATCTCTTTATTTGAGCAACTCGTTTTGATCAGGATCTTGTTCAAAACGACAAACGACAGTTTTCACAAGACAGTTCAGTTACCCTTAGTGGGTCCTTCAACGTTATTGATTCATCAGAGAAGACAATTACAGACATCTCTCTTCATTTGAGAGTTCACATATTTTACAACAACAAAGGTACTCCCCAAGAATTTATTCCCCAGTGAGTTCATCACACGAGTTTACTTCCGTCAAGTGACATCTCCCCAAAGAAGTCGAAGAAGTTTAGTCTCTCTTTATTTGAGAAGACATACAACCGGCTCACATCTCTTCCGAAGATCCCCGGTGAAGTTCTACAACAAACTACATCTACATTGATAACAACAATCTACAACTACAGTCTACAACGACATCTACCGTCTACAACGACAGTGATTCGAGCATCTTATAGTTCCTGGTTAATCTCGACAGTAGATTCCCAGAAGACCTCGGCAGTAGGTAGTTCCTGGTTAATCTCGGCAGTAGATTCCCAGAAGACCTCGGCAGTAGGTAGTTCCTGGTTAATCTCGGCAGTAGATTCCCAGAAGACCTCGGCAGTAGGTAGTTCCTGGTTAATCTCGGCAGTAGATTCCCAGAAGACCTCGGCAGTAGGTAGTTCTTGGTTAATCTCGACAGTAGATTCCGAGAAGACCTCGGTAGTAGGTAGTTCCTGGTTAATCTCGGCAGTAGATTCCCAGAAGACCTCGACAGTAGGTAGTTCTTTTACAGTTCCTGGTTAATCTCGGCAGTAGACTTCCAGAAGACTTCGTCAGAAGTATTTCTCCAACAGACTTCAACACAGAATCTCAGCAGTAGATTCCTTACAGGTTTTCACAGTACATACTTTGGCAAAAGTATTCTCAATTACAGTTACAAGTCTCGGCAGTAGACTTCTACAGATAATGTCTTGAATCAATTACATTTTGACATATACAGCAGATCCCTCCAGAGAATTTCTCTTCCAAGTTCTCCATAACATATTTTACAGACACTTTGTGATTGTCATCTTTTTTTTTCCCGTGCAGTCTCGCTTTGTTGAGCCTGTTTTTCCCGTGTGTCGTGTCTAGTTTTTCCCCTGTGACAACATTTCTCCACGGGACCTTTCGTCTCGCATTCTCATATCATTTGCATTTGGTGGTATCTTAGGGCCAAAAATTCGTGCAATGTTTGTATTTAAGTCCCTCCTATCTCGTCGAGACGAAGATTTCTATCTCCATATCTCCGAATAGGAGTAACTTAAATAGGGGCATCTGTTGCACCCTAATTTTTGACCGCAAGATCCCACCTCCTCTTGCGTAATTTCTATTGTTTATTTGAATGTAATTTAATATTTATGTTCTTGCGACTAACCAACTTGTGCAGATGCAGTAAATTCCAAGTAGAGACAACACAAATTCTCACAAACTTAAATACTTCAAGATGCGATTAATGGAGTCTGATTTGGCAAGCTGGATTCATGTCGAAGAGTCAAAATAGTAGTTTGGATCGAAGCATTTCAAACCTGGTGGCAACGTGGCACCGTCCCGAGAACATTATCCCTTGATAAAGTTTGACTACTATCGAGAGTTTTGGTTCCAAGATTTTCAAGATGGCGAATCATCAGAATTGGTCATGTTATAACTTACCATCCAAATGTACAGGTTATGAATCACAAATGGAAGGTTCTCACTTTTAAGGTTAATCTTAAATTGGGAAATTCATTACAAGCCAAGTCTTCTCCGATTCATATTACATATTGCAGTTAAACGTCAAGGCTTGAATCCTTCATTATCCAGGATACCCTGCCCAGCACTGGCATTAGTATATCACTAAGAATGTCACATGTTATTGGCCTAAATTTGGTTGATTCAATTAAGGACAAATTGTAGACCTGCCGCAATTAATTAAGAAAGGGAACAATTTATATCATAACTGTGATTACCAAACTTTCACTACAATGCCCGCATCAAAGCTCACGCTGAAAGTGGTATTCAAAGTTGCCCAATCTAGGTTCATAAGAAAAATCAATCCAAAACGTTGCAAAGTTCACAATAATGGCAAAACTCCATAACGTTTCACAATACTAATCCAAACAAAAATCAGGTGCACAAGTTCAGAGATGGAACATTGGATGTCATTACAATTTACAATGGCTGCCATTATTTTCAAAGATAATGATAATAGAATATAAAGGTCATGCCATGGATCCCCTACATTTAAGCCATTTTTGTACTTGTAGTTTGCCCAACTTGGAAACGTTCCCCTCCACAGAAGTAAGAAGGCTGCAGCGCTTGTTTTGTTATCCGTTTGAATGTCCAGAAGAACAACCTGTCAAAAATAGTAGCAGTGATTCAGAAGAGTTAATTCAAGAAGAGATTGTTGTTCTCAGAATTATTCATCACCCTAGCATTGCTCGACATTTCACGAGGCAATTGGCCGCTAGGTTGCAAGTGCTTCAAGAAAAGAACCCCATACATGGAGATTTAAAACCATAGAACTTACTGTTGGGAGGTCCTTCAACTGCACCAATTATGAAATCGAGGATGTTGGCTTCGCCAGGTCTCTCACATCGCTGCAGCTGGCAGATACACTATGCGGTTCACTTTATCACTTGGCTCTAGAGATAATTCAGAGTCAGAAATATGATGCCAAGGCAGATTCATGGAGTGTTGGAGCAATATCGTATTAGCTAGTAAGCACCCTTCAAACATGTTAGAGTTGCTGCATCAATACGCGCAAGTCCCTGAGGAACTTTCACAAGAAAAGTATAACACAGGACCGTATGCCCCAGAACTCGTCGCCATCGATATCCACAGGGATTTGATTTATCATTCAGAAAGTACCTTTTAGTACTCTCCATGAAGAAGGAATTCAAAACCGAACTACACCTCTACGACAACGCCGAGGGAGTTTATGTTACGCGTCTTCGCTCTTCCTCAGTTGTGTTTCCTTCTGTCTGCTGTGAAAGCCATAATCCGGCATGCCGTCTCAACCTGTTGTACGAATTTGATCCGCAACAGCAATTCGTTTGAACTCCTAAGCAACAGGATCAACCCTTTAAACTGCCTGCATCATACACAAGAACAAGGATACAAATCATAACAACAACACAAAGAAGGAGGGGTATTCACATGCAATATACTCCATTCTCACGTTCAAAGGTTGTCCACGCGAAGGATCATCATAAGCACCAGTACACAAGGATGAGAAGAAGATACGCATTGCAGGGGTAAATTAACACAGCAGTAACATACGTGTTAGAGGCAACAATATCCAAGCATTGCCAAAGTTAAACGACTACTTGAACGACACAAGGCACTGTCAGTAGGCAGGGAACCTACAAAATCAATGAAGACATAGGTCAATGGAATTCTCAAAGGGGCACGAGATGCCTTTGTTGTTTCACTTTGGAGGACTACACTACCTCAAAAGCTGTCCTAGATCACCAACCTCAAGTGACAAGGAAATCTATGAATTGAACCAATAATCAAGATATCATTGGTATGCTCATTAATGACGTGTTGTGGCGAGGTGCTGAAATACACAAGCACAAAGATAATGTCAGGTCATAATCATAACACATGAAGGTTACAAGGATCACATCAGTGTTTAACAAGACGCGAAGCAATACAAAACCGTTGGTTACGAACTTTCACAAGCAAAGAAAATAAACCTTGAAATGAGAAGCCTTATACATGTTATGCAGAGGGAGGATTGTTATTAGGAGGTGAATAAAGCCAACTTCAGTGCCCAAAACAAGTCAGAGGAACCATACCAGCCACCATGCCAATTTCTATATCAATTCGCTCCAACCATTCTCAGAGTTTCTAGCAGGTGCTATCAATGCATCAAAACTTCTCAAACAACTGTTGCAATCAGACCCGTCCAGTAGTATTCAAGCCGTTTCATCTTGCGAAAATAGAGACTTTGCTTCAGTGTTACCAAGTTGAGCAAATTACCCTTCACCTCTGGTTTGACCTCAACCGTCATCATAGGCATAACAATAATAATACCTGCAAAATCTGACAGAAGTTAATACACAGGTGTGAGGAATTGCATTTTGGGGTACCATGGCATAACCACTCAGGAGTTTTAGCAGAGATTGATTTATGGTATAATACCAGATGGAAGTTGTCGCATTTTTACCTCCTAAATTGAGAAGATCCCTCAATCCATAACTTCAAAGACGTCAAGAGTCGCTCAAGAACTCTTGAGGGCGCAAGCATTCGAAGCTCAGGCCTCAAGCTCCACATTTGAACAATTTGCAGCAGCTCCCGTTATCCAGCCGTTCGGACGCCCTCATCACCATAAGCATGAAAAGAAACAGAGAAATAATTATCGAACTGCTGCAGACTTGAAGTGAGCAAATAAATACATAAGTCCTGGAAGTTCATAGCAGGGTAGCTCCGCAACAACATACAAGACAAACAAGAAATAATATCAGAACAAGTTCGACCATGCGCGTTTGCTTATCGAAGGATTGGTTTTCAGAACAAGAAATCAAAACTTACCATCAAATTATTATCAATTCGCAGCTTTGAGTTCACCAGCAATCACTCTGGGCTGCTAATCCATCCTTTGGCCCAAAATATTTGCCACCTGTACCTGCCAGGTCATGATCAAGAAACGGTTAGGGAATATTCCTTGAAGAATGAAATATTCTATTCAGGATCAAATCAAATCCTATCTAAATCGAAGCACAAATCAAGAGATTGAATGACAATCAGTTAAAAAGGGGACAGAACTCGAATTCTTTCCAAAATAACCATAAACATGTCGATACAAAGAAGGAAAGAAACTTCATCAGATTTTCAGTCATTATTTTCGCTCATACGAGTTTGGAAAGAAATCACAAATTCATTGGACTCATTCAATCAGCAATCAAGGATCTACAACTATAAAAGGAGATACAAGGTCACATAGAGAGGAATAATACGTACACACAGAAATTCACGGGGGATCCAGAATGTTTAGAGAGGAAACCACAAATCACAAAACCTAAAAGATCACAAGAGGGAGAAGAACTTATCTTTCTCATAACCCTAGCGTCGTTGCAAACTTCAATCACCAGCCAAACCCTTCATCTCCGTCGCCGTCTTCGCCACAGCAGGGGATAACCATCATCGTCATAGATTCGCGACTTGATCGCTTCACCGTTCGCCAGGGGTAACGTTTTCTTTCATTTGATATTTCGATTTCGTGGTTGATGTTTTTCTTTGTGTTTTGATAGGTTTATGAATGTTGAAGAGTAAAAATGAAGTGAGAAGACAAACAGAAAAAGACGAAAACGGAGAAGGAGGATAGCGAGAGTGAGATCGGCGAAGACGATCTGGGGAGGGAAGATTTGGGGATTAGGTTTCCTTGTCTTTTTGTCGTTTTAGTTGTAATATGATTACCTACATCACACACACACACTAACACACCACTGATCTTCCACGTGATCACATCATTCGCCCCACTAAACCACCCCTCATCTGCTAATTAGCCGTTTAATCACTTTTTTTTTATAATTAACCATTATATTAACGTTTTTAAATTAAAACTATTAACCCTTTTAATCACCAACCTTAATCAATTATTTTATAAATTAAAAACTAATAATTGAATCTTTTAAAATCAACTATTTATTAATTAATCAACTTAATTTTCTTTATTTAATGAGTCTTAGCCTTTTAATAATTAACTTTTTATTTCATTCTTAGTTAAATAATTAATCTAATAAACCTTTTATAAATAGCTTATATCTTTTATTAAAAAAAATTTCAAAATTTATAGTAATTAAAACCTTTTCTATTTAGAAATCTAATTATTATGTTAAATCTATAATGAAGACTTTCACTAAAATTAATTCACCCCTAGTTTAATATTTTTCTTAAAAACAAAATAATACAACCCTTTTTCTTAAAATTAACTTTTTATAATAACTAAAAACCCATTATATCTAATGAAACCTTTTTTTCTCAATAATCTCTTTTATTAAAAAAGGCTAATTACTGTTTTAAATCTAAGATGATAAAATAATCACTTCACCTAAGTTTTAGATAATAAAATTAAGATCATTGTAACTCTTTTTCTTTAACTTATAGATAATCCCATCTAAAATCAATTCAATATTAAAATCAATCTCTCGTTAAAATCGACCAACTAAAATTAATCAACATCGTAAAAACCTAACTGTGCATTTCACGACATATTCACTCTCACCTACACCTTAACGCTTTCATGCATGTGTATGGCTTTACTTTCTGCAATTTATCTTCCGCATTTATCTTCTGCAATTTAATATTACCGCATTTACATTTACCGCAATTTATATTACCGTATTGCATACCGTCCAAAGGAAAAACCTACACATAATTCAACGTTGTGTGTAGTGCACATCATTTGCATCATACTCCCCCATGATCCTTGATCCCATTCAAGTCGATCTTAAGATAGATCCTACCCCATAGGAAGGACCTTTGTCTCTATCTTTTACAACATAGGAAAAACAATCAACACAATGCAAACAATATTCAAACACATTAGAGAAAGATGCCAAATCATCTTAAGCGAGATAGAATCTCCACCCCACAACAATACAATCAAGCCGTAGGGACTTTGCCTTAAGAGAGATAAAGGTGTACCCCGTTGATTCCTATCCGAGTATGTAAGTCCTTTTCTTAAGATGATGCAAAGACTATTTTCCTACAACCTGTGGCGGTTACATCTCCCTTAAAATGAAGACACATCTCTTCTCCTAAAATCGATTAATCAACTACCCTAAACCCGTAGGAACTTTGACCACAGTCAAAGAACTCCTCAAACCCTTTAGGGGAACTACAGATACTCTGATTCCACTCCCGTAAGGATATATAGGCATAAGATGCGATATCTTGTCGAGTATACTTAGAAATAAACCACTAGGGTCTTTTAACCATTAAGCAGATAAACACTTAGCAATAAACAAACATAAAACAAGGGGTTCCTGTAGAGTACTACAGAAACTTAGGATGCTAGTACCTTCCCTAAGTTTAACCAACCCCCGAACCTAAACTCTCTAGCTTGCATTTGCACTGCATTGTGGGAATTTCGATCTTTATCCCTTCCTTTGGACAAATCAAAGTTCAGTTGCAAAATGAATTAAAGATTCAAATTAATCAATAGTTTGGTATCCGATTTTCACCGCGACAGAAATAACGACTTCACTGGGGACTCACTCTCAGTGGGTTTCCCTATCTTGTTTTCTTTATGTTATATTTGCTCTTATTTGCTTATTTGTTTACTTGCTTATTTGTTTGTGTACTTTATTTCTTTGGGTTGATACTTTTGAGTGGTGAGACAAAGTCCTACACCCGGACTTGAGTAAACTTAAGATAGGATAGTGATATGTTCAAAGAGGCTTATAGGGGGTAGAATCCCGACCAAGCTGACTTGAAAATCACACTCAATTGAGGCCCTCTCGAAAGATGTATTGTTGAACGAGTCTTTAATCGTGAAAACATGCACTATATTCGATGTTGGAGCTTATGATATTGAGGACCGTAGTTACCTTAACCCCACTTTGACCTTTATTAGGATGTAGTGTGGGGCTATGAGGGAGTACACCCAAAATAGTGCTACGCGATGCTACACTCAAAAGATGTTCTCTTGAGAATATTATTAACCACCGAGTACTTGGGAAGTTGATAATATCCGAAATATGAGCTAATGACTTTGGGAACCTTATTAGAACCTTGTTCCACATGTGCAATCAACCTTTAGTCTGAATCCTTTGGGAATGGGTATACCCTTTGGCTCCATGCTCGTTGCAAACCTAGGATCCCCCTTTTGTTTGTTTATCTTTGTGCATCTATGTGTTTACTTGTGTTTGTTGCATTCATAAAACATCATACCGCATTGGACTTCATGGGCTTTACTTTTTGTTTATGAACATTGTAGGGTACTATGGATCCCAATAGAAGACACACTCTGAAATACACTTTTAAAAGTCCCAAATTGGATGACCTAAAGAAGTTGTGGGGCCTTATCAAAGATCAATAAGAGTTCAAGAATAAATATGGGAAGCTGATATCTTTGTTGGGTCGCCCAGTAAATGAAGGACTTCTGGCCACTCTACTACAGTTTTATGATCCCCTTTATCACTGTTTTACCTTCCCAGATTTTCAACTGTTACCTACATTAGAAGAGTACTCCTTTTTTATTGGCCTACCTATTTTAGAAGAATCTCCTTTCCCTTTCTTGGAGAAGGACCCTGAGGAAATAGATATTGCTAAGGCTTTTCATCTAAAGGTATCTGATGTCAAAGGAAACTTAATTGGTAACGGTGGTATTTTTGGATTGACTACGAAGTTCCTAATTAGCAAAGCTATGTTTTATGCCGATTATACGAATAAGGCTCCCTTCGAAGCAATCTTCGCCTTACTTATCTATGGAGTATTCTTGTTCCCAAGTTTTGAAGGATTTGTTGACCTTAATGCAATTAAGATCTTTTTGAAGAACATCCCAGTACCGACTCTGTTGGGTAATACATATCACTCCATACATCTCTGAAACCTTCATGGTGGAGGGATGATTACTTGCTGTGTACCCTTACTTTACAAGTGGTTTATTTCGCACCTACCGAAGTCTAGTTCTTTTACAAATGTTGGCAAGGAACTTTGGTCTCCGAGGGTTATGGCATTGACCCATTCAGACATTGATTGGTACAACCGAGCATATGATGGGACTTTAATTATTGACGGTTGTGGTGACTTTGCTAATGTGCCGTTACTCAGCTTTAATGGAGGAATCAGTTATAACCCAGTCTTAGCTCGTCGACAGTTGGGATTTCGGTTGAAGGAACCACCTAAAAGTGTCCAAGTGGAGGGCAATTTCTTTAGGGATGACAAGGAACTCCGAAACAAGATTCTAGCCGCCTGGAAATATTTGCACAAGAAAGGGAAGAAAAGCCTTGGGAAACTTAATTGTGTGTCCTTGGAGCCATATCTTCAGTGGGTTAGAGAGAGAGGAATCAAATTAAGAATGCCCTATTCTCATCGAGACCCTATACCTCCGAGAAGGGAGCCCACCTATGTCTTTATGTCTGAAGCCGAGAAGTTAGAGGTGTCCTTAAGGAAGTCGCAACATGAGTTGGAATCTTGGAAGAACAAGTACCACGTAGCGGTGGCAGAAAATGATGAATGTCAGAAGCAGAAGGCTGAACTTCAAAAGGAAAGGGATGAACTCTAGAAACAGCTACAATTGAAGGACGAAGAGCTACTCCCCTGCAAGAAGAGGAAAGTCATGGAGGATTTATTTTTCTCCGACCCACAATGCACTATTTGGAAACTAATTGTGGACAACCTTATCTATGAGAAGACACAATTAGAAGAGCAGCTCAAGCAGCAGAATTCGAAACTTCTTTAGTGTCTTTACTAGCTTTTATTTAGCTTTTATTTGGGACTTTTAAAAGAAATTATTTGTATTCTGTTTCGAAATTAATAAAAAACGTTTTCTTTTATTACAATGCTTATAAATAGTTGGGGATCCCATGAAGTCCTACTCATCTTGCATTACATTCTTTCTTTATTCATTTCAAGAAACTCAATTTTATTTCTTAGGTATTGTAACCATGGACTTCAAAAGAGAAGCATTGGAGTACACTTTTCAGAGCCCTAACATTGAAAGCTTGAGAGAGCTAGCTGATCTAATCGAGAATCATTACGCCTTCGCAGCAGAATATGGGGAAGTCTTCCGTTTTCTCGAACTCAAGATGAAGGAAGGGCTGTTGGAGACCCTCGTTCAATTTTATGATCTGTTGTACCATTGTTTCACTTTTACGGATTACCAGTTGATGCCGACCCTGGAAGAGTATTCTGATTTCTTGAGGATGCCTGTGACGTCCCGACCTATATTCACCGGCCATGAGGACGTACCTAGTCCCCAAGAGATTGCAAACGCTACTCATCTCAGCCTGTCAGATGTTCAAGCACACTTAACCATCAAGGAAGGAGTCCTTGGATTCCCAGCTGACTTCTTGATTGGAAAAGTCAGCTACCATGCCGAAAGAAAAGAGGTCCTCGTCTTGGAAGCCGCCTTTGCTTTGTTGGTCTATGGGACCTTTTGGTTCCCTAAGGTTGATGATTTTGTTGATATGGATGCAATTAAATTATTCATACTCAAGAATCCCACCTTGCTAGCTGACACGTACTACTCAATCCACTCAAAGAATGTCGAAGGGGGAGGACATATCGTTTGTTGTACCGCTCTGTTGTATTCATGGTTCATCGCTCGCCTGACTCGGCATCCGTCCATTTGGGAAGAGGAAGAGTCGCCCCGTTGGTCCGAGATAGTTATGGCCCTTACTCACTCTGACATTGTGTGGTACGACCCTACCTATGAAGGTATATGTATGATCCATAGCATAGGAGGATTTACTAAAATACCGCTTATTGGGAGAGAAGGATGCATAAGTTACAAACCTGCTTTGGCTCCCCTTCAATTCGGGCATCCCATGATCGAAGTACCTGACCAAGCTCTGTTAGAAGGGATCTTTCTCAAAGAAGGAGGAGATCCAAACCTGAAAACCTTCATAATTTGCGCATGGAGATACATCAATAAGGCAGGAGTGACTGCTTTAGGATACCCCAACTGTGCTATCTCTGAAGAATATCTACGTTGGGTGCGAGAAAGAGCTCTCGACCTCAAAATGTCGTTCCCTTTTCATGAGCCAATGGTATTGGCTTTTCACGATCCAGATTGGTTCGATGTGAGTGAAGTATATCAGTTGAAGGATGCTTTGGATGAAGCTCGAAAACTGAAAGCCGCCTGGAGGAACAAGTTTTTTATACTCAAGGTAGAGAAAGAGAAGTCCCAGAGGCTGCCTGAAGTAGAGCTTGCAAGGAAAAGAAAGGCGCGAGAGGATTTATTTTCCTCTCACACCTCTTCAAGAGCTGTCACTAGTGACGATCTTCCCCCAGCTACTGTGGCCTGGAAAGAAAGTGTAGATCGACTCATCAATGAGAAGGCCGAATTACAAGAACGCATTAACCAGTTAGAAGAAGAACTTCACGCATAGAAGGAGCATAGAGAGTAGATCTCCGAGTTTCTCTTTTGCTTTTGGTTCAACGTAATAAACTTTTAAAAGATTGCTATGTTTTGTAATGCTTCAAATCTCAAAATAAAATAAATTTCTATCCAACGTTATAATACCGAAAACAACTTGAGTTTCTTGAAGTTTCATCCTGCATTTTGCATAGCATCTAGCATTTTAGCATATGCATGGGTCTCTACTCCGCTGCGTCCTCATTTCGTCTTTCTGTCTTTGTCTGTCAGTTGACATCTCGCCCATCCGATCAAGCTTGAAGTATTACTTAAGGATAGCAAGGAGAACGAAAGATATGGATCGCATGACTAGCTTCAAAGTAAGGACTGATTCGACGTTCGACTATTCCACCGACGACTTTGTGCAACAAGTGGATGTTCTTGTGCAACTTCAACCTTCGCAAGGCAACCGGTTTGTTGACCCCCAGAACACTCCTACTGAGAAGGGTGTGGATGATCCTAGATTCATAGCAATGGAGAAAGAACTCCGTGGTCTCAAAGAACAAGTGAAGAGGATGAGAGGAGCTACCGCATCAGGTCTTGGTGCTCATGAACTATGTTTAGTTCCAGGTGTGATTATTCCTCTAAAGTTCAAGATGCCTGTCTTTGAAATTTACAAGGGTATCGGCTGTCCAAAATACCATTTGACAATGTTTTTTCGAAAGATGACTGCTTATATTGACAACGACAAGCTATTGATTCACTGCTTTCAAGAAAGTTTATGTGGGACATCCTTGATATGGTACATGAAGCTGCAAAGTAACCACATTCAGTCTTGGGAAGACTTAGTTGTTGCTTTTGTGAAGCAATACCATCACAACTTGGGTATAGCCCCAGACAATGAAGATGACAGTGGACCTTCCAGAGAATTCATAGCTCCGGTACCCCGTCCTCAACATCAGTATGCAATGCCCGCTCAGCGCGAACAACAACCACCTCCTAAGCAGAAGTTGGCTTCTCCAGATCAACCACAGAATCAACGGCTTCGGAGAAGGTATCAGAGGGTGCCTCTAGATACTCCAAGAGAGTTAGTTCATCGGTTTGATCCCATCCCTGTGAAATATGTTGACCTGTTTCCCGCTTTGATTCAGAGAGGTCACATCCAAACAAAAGCTCCAGTTAAAGTACCCGAGAAATTCCCGTATTGGTACAAAGCTGACAAATTTTGCCCATATCATTAAGGTGCTCCTGGCCACGACATTGAGAGTTGTTATGGTTTGAAGGCAGACGTTCAAAAATTGGTTAAGAGCAGAATCTTATCCTTCGAGGGTTCTAATCCTAACCCCAACATGGCTCATCCTCCGAGGCCATGATCCAAGGTTATCAGAAGACCGCACATCTCCATTTCAAGGCATAATAAAGAAGGGCTTGTCCGACTTTTCACTTAATTTTGCTTTTGTGTTTTTATTTCTTTGATTAAAAGTATTTTTGGCATGTAAGAACTTGTTATTTGGAATAAGTAATGCAATAAGTGTTCGTCTTGAAGAAATCCATTTGTTTTCACTCAAATTGTTTTTCAAAATAATTTATAATACCGAATTTACCCAATTTTTCTTACTCTGGTGAAAAATTAGAAGGAGGATGATGAAGTAAAACACATGATCTCTTATTGTATGCTTCGAATAAAAACCCTACTGATGATGTAAGGCATTTTTCCAACCATCTAAACACCAAAATAGTTAACCCTTCTGTAAGCCTTGAGGAAAGATGTGTTTTTTCTCCCAAACCGAAACCTCGTTTTTAGCCTGGGGCAGGGTAATATCAAAAAAATAATAATGAACATCTTCCAAAAAAATTGGGTGGGCACAAATATACTAACCCTCTATTCCTCCGCTTCACAAGCCATAAATTAAGCCCATATACAACCTTCAAAGTCCTAATTGAAGTAAGGTTTAGTTCGAAAGCATACTCGATGAGATATTGTTTCCTGACTCCTTGAGCTACGTTCAAATTAAATCGGCTTTATAAATAATTTTAATTTATATCCTAACTAGTGATTTCGGTCACCAGTTATTGTGATATCTCTTTTCAAAAAAAAAAACTTCAAAGACAAACGCGTGTTGCATTACCCGTTTTAGATTTAACACTTTCGACCTGCTAAAATCGCTTGATATCTTAGAAGGATTACAAACAGACTTTGATGGACTTAAAGACCTTGCCTACCTGGGGCAATTTATTTTTTCAAGAAGTTTGATCCGTACGAGTTTGGCTTCATCTAAAGCACAAATTGGAAGACTCAGTTATACCGCCAATCAGGGGCAGTTACGTCGAGATTCGGTGAATCTCTCTAGAGAGTTTGAAAACAGTGGGGCATTTGGACATCATGTTTTCTATAAAATCCTCTCGAGGTGTTTTTCTCTTAAGCCAGGCGACTTGGGGCATTTGAAGTTTGAAGCGAAGCAGATGTTTATTTCATCCCCAGGAAGCTCAACTCCGACATGTTCAACAACTACGATGACCCAGGGTATGAAATTTCAGTTTGGGTACCTCCGTCTACAACTCCGTACGTCCTTTCAGGATTATCAAGATGTTACATCCCAAGTGGATTGATCTCTACTCCCCCAAGAGAAGCTTGTGAAGCTCTAAAACAGGAATGGTGATCCCATATTTGGTTCTCCGTCTATCCCTAGTGATATTTCTACCTTTGAAGATTGGTCGAGATGCTTATCCCGAGATGTTTATCTCATTTCCGGTCTGTCATACCCCAAATTTGTCCTACCTGTATATATCTTTTATTCAATACATCCACCCTCAAGTTATTATTTACAAAATCCAAAAAACGTGTTGCTTATGCTCATGATATCACAAGGTTGAACTAAATTGTTACAAAGTTCATGCGAGGTTTGTGAAAGATAGGATATGGTATGAAATTCCAGAGATGCATGCTCGTAGTTTCAGTTAAGGTTTATGGGTGAACTTAGAGTTTTGGTACAGTTGTAATGTAGTCTATATCAAGTTATCATCTCGTGATTTCAAGGCTTTGAGAGATTTAGTTTGTGAAGAATGGTTGAGGTTCAGCCACAATCCAAGTGACGTTAGATCAAGACAACTCCATTTCTTAATCAGGTCAAGATGAGGATATGGATCAATTTAGTGTTCCATTTGAGTGAAAACCTGAGAATGATGGTTATGAGAATCATGGATTATGTTTTGAAATTCTAAGTCACGGATTAAGGTTATTTTTTTTTTCGATCATGATTAAATATAGTTCAAAAACACAAACAAGAGATTAATTAATTTTCCTGGTTTCATTCGCAATGATTGTGTTTGATTCAATTTGGATTGGATATGGATATCATAGAAACAAAGATCTATTTCATTTGTCTCAATTTGTTTTTGTGAAAGAACTATATGGTGCAAATAGCAAGTTGTGGTACAAAAAGCCCAACAAGGTTCATATGCTCAAAATAAATTGTTTTTATTACAAATATAATCTACATTCATTACAGCAGAGTGTATTTTGTTTGCAATTGGCAAAAAGAAATGCTGATTCACCATGGCCAATACATCGTCCAAAGCATCACCAGAACTAGCTTCCACATGACCACAACATGCCATCCGTAATCTGTAGCATTTGCCACTTATCCCTTGTGATTGCAAATGAATGACGCTAATACAATCGAAATTCAACATATACACTACAAACTCACGGATGTCTCGAAGCCACTATGTCACCACGCCAAGCCGTTACAAGCTTCAGTTCGCCCAAGTTCCAGCATATACTGTTATGATCACGTTGCACCCGTAAAGCTCCCTATGCATTTCTGCTAGCATCAGTCCCATAATAACAAGAAAAATGATGTGTTAATGGTAAAACCTTTAATGGAATGAGCAGGACAGCATATACATATACACAGGTTGTACTGGCACAAAATTGAGAAAAAGGTGAACACAGCATATACATATACACAGGTTGTACTGGCACAAAATTGAGAAAAAGGTGAACCGTGAGTATATAGTGCAGAATTTTCAATGCCTCCCTTATTTTCAATAGGCGAAAATCATGTCTTACAAGGCTATATTCAAAAGCAGTAAACCCGTACCACTGCCCCACACCAAGAAAGGTTACAGGCACTACACGATAACGACTTGCAGAAAATGGAAATAAAAACACCGTATTCTGCAGTCGAAATTTAGAAAAGGAAAATAAAGGCCATGTACCTGGTCACGCAGTATGCACCGTAAACCACAACAGTCAACACACAAAAAAGAAAGGGACCACACAGCTTCATTAAAGCTCCAATCGAAAACCACTTTTCACCTCAGCCACACAACATTGCTAGCTGAACCAAAATAGCCACTTGCAATTCACAACAGACAAAAAGAACCATACCACCCAACCTGCAAAAAACCGTATTAATACCACAGCTCACTGCCAATTTGTACAATATAGCAGATACCAAAACATCACAAATTGACAAAAAGATAGCACCTTGTAACCACCGCGTTTTGAAAGACGCACCTGCAGAAGTGGCCAACACACTTTATCAATGATGAAGACAGGCCACTCTAAATATGTTACAACATCATCCTGGTCTGAAATGTATCACAGACAAGCTCTGCACAACCTGCAGTAACAGCGACAATGCACCATGAAAGCAACCATACTACCATAGAAATAGACAAGAAAAGAATGAAAGGGAAAGTGGGACCTTGCTTTGACGGATCAAAAAAAGAACAATAGCCTTTAAACTTGAAATGGATTTTAAAGACAACAGAATCCATACATAAGTCATTCATTTTCTTCTTCATCGAGGGGGGAGAAGCGAGACACTGGCCTTTTTTTTCTTCTTCTTCCATGACACATACACACAATATCACCTTCTTCATCAATCTTTTCCATTTCTCTCATCTCAAAACAACAAATAATATTTGAAGAATCACATCCATAAGGTTCAAGTCTTCTATTCTTCAGCCATTCCAACAGAGTTTCGTTGAACCCAACTTTCTTCAACCTCAAAGCCGCCTCTCAAACTTACAAACCAACAAGCCCTAGCCTCCTTCATCATTCACCTCCATAAATCACCACTCGACCAACTTCATCATCATCAAACCATAACTTTCTAACCTTCAAGTCACCTTCAGAAACTCAAGCTTCCCAAACTCACCTTCACTCTTTCTCCAACTCTCAAACATCAAGCAACAAAACCTCCATATATTTTTTTCAGTTTCAGACAAAACAACCATCAATCCCATTTCAACATAAATCCACACGAGATTCCACCATTTTATGAATAAACACCACCATTGTTCTTCCGCAAGAACCCAACCGCGACTCACATCTCTCAACGATCTCCCTCAATTCGTTTTCACTTCTGCAACCTAACACCAAAACCCTCAATTTTTCTCAAACCTCACAACACCCAGAAATCACTTCCAACCTTCACCATTTTCCGTAACCTTCCAACATCATAAAACTCAAGCCCTAGCCTCCTTCATCATTCACCTCCGTAAATCACCATCTTCAGACCATCATCGATCACCTTGTTCTTCATCCAAACATTTCCTCCCTTCCGCCCTTTACATCAATTTTCAACAAAACCTTCAATCTTTTTTCGAATCTAACACACCAAAACACAAAACTCAGATTTCCATTAACAGGAACCTCCCTCCAACCTCCGCCGTAAAAAACCTTTCACCATCAAGCTCCAACCACCTTCAAATCCCCTCAACGAAATAGTCGCCATCTCCGTTTTCTTTTTCCAAAGTCCCAACCACAACAATCAACAGAAACCTAAATCAGAACAGAGATGAAATCAGGAAAAGAGAAATCAAACAGAGCGAGTGAGAGATATAGATTGGAGATGGCGAAAAAGATTGAAACCAACGCAGTGAGAATGAAGCAGAGAGGTCGAAATGAAGAACGGAGATTGTGGTGAGGGGATGTTACGGATTGTGAGAAGGAGGTCGTTTTTTTTAATTTTTTTAAAAAAAAAATTTTTTGTTTTGTTTTGTTATTCTGATGGGCCTCAAGCCCGCATTTGTCTTTACACCCCTGATTTTTCGTTCCCCCTCCCCTGTTTTCATTGATTTTATTTTTTAAACCTTTTTTTATATTATATAATTGTTATTGTATTGTGTTTTTAAACTTTATTTTTTATATATTATATTTATTATATATGTAGATATTATATTAGCTTTATATATTTTATTCATAATTTACATATTAAACTTTTTAAAGGACTTTATGTATATATTATATTTAGAAGTTTTGTATATTTAGATTTTTATTGCAATTTATATTTTTATTGTAATTTATATTTAGAAATTTATAGTTTTTTTAGAGTTAATTTTTATTTTCTCATTTTTTATTGGACATTTTGTTCCACTTTTGGGTCGATGACGAGACTTCCACCGTTTAACCGTCACATTAGTGGCGTGAAACAAAGGATCCGAGACCACCTTTGTTCTTTCGATTTTATTTCGGTAAACTAACATTAAATTTAATTTCTGTCAAACATTATTCATATTATTTTATATTATCATATTTATTCATATTATTTATTATCATATCTCATTATTCATATTCATTCACCTATATTCGAAAATACCTAATAAATTATCGAAACTCCTAAAAGCCAAATTGGTGGACTGTTGGATCTTTGGTCATTTGCAGGTATCCTAACTTTGAGTCGTGCCCGACTTTGCTCAAGGCGTAGTTTAGGACACAAATGCACACACACGGCTTTCTCTTTGACTACCTGACAATGAGACCCCTTTATTTCGTGCAATCCCGTGTAAATTACATGTACCCCTCTCCCATTTCGATGTATGTTTCGTATTTCTTTGATTATTAGTTTATCTCCTAGGAGCACCCATAGGGACTAGAGCGGATTCAAACTATTTTCAAACTAATTCTCGATTCATCATCGAACCACTTTCAAACAACCCGTAAGTCGAGTGCTCACACGCATTCGCCATCAACCTATTACAACTCGACCCTTGATGCGTAAGTCAAGCCGGTCTCTTTTTTTTCCAAATAATTTCATTTTCAGCACGTTTTGCACGCGATAATGAGTCAAACCCTTGATCCAACGTCAAGAGGATTTCCGAAACAAACTATCAATCAACTAACAACTATTCAATCCTTTTCAAGGTGTAAAGAGTGGGTTCAAGTCTTTGAGCTTGCTTTCCGTTGTTTATATGCGAGTTATCTTATTCGTGTGTGAGCAATTGACGCTTTTAAATAATATTAACAAACTCGATAATATTCAACTATCTACAACTACTCAAACACCATTTCAAACGACTTTCCTTTCACGATGAAAAAGGGAGTGTCCCAAGTCTTTGGTTCGCTCTCCCGATTACTTGGGGTCCGAGAAATCTTTCCTAGACTTCAAGTAATTGTCATCATTTCAAACATCTTTTCAAACACAACTCCTTTTACGATGAAAAAGAGAGTGTTCCAAGTATTTGGTTCGCTTTCCCGATTACTTGGGATCGGTGAAGTCTTTCTTAAGCTTCAAGTAGTCGTCATCAATTCAACTTCACCCTTTCAAACACAACCTTACCTTCAAGATGAAAAAGAGATAGTTCCAAGTATTTGGTTCACTCTCCCGATTACTTGGGTCCGAAAAGTCTTTCTTAAACTTCGAGTAATCGTCATCCGTACCCACTTCAAACTCATTCAATCCCGTTTCTTTTCGTGGTTGTTACCAAGAACTACGAACGCTCTGATTCTTCATTCGCTCTTGAATGTAAGATACGTAGGTACAAGATTGTGATGATCTTGGCGAGCACAATCCCCTCCATCTTCCATTTCCCTCATCCTTTCCCGTAGTCGAACTACGACGCTCTGATTTCTCATTCTCGTCCGAATGAGCATACGTAGGCACAAGGGCCCCAATCCTTGGCGAGCACCCTATCCTTCAACCATCCCCTTTCCCCTAGTGTATTTATCCTTTATAGTACCCTTTAGTACTTAGTAGTGAGAAGAGAAGAATTAAGTTTAGCTAACATCCATCACAACTCGAATTAAGAGGTCCCCGTCGAGTACGACGGACGTGAGGGGTGCTAATTCCTTCCCCTCGCGTAACCGACTCTCGAACCCTGGAATATGGTTGCGACGGTCGTGTTCCTTCCGCGTTTATGAGGTTTTCTCGATATTTTCCTCTCCCGTCTATTCGGGAAAAATAAAGTTCGGTGGCGACTCTGTCGAACCGCATTTTCCGCGCCTTTCGCGCGAGGGTCGTTTGTTCGAAAATGAATTTTCGAGGTGCGACAGGTGGCGACTCTGTTGGGGACCTTTGCTCCATGCAAAAGAGAGTCGAGCCTATCTTAGTTTGAGTTGTTAGCTTGTTGTCTTTTATTTTCTTCTCGCTTATTTATTGGTATCCTTGTCTTGGTTACTTGTGCTTGAGGCATTATGGGGGTTGCTATACTTATGGTTACTTTGTGAGATGGCTCTACACCCGAGTCTGAGTAAAACCCTAGGATTAGGATGGTGGTTGTGTAGTGGAGACTTGTGTGGAGTCTTTCACGTTAAGTTGAAGCGAAAACCCCGCTTGGAGTAGATTCCTTGGAGATATTGTTGTTGTGGCGAGTCTTTGCCATGACAATAATGTTTTCGAGTTTGAATCGTTTATCCCAAGGACCATAAACCGTTTTATCCACGGTGGTTGGTAGTGTTAATTCTTTGTGAATTAATACAAATGCCCCAATCAGATGAGATCCCTTGAACGTATTACTTTCTTATAGTAATATTTTCAACCTAGATCTATGACTCTGAGAACCTTTTCTAGAATCCGTGTGTCGATGGTTGTGTAGTTGATGCCTCCGAGAAGTCTTTCTCGCGTGGAAGATACGAGAACCTCACCTAGAGGAGATTCTTTTAAGGATATTACCGTCGTGATGAGGCTTTGTCATGGCAATAATATCTTTGAAAGATATCCATGACTCTAGGCACCTGCCCGTTTTAGAATCTTACCCGTGGGGGTTTCTTTGGGCAGTGACTGTGATCCTTGAACCGTTCACCCGGCTAATCTCAGAATTGTTTGAATTTGTGATCCTGTGATCCTGGATATTGCATCTTGCATTGCATATCATTTGAATTGCATCTCATTTGTTTTGCATCTTGCATTCTCCTTCCTTCAGCAGTTTCTCATGTTTCTCTTTCCTTCATATCCAGTAAATCAAGTTGATTCCTCGACACCAGTACGCGACTAGAGCCAATACAAGACGAATGATGGAGCAGATTCAACAGGAGCAAGCTGCCTTCAGGGAAGAGTTGGATTCTATGAAAGGAAAGATTGATCAGATCCTCGAAGCCATCCTCATGGCCAGAAGAGAGGAAGAACAGCGTGAAGCCGCTGCTGTCGGCAACAACAATGGTCAAGGACAAGGGTCTACTGCCATCCCTTTGGTTCCAATTCCAAATCCTCATGGGATGCCGTTGAACTTCAATAACGCAGCCGAAGGGAACACTTCTCATCCAACCCCAGCGCCCGGAGTTACCATTGGAGCTATCCCGCAGGCCCAGCCTACTGCTGTGCAAATCCCAGCTCCCCATTCCGAAGATACTCTGATGGATCATTATGACGACGTTCAGAATTATCATGCTGCTATCCCCATTGCCAGTCCCGTTGCTGCTCAGGATTCAGAAGCCATGAAGATGTGTCGGGATCTAGCCGAGAAACTCCGAGCCATGGAGGGGCACAGTTCAAATTCTTTCAGTGCTTTAGAATTATGCTTGGTGCCTGATGATGTCATTCCTCCCAAGTTCAAGGTGCCCGAATTTTCGAAGTACAGGTCTCAGTTGCCCGAATATTCATCTGAAGATGTACTATCGCAAGATGGCTGCCTATGCCAGAGATGAAAAGCTCATGATCCATTGCTTCCAAGACAACTTGTCTAGGGCATCACTCGAATGGTATATGCAGCTGGAACGTAACAGTGTGCGCACTTGGGCTGAGCTAGCCGATGCATTTGTCAAACAGTACAAATACAACACAGATCTCGCTCCGAATCGTACTCAGCTTCAGAGTATGACTCAGAAGGACAACGAATCCTTCAAGCAGTACGCACAATGATGGAGAGAGCTAGCCGCAAGGGTGCATCCACCTCTTGTTGACCGTGAACTGATTGACATCTTCATGGGTACTTTACAAGGCCAGTACTACGAAAAGTTGATCGGTAGTGTCTCCGCTGGATTCTCTGACTTGGTGATCGTCGGTGAGAGAATTGAAGAAGGGTTGAAGAGTGGAAAGATACCAGGAGGTTCTAACAGCCAGGCCAACGCCAAGAAGCCTTTCAACGGATACAAGAAGAAAGAGGGCGAAACAAATGCCATCTATTTGCAGAAAGGGCAGGCTTCTCAACAAGCTCCTTCTCCTATGCCTTATCAAGTTCCCTATTATCAGTATCCGTATGTTGCTGCCATGCAATATGCTCCAATGCCTTACCAGCCAGCTGTTCAAGCAGTGCAAGCTCAGATGCCACGGCAACAGGCTCCTCAGCAACAAGCCTACAACCAGCAAGGATATCAGTATCCTCCTCAGCAACAGCAGATGCAAGCTACTCAGCAATGACAAGGTACTCGCCCACAGCGTCAGCAGAGAACATGGAGGCCAGATAGAGTCTTTGATCATCTACCAATGACATATGCTAAAATCTTTGCTCAGTTGATGGAGAAGAAAGCTGTTGTTCCGAGAGATTTGGCTCCCCCAACTGTCATTCCTGCCGACTACGATGCAAATGCTCATTGTGAGTTTCATAAGGGGGCTCCAGGTCACACCATTGAGGACTGCAGAGCTTTCAAGCACATAATTCAAGACATGATCGACAGGGATGCTATCAACTTCAATGGGAAGTCTCCAGATGTCATCAACAATCCGATGCCACCAGTCAACTAGTGCCAACATCAGATCGATTTCAGTCAAGTTCATTCCTCGAAGAAGGCAGTCATGCTGCCATTTCATTATTCGCAGTTCTTATATTTTATCTTTGTTTGTTTAAGTATTGTATGCTTTGAACAATTGCCATTCGTATTTGGTTTTCATTAATGTATTGTTTATGCATGTTTTGAATTAGTTATATCGTATTCACTCATTTTCACTTATCACCGACACATTTATTCACTCCACTCTATTCACTGTTGTTTAGCGTGATTTGAGGGAGGATGATGAAAACAAGATACCCATAATTGCGAACTCATATGCTTTCAGATAGAATCTCGTCAATGATGTACAGGCATTGCTTCAATCCCCCAAACACCGGAGATATAAGGAGTTAATCCCTAGTAAACAACTTCGAGCCTAGAAGTAGTAGTTTACTTCGGATATTCAAACCTTTACACTCAACCTGGGGCAGGGTAGTGTTCAGTCAATTCAACTCCGCACTCGAATCAACAAGCAATGACCCATGCTATGGCAGTCACAACCTTCCCAAAAATCAAAAATCAAAAATCATGCTAAGTCAAACACCTCAGAGGGGACTTAGACAAAATCAAGGCAATCCCGATGGGTCTGACAAACAAAGTCAATCCACGCAAAAGTTAGGGATCAAAACAAAAGCAAAAGAGGACCCTGAAATCCTCCACAAAAACAAAAAAAGATTCAGTGGCCACCGAGATCAAAGGGGCACTGGCATCCATCAAAATAAGGTGACTGCCACGTCGAGCAAACCTTGAACCTTCAAGGTTACACCGTCCAGACAAGTGTAGAATTAACTGAGTGTAGGATTGGAGATCATTAAGAAGAAGGGGTGGGTACAAATCATACTTTGAGCCTAATATCCTTTGTTTCATAACAGCGAACCAGACCACGTTACAACCCTCGAAAGACCTAATTGAGGAGAGGTTTATTCTGAAAGCATACTATTGCGAGGTTGCGTAACCTGACTCCTCACATGATTGCTAATCATTAGCATCGGTGTTATTTCTCTTGCTATATCTTTCGCACCAATCAAAGTTAGCACAACGTTTGGGCTAACTGTCCATTCGTCTCACTACCACAACACTTCCAAATAAACGATACTTTTTCGAACTTGCATCGAACTTTGCATTAATTATTACCATTTGTGAATGTACAATTTTAACTGCAAAACAGTGCTAGGTATCCAAAGACATCTCAACAAAGGACAATCAAGGAGGAACTTGACTTCCAGTGGTTGGCACAAAGCAAGACTACCTCAAAACCCACAGACTGGGGCAAATCGCTCAAGAGCTCGAGCAGGGGCAAACCATTACCATGTTCAGACTGGGGCAAGACCAAGTCGTCCTGACCATCAAGCAAAGTTACAACCTTCTCTGAAGCCAATTCACAAATTACCAAGTACCCGGATTCGGGACATCCAAAGCATCTTCGTCTGCTCCAATCATGGCGTCTTCAACAAATTACGTGTCGAGGAAGTCAATCCCTCCCGCCACCCAAAGTCCAATCCGCATTGGCAACTACCCAAAGTCTACCACGCTGGCGTCTCCCTGCATTTCCAATTACCTTTCTGCAATCACATGCATCATACGCATCGCATTCGACCTCATAAGTATCCTGCATCATATGCATACTCCAATCATATCATACTTCCCCAGCTCTGGCATCTCCGCGCGTCAGCATTTGCATTTGCACTTCCACTCGTATGGAATATCATTTATCATCCAACATTCATATATGCAAGTCAAGGTCCAGGATCAATCTTGAAGATTTCCAATACCATCATTGGCCTGGTCAGGAGCATCTCCGCAAGACTGTGGGTTTCTCTCACAAACTTCAAGAGCTTCAAAAGCAACCATCAGCCCAGTCAGGGGCAATCTTCTGCAATTATGGGTTTCTCCCACAAAATTCGAAGTTATTCAAAGCAAGATTCAGCCCGAGCAGGGGCATACCATTCAAGACCGGGGGGTGTTCCCCACGAAGTTGTTCAACCTTTTGTTGGGAAAATCCAAGAGTTTCAGTGCAAGATTCAGCCCGAGCAGGGGCATCTTCAGCAAAACCGTGAGCGTTCCTCATGAAGTTGTTCAGCCTTTCGTTGAGCAAGACAAGACATCAAGACAAACTCAGCCCAGTCAGGGGCATCCCCTTCAGAATTCATGGGTGTAACCATGAAATCATTTCAACAAAACTATGATCTCCAAGCAAGGCGGTGGGCGTACCCCGTTATTTCATTTCAACCCAATCTTCCTCTTGGGTGTTCCCCAATGAGTTGTATTTAGCAAGCCTGACTGTTGTCAATTGTCTTACTATCATCCTTTTGGTGATAGCCGAACTTCGTCAGTTCAACCTGGCCTGCATCCTTTTGGTGTTGGTAACCTTCAATTTGTGTCATTCTATCATCCTTTTGGTGATAGCAACTGTGTGTGTGTTTCGCTCCGTCATCCTTTTGGTGGGGGGTCTATCATGGTCATTAATGATAGATTGTGCGATAGTTTGTTTGAGTTTCGCTCCGTCATCCTTTTGGTGGAGGGTCTATCATAGTCATTAATGATAGATTGTGCGATAGTTTATTTGTGTTTCGCTCCGTCATCCTTTTGGTGGGGGGGTCTATCATAGTCATTAATGATAGATTGTGCGATAGTTTATTTGTGTTTCGCTCCGTCATCCTTTCGGTGAGGGGTCTATCATAGTCATTAATGATAGATTATGCAATATTGTTTGGCGTGTGTTTCGCTCCGTCATCCTTTTGGTGGGGGGTCTGTCACTTGGATTGGTGTCAGATTGTACGATGGTATTTGTCCTATCATCCTTTTGGTGGTAGAGGCCGGTGTGGGTTTCGCTTCGTCATCCTTTCGGTGAGGGGTCTGTCATAGTAATTAATGATAGATTATGCGATATTGTTTGGTGTGAGTTTCGCTCCGTCATCCTTTTGGTGAGGGGTCTGTCATAGTCATTAATGATAGATTGTGCGATTTTGTTTGTGTTTCATCCCATCATTCTGTTGGCGACGAGGACCTTTTTTCCAGTTATCCACAGTTTGCTCAGGGGTATACCTCATCTAGCATTTCAATTCCTGAACATCTCTTTTCTTTTCGGACAAATTCAGGGTCTTCTTTATATCTAATTGACTTCTACCTCGTAGGAAAGAACGTTGTAGCAGTTTATCTTACTCAGTTTAAGCCAATTAGATAGGGGCATCTGTCATACCCCAAATTTGTCCTACCTGTATATATCTTTTATTCAATACATCCACCCTCCAGTTATTATTTACAAAAATCAAAAAACGTGTTGCTTATGCTCATGATATCACAAGGTTGAACTAAATTGTTACAAAGTTCATGCGAGGTTTGTGAAAGATAGGATATGGTATGAAATTCCAGAGATGCATGCTCGTAGTTTCAGTTAAGGTTTATGGGTGAACTCAAAGTTTTGGTACAGTTGTAATGCAGTCTATGTCAAGTTATCATCTCGTGATTTCAAGTCTTTGAGAGATTTAGTTTGTGAAGAATGGTTGAGGTTCAGCTATAATCCAAGTGACGTTAGATCAAGACAACTCCATTTCTTAATCAGGTCAAGATGAGGATATGGATCAATTTAGTGTTCCATTTGAGTGAAAACCTGAGAATGATGGTTATGAGAATCATGGATTATGTTTTGAAATTCTAAGTCACGGATTAAGGGTTTTTTTTTTCCGGTCATGATTAAATATAGTTCAAAAACACAAACAAGAGATTAATTAATTTTCCTGGTTTCATTCGCAATGATTGTGTTTGATTCAATTTGGATTGGATATGGATATCATAGAAACAAAGATCTATTTCATTTGTCTCAATTTGTTTTTGTGAAAGAACTATATGGTGCAAATAGCAAGTTGTGGTACAAAAAGCCCAACAAGGTTCATATGCTCAAAATAAATTGTTTTTATTACAAATATAATCTACATTCATTACAGCATAGTGTATTTTGTTTGCAATTGGCAAAAAGAAATGTTGACTCACTGTCGCTACTGCGAAAATCGGCGTCGGCTGAACAGAAGAGTCGCCATCGTGCGTTATTTATCCCACGGGAGGGAAAGGAAACGCTCAGAGTAAACCTACCGCAAAGACGGGGAAAGGTATGGTCGTCGCAACCAAAACCTGGATTCGGGAGTCGGTTACGCAAGGGGAAGGTATTAGCACCCCTCACGTCCGTCGTACTCGACGGGATCCACGCTTGTTTTTGGGTATGGATTGTTATTCTATCTAAACTACAGGTCAGGGGTTAAAAAGAAAAGAAAATGACTCGGCAAAGTATCACACTTTATGCCTACGTATTCCCGTCTGGAACGAGAAATCAGAGTCAACGTAGTTCGCCTACCTACGGGAAAGCAGGGGAAGGTTGCTCGCTAGGATATCGCATCCTATGCATACGTACTTTCATACAGCATGAAAGATCAGAGCAAACGTAGTTCGGGCCACGCACGACACAAGTCTGTCTTGATTGATTTTATTCCTTCTGAAAAAAGATTTTTCTGATTAGCAGTCCAAGCGGACAAAAATGACGTCTTGATGAGTTCACATTCTTTTACGGAAGAGGTGTCTTTTATTGTGTTTGAAATTTTATTGTATTTTTCTGTTTGTTTTGAGAAAGAAGAGACAGAACTCTAACCTACGGTTGCGAAGGGAATCAAACTAACCTAATGTTATCATGCATGGGTTAAGACCTAGTGTCTATCATGCTCCTCTCTTGCGCAGAGAGAAACAGAGATCCTAAGGGAATAGACGAAAACAGAAACAATAGCAGATATATATACAGTAAAGCAGTAAAATGCATGGATGCAACAATACAAGCGAGGCAAGGGAGTCCCACTCAACCTCGAACCTAGAAAACAATAGGCAAAAGTGAACAGGATTCACTTTCAACCCAACAGGTTAAACAGCAAACAATACAATCCAGAAAACCAATCAATACATCAGAAATGAATAACAACTAAAATAAACAGCCACAGCAGCTCTGCATCAACATCTGTCTTCAAGTCATCTCCAAACAGCTATAAGCTTCAGCAAGCCTCAATCTCCATCTCCACAGCCTTCAAGCAAGGTCTTTGATCATCAGTCTTCCATCTGCATTGGCTTTTCTTCAAGTCTCAATCTCCAGGATGAACATCAATCAACAAGATGAAGTGAATGAATGTTAGACAGTCAATTACCTACCAAGGGTGGTTCATTAACTGTTAACATTATACAGACAATTTTCCCTCAAAAGTTCTATCTTTCAAATACATTCACTGATCCTTCCAAAGGAAGGAGGCGGGTATTTGAAAGAGACTTTAAATCATAGAGAAAGGATGGATGCAGACAAGGCATTCCATGTTTGGGAAACAAGCTTTCTAATCTAGAGCTCTGCCTAGCTCCTAAACCCTAGTCTCCTCAACAGCTGCTAGCAGGAATCTCCTCTTCAACTCTGGAAGTTGGACTTCAATCTCTGGATCTCCAATGGCTTCATCATCACAAGTCTTCAGCTCTCCCAATCCCCAAGCAATCCCAATACCCATACAAACAAACAATAATCCCCAGAGGGCACACCACACCAGTCAAGCAAATACAGACAATACTAATAGCAGTAGGGGAATCCTAATAATTTCTAAGGGATCTAATAACTACCCATAATCCCTATAGTCCCATATCCCAAACTTTCAATCTCTAAATCCTAAGGGAAATGATTCAATTCTCCTAAGTCATCACTTAAACCCTAATTTTGTTCATGTTATTCACACCTAAACTAAAACACCTAAAATTAAGTCCTAAAAATGGGAACTAAATTGTATATACAAGCTAACAATGTCTATTAATCAACCTAAAAAGAATGGATAAAAATAGTAAAGCAACTGATCAAACTAAAATTGACAAAAACATGCATTAAACAAAACAATTATTTCCACCTATTAAAAGAAAAATATTCCTAAAATATAAAAATGAAATGAATTATTAATTTTTTTGGATGATAATTTTCTTGACAAAATTATGAGTAATGTGAAAAAACAACCAATTAAAAACTAGCATTTTCCTATTTTTTATGAATTTTTAAAGAATTAATATTTTTTGAAAGAAAATAAAAATGGATTTAAATGGAATGGGGTTCAGAAAGTAATGAAAATTAGTTAAAATAACAAACTGGGCCCAGACTGGGGGGCGCGCATAGCAAGCGCGTCTGGGCCCATCACCATCAGAAAACAATGACAAAAAATAAAAAAACTGCAAACGGTGCAAATAGCGAATATTTCAGTTAAAATCATATTGGGCCTGCATCTGGGGGGTGTCATTAGCATGAGAGTCCAAAGCCCATCAGAAACCTTTAAGTGAAACGGTGCGTAGCACCTCTTTGAATTTCCCTCCGTTTCTTCTTTAAACCACAGCCACACGATTGGGCTCAGAGTCAAGGTCAATGGTATGATCCAACGAATGTCCATCATCGTCCCCAAATGGCTTCTAGGGTTTCTGAAATCACACCTCCATGCATGGATTTTCCAGTCCTTCGTTCTCCCTTGTCTCTCCATGAATTCCCTCGATACAAAGAGCAAAGTTGCTCTAAATTCTATCCTCTACACAGCCATGGCAATAACTTCCTCTAAAACTCAACCAACAGACCAACTCGAAGAGAATAACAGTTGGAATCCACCATTAATACCTGTGATCGATTGCTTCAATTCTTACCAATTCTTGTCCTAAACTCATCTACATCTTATGCTGATCATAACAAGCTAATGAACTAAGATTTTCGTGCTCTAATCCAAGAGTTATTCATCCAAACAGATCTTGCACTCCATGATCAAACTCCATGAAAGCTCTCCAAACTCACCAAACTCAGTCATCTATCCTAGCTTAACCTTTCTATGCTAACAAAACCTAATAATTCTCACCTAAACATGCAATTCGAATGAGAAACATACCTGGTGCAATTGATGAAAACAGGTACCAAATCCTCTTGATCCAAGGCTTGAAGTGAGTGGAAAATGATCCAAGAACTTGATGATGAGTTCTGTATGCAACCAATGATACTCCAAAGCTTTGAATCTCTCAATTCCAAGATTCTTGCACTTTGAATGATGATGATGAATGGCACGAATCCTCCTCAATTCTACCACATGCTTGTATGAATTCTGATCTACAGATGATGATGATGAAAATCAGATCAAGAATGGTGGAAATTGATGATAGTTTGAGAGAGTTTGGATTGATTTTGCAAATTGAAGAAAGTGTGTGGAACTTGTGTTTGTGAGCAATGTGAAGCACCAACCCTTGCATGAACCTCTTCATACCAATATATACATGACATTAGAACCTCCTAGAAACTTGGAGAAACTTCCCTTGCACTCTTTCCTTACATTTTGGATTATGTTTCTTCCTTTGTAAGCAACCTTGAATAACTCTCAAAATTTGAACTAACCTCAAAATTCCACTTTAGCCAATGTTCTCAAAATGATTTTTCCATTCAAAATGACCTATAATTTTGCCCCATTTGGCCAAAATATGAAAAATCTCATTTTTTAGGTCATTTTTATTCATTAAATCCACCAATTTTGAAACCTTGTGCTATGAACCTTTACAATATCTAATGGTCACCTTTCTAGACTCAAACTGTCATTTGGAACAAGTTTGATGTTGTAAAGTTTTCCATTTGAAGCTTCCTTGTATGAGTTTTGGGCATAGGCTTGAAATAACCTGTAATTCTCAGATGACCAAAATACCCTTTGCTTGCCAAGACCATAAGTAGAGTTCCACAAATCATATGAAGGCATACCATACCATTATAGAAAGATAAGACAATGAGGAACAACTCTTATGTTGACCAGAAATCCATTTGAAATCTCCTTGAGGGGTAAAAATTGCTTGGAAGACAAGTCACTTTCACAGACAAAATTTCAGATACCTCAGATGACCTGTAACTTGCAAGGACCATAACTTGAGTTCTATAAATCTCCTTGATGTATTCCACCACTCAAATTAAAGGTATTGAGGTCCTCTACAAGTTCCATGTTGTCCAAGGATCCATTTGAAGCTTGAATTTTGACTTATCTTGCTTGGAAATTTGACCTAAATTAGGGGATTTTACACAGAAACCCTAATTTAGCAACTCCCCTTCTCCTTGATTTCTCTTGATTTCTTCTTGACATATCACCATATCCTTATCCACATTCCAAATTATGAACCCCACATCTCTCCAATAGCCCTTAATGCCCTTCCATCAGTCATTTGACCTAGAGTTGACCCCATATGAAACCCTAGTTGACTGTCTTCAACTGCAATTCTTGTGATCACACCAAGGACTTATCTTCTTCTTCGAATGACTTTCTAAGTCTCCCATGATGTCTAGATACTCTCCATGCTCAGCCCACAGCTCACAATTTCTTTGATGATCCCCAGATACCCTCAAATAAGAGATAGATTGTTTGCTTGATCCACTGACTTCTTTAGCTTTCAAATTCTTTCTGATGACTTGAATGGGATTGAATTTAGATAATAACCTCTTGATAGGCTCATAGAGATGAGAATAATGCTTGGTCCCCTGTTAGCTGACTTGCTATGCTTATGTTATGCAGATGAGTAGACTATGTGCATGACTCTATATGCAAATGCTAATGATATTGAAACATAAACCAAGTGAATAAGGGTTGAGCAAATTTTAGGGTGCAACAGCTGCCCCTATTCAAGCGACTTGGACCCGATTGGGTGAAGAGCGAACGGCCTTCAAACATTCGTGGTACGAGACGGTTGAATACTAAGAACCCGGAAATTTGCCAACCGCAGAAATAAACTGCACCACTGCTTGGGGAACGATATTCATCAACTGAATCTGACTATTACGGCAACCAACTGATCCATTAGCGACCGTGCTGGGGATGACTCGTCTGCATTTCATCAGGAATAAATCGTCCATGTTAGGACTAAACTCTTCCACGTTAGGAATAACATTGTCCACGTTAGGACTCAACTTTCCACGTAAGGAATCTCCATCTTTCCACGTAAGGAAACCAGTTTGATCTGAATCTGTCCACGTCAGGACTAAACTTTCCACGTAAGGAATAAATCGTTCTTCCACGTAAGGAATACAAACTCAATCTGTCCACGTAAGGACTCCGACTTGATATGTCCACGTAAGGACTCAATCTTTCCACGTAAGGAATACAATCTCGTTCCACGTAAGGAATCACATTTTTCCACGTAAGGAATGCATCATCTTGATTTGTCCACGTAAGGACTCCAATCTCTCCACGTGAGGAATGTCATCTTTCCACGTAAGGAATCTCCAACTCTTTCCACGTAAGGAATAACTTGTCCATGTTAGGACTGCATCGTCCACGTTAGGACCTCCCTTTCCACGTTAGGAATAACTCTCTTCTCAATTTGTCCGCGTCAGGACTAAACTTTCCACGTAAGGAATCAATCTCTTTCCACGTAAGGAAACATCTCTTCTTCCACGTAAGGAAACATCTCTTCTTCCACGTAAGGAATACAAACTTTCCACGTAAGGAATCTCCATCTCTCCATGTTAGGAACACAATCTTCCACGTAAGGAATCACCATCTTTTCCACGTTAGGAACACAATCTTCCACGTAAGGAATCACCATCTTCTTTCCACGTAAGGAATCATAACTTTTCCACGTAAGGAATAGCTTCTTTGATCTGTCCGCGTCAGGACTAAACTTTTCCACGTAAGGAAACAACTTCTCTTTCCACGTAAGGAATCACTTCTTTCCACGTTAGGAATCACCATCTTCTTTCCACGTAAGGAATCATACTTCTTTTCCACGCAAGGAATCTCCATCTTTCCACGTGAGGAATAAAAATTCTTGATCTGTCCGCGTAAGGACTCCAAGCTTTCCACGTAAGGAATACAATCTCGATCTGTCCATGTAAGGACTCCAATTTTCTTTTGATTCGTCTACGTAAGGACTCACATGTCAACTTGCTGAGGAAATAAAACTTGTCCACGTCAGGACTCATGCACCTTCGACCCGCTGGGGAAATAACTTGTCCACGTCAGGACTCACATCTTCATCTGATGAAATAATAGAACCTGTCCACGTTAGGACTCGCACGTCTTCGACTTGCTGGGGAAGTGAGACTTGTCCGCGTCAGGACTCATACTTTGCTCACAACACGGAGAAGGATAAATTTGTCCACGTCAGGACTCTCGCATCTTGACAACACGAAGAACTATAAACTTGTCCACGTCAGGACGCACATTTCACCATCACGAATAAAACTATCTGCTGGAAACAAATTGTCCATGTTAGGACACCAACACGAAGAGTAACCCACTTTTGTCCACGCCAGGACTCCACACTCAATCAATACCGAGAACTCGAATCTGTCCACGTTAGGACTAACACATATCGTCACCTGGAAGAAATAAAATCTGTCCACGTTAGGACGCCCACTTCTTTAGCACGAAGAAAACCTGTCCAGAAAATTGTCCACGTCAGGACTCATCCTTCCATTGGTCCCAAACCACAAAACTTCTTAGCACTGACGTGACAACGATCTTGAAGCGGACTCTACTGGGGATATTTGGAATCCAAACTACCGGACGCCTGTTCTGATAACCGGCGGCAGCCTCTGACATTCTGATTCATGAAACCCTTTGGTGACAAACAACTCTGCTTGGGAATGAGGAGAAATTCTGCCTACTCATTCTGGCGGGGAAAACACGAGAAATTCACAAAAACTTCATCATGATAACTCTGTGGGGAATAATGCCAAAGCTGACACTTCATTGAATGTCTCACGTCGAGACCTCGAATGCTTGGTAATTCATCTGAGCAGGAGCTCCTTCCACCTGCAAGATAACAATACTTGAAACAAACGGTTAGCCAACCTGGTTCATGTTTCAAAATGCATATGTTTGACAATGACGCAATGCTCCATTCGACATGGAAATGCTACACGTGTTTATTTGGTGGATGAAAGTGTGACACTATATGCCAATGCAAATATGACACTATATGCCAATGCAAATGCAGACTCGAACAGCTGGGATGCAGAAACTGCTTCAGCAAAATAAATGCTGAAGACAATGCCGACTTCGCTGGGAATAGCCAGGTGCTACAGGATTATTCCAGCAAAATAAATGCTGGGAGAGTGAAGTCGACTCAGCTGGGAAATTAGGAACTTAAACCAAACACCTCATTAAAGTAACACCCTGCTGGGGAATACATCTTTGCTGGAGAATGGCAGATGCGCCTGATATGATCGAACTTCTGCTGGGAAGTGAACGGATATCACACGGTATTTTGACAAAATAAATGCCAATGCGCCACACCAACTCTGCCGAGGAGAGCCTTAATCTTCGAATTCCACTGGGAGGAATGAAAATACTTGCTGAAAAGAGAACTCCACTGGGGATGGGACGATTCTCTTGGGGAAAATTGTTGACTCCGCTAGGGGAGAGTAAATGACCCTGTGTGGAAAGGTAAACTGTCTGAATACAGCTCACCAATCTGAAATATTAATCTTCTGAGGCTAAACCCCTCTGCTTGAGATAAGGAATCCTTCTGGGAGACACCCTACTGCCTGAATACAGCCTACAATTTTGGAATCGCCAATTCTGCTGAGAATAAATGGCTTTGTTGGAGCATGCCCTCTGGATAAGCTACGGCCAGCTGGGGAATTCTATCCTTCTTCAGGAAGAACATGCATGACCTGCGTGGGGGTCGAGTCTTTCGTTATTGCAATCTTTTGATCGTCTTTCCTCGTACGGCTATGTAACCTGCAACAACACAAACAAGACAAGACAAACCTATGCAACCAAAATCGATTCAGGTTAGTGACGTTATTTTCAATTAATTCAAAGCTTTAGCAATTGTTGGCAAGGGCCAGTGATGTTATACACATGCTAGTTTCAGTAAACTTAGGCGCTTTATCATGCACAAAACAGTAAAGAACCAGCATCAAGTACTGAATAACATATTTTATTAATTGGGCCCCTGAATGGGCGGAATTTTTGTACACGGGATGTAACTCCTGAAAAGAGGAAGCTACGCAAAGCAGATATACAAGTATGCACAAGAAGCATAAATATATTGACAAATTAGATTTGTACACATGTCGGCAACGGGATGCAGACGAACACCACGAACTGATCCTCCTATGACTCGTCCGACTCTAATGCTTTCCCGGTATCCACACTTCCGAAGAGATTGTATCCGATAATCGACCCCTCGAGCGTATTCTCCCGCGCTAATGCTCACTGTAATATCAAATTCGGACCGCAGTCATTTGCTTTTCAAATCCCTAACTTTTGCGTGAACTGCCCTTTACGGGTTTTCAGTTCACCGGGATACCCCTTTTTGCCGAAGCCGCCCAGTGTAGGTTTTCAACTTCGCGGGTGTACATTTTTTCATTTTATCCCTAACTTTTGCCCGAACCTTTCATTCTGTTTTTGGTTCGCCAGGATGCCCCATTTTTGCCTGGACTCTCTTTTTTCTGTCCAGCGGGTCAATTTTAAGCAAAGTATTTTTTAACTGCGTCCGAATTCACAGGCGACGTAAAGTCTTCACCGTCCATAGTGGACAACAATAACGCTCCTCCGGAAAAGACTTTTTCTGACAACGTATGGCCCTTCGTAGTTAGGGGTCCACTTGCCCCTGTGATCTGCCTGCGGCGGGAGAATCCTTTTCAGCACAAGGTCGCCCGTCTGAAAGCTTCGCGGATGTATCTTCTTGTCGTATGCTTTCTTCATTCGGCTCTGATACAAACGACCGTATGCTAGAGAAGCTAGCCTCTTCTCATCCATCAAACTCAGTTGATTTAACCTGTCTTTCACCCATTCTGCCTCGTCTAGCTGAACGTCTGGCAATACCCTCAGAGAAGGGATCTCAACTTCCAATGGTAATACCGCTTCCATTCCGTATACTAACGAGAACGGGGTTGCCCCGGTTGATGTGCGTACCGTCATACGATAACCGTGCAAAGCAAAAGGTAGCATCTCATGCCAATCCTTATAGGTCACCACCATTTTCTGAACGATCTTCTTTATATTCTTGTTGGCCGCTTCGACAGCGCCATTCATCTTGGGTCGGTAAGGGGAGGAGTTGTGATGTCCGATCTTGAAATTCTGACAGAGCTCCTTCACCATTTTGTTATTCAGGTTTGAACCGTTGTCCGTGATTATTCGCTCGAGGATCCCATATCGGCAAATGATATCTCTCTTGATGAATCTGGCCACCACTTGCTTAGTTACGTTTGCGTAAGACGCCGCTTCTACCCACTTGGTGAAATAATCGATTGCTACTAGGATGAACCGATGCCCGTTAGAAGCTGTCGGCTCGATCTTTCCAATCATATCGATTCCCCACATCGAGAATGGCCATGGCGATGACATCACATTCAGAGGACTCGGAGGCACATGGATCTTATCAGCATAGATTTGGCACTTGTGGCACTTCCTCGCAAACTTGAAACAATCAGTTTCCATAGTCAGCCAAAAATAATCTGCCCGCAACAGCTTTCTCGTCATAGCATGCCCACCAGCATGCGTACCAAAGGTACCTTCGTGTATTTCCTCCATGAGCAGCTTCACCTCTTTTTCATCTACACAACGCAACAGCACCAAATCGTGGTTTCTTCTGTATAAGACCCCATCCGGATTCAAATAGAAATTACCCGCTAATCTCCTGAGAGTCTTCTGATCTTGACTGGATGCCCCAGCCGGATACTCTTTATTCTTCAGGAAATTAAGGATATCTAAATACCATGGTTTGTCATCAGATGCCTCGTCAATAGCAAATACGAAGGCAGGCCTATCAAGCCGAGAGATAATGATTCTAGGAGCCTCGTTCCAGAAGTTGACTTTGTACATGGAAGACAAAGTGGCCAGGGCGTCAGCCATTTGATTCTCGGCCCGCGGTACATGATGCAATTCAACCTTGTCGAAGAAAGGCAACAATCTCCTTGCATAATTCATGTAATGTATCAAATTGGGCTGACGTGTCTCCCATTCCCCTTTTATCTGATTCACCACCAGAGCTGAGTCTCCGTATACGTCCAGATGTTTGATTCGCAAATCAATGGCTTCTTCAAGCCCCATTATACAAGCTTCGTATTCGGCTTCATTATTGGTAACGACAAAGGTCAATCGGGCAGTAAACGGGATGTGCGACCCGTGTGGAGTAGTGATGATCGTCCCTATTCCGCTACCGTAAGCATTCACGGCTCCGTCAAATATCATCTTCCATTTGGAACCCAATTCTGGTCCTTCGTCTGGCAACGGCTCTTCACAATCTTTCATCTTTAGGTACATGATATCCTCGTCAGGAAAATCAAACCTCATCGATTGGTAATCTTCAATAGGCTGCTCCGCCAGATACTCAGACAGCACACTCCCCTTTATAGCCTTTTGCGAGACGTATTGGATGTCGTATTCAGTCAAGACCATCTGCCAACGGGCAATTCTCCCTGACAACGCCTGCTTTTCGAATACATATTTGATAGGATCCATCTTTGAGATGAGTATGGTTGTATGATTCAGCATGTATTGCCTCAAACGCTTGGCGGCCCAGGCTAGCGCGCAACAAGTTTTCTCAAGCATCGAGTATCGAGATTCACAATCTGTAAATTTCTTACTCAAGTAGTAGATCGCATGCTCTTTTCTCCCTGTCTCGTCGTGCTGACCGAGAACACAACCCATGCTCCCCTCAAGAACCGTCAAGTACATAATCAAGGGTCTACCTGCCACTGGGGGTATCAAAATAGGAGGCTCCTGCAAATACTGCTTTATTTTATCGAACGCCTTTTGACAATTTTCGTTCCATGTTACAGATTGATCTTTCTTCAATAACTTGAATAATGGTTCACACGTGGCCGTTAGATGAGATATGAACCGAGCGATGTAGTTCAACCTCCCTAAAAACCCGCGCACCTCTTTCTCTGTTTTAGGCGTCGGCATTTCTTGAATCGCTTTTATTTTAGCAGGATCGACCTCTATTCCTCTTTCGCTTACGATAAACCCCAGCAGTTTACCCGATCTCACCCCGAAGGTGAATTTGTTAGGGTTCAGTCTCAGCCTAAACTTCCTAAGCCTTTTAAATAACTTCAGCAGATTCACCAGATGCTCTTCCTCCGTCTGGGATTTGGCAATCATATCGTCAACATAAACTTCGATCTCTTTATGCATCATATCATGGAAAAGAGCCGTCATCGCACGCTGATATGTTGCCCCAGCATTTTTCAAACCAAAGGGCATCACTTTGTAGCAAAATGTTCCCCAAGGCGTTATGAAAGTAGTCTTCTCCATGTCCTCTGGCGCCATTTTAATCTGATTATAGCCTGAAAAGCCATCCATGAAGGAGAATACAGAGTATTGAGCAGTATTATCAACTAGCACATCGATATGAGGAAGTGGAAAATCGTCTTTTGGGCTTGCTTTATTCAAATCCCTATAATCCACGCACATTCGAACCTTGCCATCTTTCTTTGGCACTGGTACGATGTTAGCAACCCATGAGGGATATTTTGTCACAGCCAGGAAACCAGCATCCCACTGTTTTTGAACTTCCTCTTTGATCTTTACTGCCATGTCGGGTCTAGTTCTGCGAAGCTTTTGTTTGACCGGCGGGCATTCTTCTTTCAGTGGCAGACGGTGCACAACCATATCTGTATCGAGCCCTGGCATATCTTCATACGACCAAGCGAACACATCACTATACTCTCTGAGCATTTCAACCAGTCTTCGCTTGATATCGCTCTGCAGTGCGGCCCCGATACGAATATTCTTCTCAACCCTTTCTGACCCCAAGTTGATAATTTCGATGACCTCTTCGTGAGGCAGAATGGCTCTTTCCTCTTGCTTCACCAACCAAGACAGTTCTTCAGGAACGTCACTATCTTCGAGAACCTCTTCTTCGGCCTGAAATACCGGGTGCTCAAAGTCGGGACGAGTCATAGGTGGTTCAAGGATGTCATCTGAAAATGTTATCCTGCAAAAGGAATGGTTAAGTGCTTCAAAATGCGTATAAAGCGAATAACCACGTTGCCATTTTATTGAAAAATACAAAACAAGAGAGACAGATCGAAATATTTGCACATGAAAAAACGCCATTTATTTAATGATTAACACGCAATGTTCATAACAACACAGCCCTAAGCAAATCACGATGCCCCGGGCAAGACATCAGATTATTCAACAATTAATAAAACAAAGCATTACTGTTTAAGAGTCACAGGAACAAGCTCCTGAATAGACCAGTTGCACAGTCCCTGTCCTGGCACGCTTGGCTGAATCCAGGCATCCATATCACAGTCGATGTCTCCTTCGTCAGACTCCGAAGCAGCGTTGATGGTTTCATGACATACTCCACTAGCAGAGATGGTTATTGGCCCTCTGAAACGGGGTGTCCCCACAGCAGGTGTTGACGACGACGGTTGGTATCCCAGCCCGAACTGGTCCATCTTTACAGGAATATCCAGCACTTTGCCCCAGCCCTTTGCTTCTCCTGCCTCCACCAGAGCTTGAGCTTCTTTATACGACGAGACGGCTATCTCTGACACTTTGCTCGGCCCGGGACCTTTGTCCTTGATACGCAACCCTTCAAATGCCTGGCAGGGTGTTTCGTGGATCTCTCCGTCGACCTCCACATATTTAAATGACGACAGATGGCTGACCAGGATGTCTTCTTCTCCGCATACGGTGACTACGCTGTCTCCGACCATATATTTCAACTTCTGATGCAGGGTAGACGTGACTGCCCCAACCCCATGAATCCAGGGTCTTCCGAGCAGGCAGCTATATGCAGGTTGTATATCCATGATATAAAACTCCGTCGCAAACACCTCCGGCCCCACCTGTAGAGGCAATGTTATCGATCCAAAGACTGTTCTTCGCGTGCCATCAAACGCTCTGACTACCAAGTCACTGGGCGTGCACAGGATTCCTCTGACATCTAGCTTCATCATCGCTTTCTTGGGCATCACATTCAAAGACGATCCGGTGTCGACCAATACATGCGACATTACTGATCCTCTGCACTCGACAGATATGTGCAGCGCCATATTATGATCTCTCCCTTTCGGGGTTAAATCGAAGTCGGTAAAGCCCAAGCTGTGGCCTGCATTCACATGTGTCAACACTCCTTCCAGCTGATTCACGGAGACGTCTTGGGGCACGAAGAAAGTATCCAGGACTTTCAGCAATGCATTTCTGTGAGCTTCAGAACACAATAGCAATGACAGTATAGATATTTTTGACGGTGTCTGCTGCAGATGCTCCACAATCTTATAATCACTTTTTCGAATCAAGCGCATGAACTCTTCTACATCTTTCGATGTCGCTTCTTTGTCGCTTGCTTGCACTGGGACATTCTCAACCATCTTCCCCTTTCCTTTCGCTAGTCTTTCGGCCTCCACTTCAGGTGATATAAAGATCCTACCACTCCTTGTCATACCTCCTGAACCAACAACGTTGTCCACAGTCTCGGCTGGCTGTTTATTAACATCAATCTTTATTCCATCACAATACACTTCCAACCCATATGACCATGGGACTGCTTTTTTGTTCTCGTACGGGATTGGTTCGGCCTTAGTTATGGTGATCGGCGGTCGGTGGACCGGTGCTGTTATAGTGATTGTCTTTCGAGGAATCGTTACAGTGGCCACATCACTCTGATCATCTGCTACTGCCCCTGCAGGCTCTTCAGTCGCTGCTCGGTCAAACTGTAATGTGTCGCCGTCAATTAAAGCCTGGATGCCTTTCTTCAAATCATCACACCCCCCAGCTAGGGTCCAGCATTCTAAGCAATACTCGTCACATCCGGGATAAACACCCCCTTGCAACAATCTGCCTTTTATCTCGCTCAGCGGCGTTTTTAAATCGTCGACATTCATAATCAGATTCAACCCTTCCTCAGTCAGAATGGCGTTTGCCCCATGATTAGGCATGGGCTTCTGCACTATATTCGGCCCTGCCGTTCCGAAATTGATAGCCTTATTGTCCAAAAGATCCTGCACAACATGCTTAAAAGCATGGCAACCCTCTACATCGTGGCCCGGAGCCCCAGAGTGGAACTCGCAGTGCCTGCTTGCATCATAACCATACGGAGGAGTTCCCGTTATCGGTGCCAGAGTTCTCTTCTCTACCAGGTTCAAACCCAACAATGTCTGCAACAAGTCTGCGTACGTTGAGGGCGGCTTCTCAAACACTCTTCTTGGTTTACCACCCTGGAATCTTCGCTGAGCAGGCTGTGCCCCCTGTTGTGGCTGCTGCTGCTGCTGCTGCTGTTGTTGCTGTTGCTGCATTGGCTGCTGCTGAAACGGTTGCTGTTGATATGGAATAGTAACACTCGCCACCTGCTGCGGCTGATGATATTGGTTTCGACCCCTGCCTCGGCCTCTAAATACTGCGCTGGCCTCGCCCTGACGGCGCCCACCAAAAGCCTTCCTATTACTGCCAGATGCAGTTGATTCCTCAGCCTGGAACCTGCCTTGCTTAATGTTGTTTTCAATCTTTTCTCCCATCAGAATTAAGTCTGAGAAACTAGTCAAAGACGTGTGAAACAACTTGTCATAAAACATGCCTGTGAACGTGCCGATGAACATGTCGTTCATTTCCTTGTCTTCTAAAGGAGGACGGACCCTGGCAGCCATATCGCGCCACCTTTGCGCGTACTCTTTAAAGCTCTCACCCTTCTTCTGAGACAGCCCTGTCAATTGGACCCGATTGGGCGCCAAGTCGCTGTTATACTTGTAGTGAGCTACAAATGCCTCTGCCAATTGCTTCTATGTCTTGATATTAGTTGGCTCCAATCCCATATACCACTCTAGGGAAGGGCCTGACAAACTATCTTGAAAGAAATGCATTAGCATTCTCTCATCAGTGGAGTACGCAGACATCCTTCTGTAATAAGCTCGCACGTGCACTTTCGGACAGGTGTCCCCTTTATACTTATCAAACGTAGGAGCTTTGAATTTGATTGGCACCCTCAAGCCAGGTACCAGACCCATTGTTGCCATGTCTAAGCCCACAGCACTTTGGTTCAGGACCCCCCTCATCTGCTCTTCTAGCATTCTGATCTTCTGGAGTCATCCATCGGCCCTTCGAAACCTCCGCCGGAGAAAGCGTCCTCCTGCTGATCTTCTTGCCACATACCGTTCCCAACTCCATACCCATCATATCCATTATTGCGGCCAGCCCTAATCTGGTTCATCACCGGGCCTCGGCCTCTGTTGCCGTATCCCTGAACACCTCCAGCAGGCCCAAAAGCCATTAACCCAGCGCTGTTTCCATTTCCGAAACCTCCGTAACCCTGATTGGCCACACCATAACCATCTTGCCCAAAGCCTTGAGCATTGAAACCATATTTCCCAGCGTTATCGAATCCCTGATAGTTGAACCCGAATCCAGCATTGCCAAAGTCGTTGCCTCCCATATTATCACCCAAGTTGACATCACCAAGCCCAACGTTATGGACAGCAGTTTCGTTCCCAACTCCGACGTTACCGTTCCCAGCAGCGGTAGCGTTGTTGACATTAGCAGCAGGTATATTGACTACAGGTGGAGCCACTGGCGTGGGAGTGCCATCTCCATGAGCAGTGTCGACTCGCACAGACTGATGATCCTCGTTACCGTGACCGGCGTTTCTGACCAACAGAGGCTGCACCATGGCTTGCAAATTCTCCTGACCTTTTGCAATAGCTTCCATGGTCTGCATAAAGAGAGCTAGCTTCTCGCGCACATCTTGCATCTCGTTCTGCATTTGATCCATGATTCTTCGACAGTTGGTGCGAGTGGAATAGCGGTGCAGGTGCAGATCTGCAATCCTGGAAAGTACCTGGTACAGAGCAGGAAATAAGACACCATCCAAAGACTACCTGTAATGCAATATGAATATGAATGCAATGCAACATGTGTCTGTGCATCAGGGCAATTCATTCTCCGATTCTAGTGCGAAGGTGCCGGTGCAGTGCTAGTGCTAACAATATAAAGACCGAAGCTGAATCACAGAAAGCCTCATATATTGCGGAGAAACCAATAAGCCAAGAATACAATATCACTGAGAGTACAATGAGAAGGCATGACCTCAACCAACAATCCTGGTGATGGTCAGTCCTATGCAAATAAATCATACAAGTTACTACATGAAATGATCAAACACTCCCATAAGTCTGGTACTCTTCTAGCAACTTCTTGGTCTCCAGATGACTTGGTTGGATAAGCAGCCCTTCGACAAGTTGGTTTCTTCTCTTGAGAACACGTCGCACGTCTTCAGCAGTTTCCTCCCATGCCCCTTCTCCGAAGCGATCCTCTAGTTTACGCTTCTGAGACACAGCTTCATCTCTGCCTTTGATGGCCTTGTTTAGTGCATTCTGGAGACTATACCGGGTCATCACTTCTTCTTCACACTTCTTGATGCTGGACTTCAACTGCTCTTCGAGGTCGGAGATTTGCTGCTTCAACTTATCTTCCCTCTTCTTATTGTTGGTGAGCGTGGCATTCCAAGTCTTATTGCAAGAAGAGATTTCTCGGTGTGCTACGTCGAGCGCTTTCTTTTTGGATTCGAGCATGTCATGGGAGCTTCTGAACTCTTGCCCCAGACGTTCACGCTTCCTCTTCTCCTCAATCAACTCATCCCCTAGTCTGTTCATTAGCTCAATCTACTATTGGAAAGCATGCACGACCTTGTTTTTCTCGCTGCGTATCTGGGCTAGCTCCTGCTCTAACCCTTCGTTGATCTTCATCAAGGCTTCTTTTTCTTTCACAACTTGCTCGTAGGCCTCCCTAGAAACAGTAGTTGGCTCTGCTACCGGAATAGGAACAAGGGCTGGTGCATCTGGAAACGGCATCCGCAACTGACTTGCTCTCTCCTGGATCCAAACTTTGTAAGGTGCATAGGCCTGACAGTCGTTCTTCCCTAACAACGGCTTCCCTCTTCGGTTAATACGCGTCTAGGCATGCTGCAGTTTGGCTAGTAACTCCCCCTTCAAGTCTCCGGTGAAGTACAGAGATTCCTGTACTTCTTCCTCCTTTGGCGGGTTCTTCAGCGCATATCTGAACTGACGGACCAACAAGGATGGGTTGTAGTTGATACACCCTTTTCTTCCTATCAGCGGGACATTAGGGTACCCAGAACAATTGAATATAAGCTCAGCCCCTAGCAGGTCTCGATCAAACCACTCAACGTCTTCGGAAGATAGCCTCATCAGGCGCTCTGACCAGCTAGCGGTGGTTGCACTCTCCACAAAAGATCCCTTCATGGGAAGATGACTCTTGAACCACATATTCAACAAAGGAGCACAGCAGTAAACAACCTTTCCCCTTCTGTTTTCGTTCTTGTAGTGCAAGGAGTGGTAGAAGTCTCCGATCAACGTTGGCACTGGATTGCCGACAACAAATAGATGGAAAACGTCCAAGTCTACGAAATTGGGCAAGTTAGGAAACAGCACAATCCCATAAATGCATAGAGCCAAAATAGCATTGAAAACCACCCAACATCCGCTCTTGGCATACTCCTGAGCCTTGCCAACCAGGAAATCAAGAGAGAAACCTGAAACCCCGAGCCAAGAAGTCACTAACAGTTCTGCAGCGTCCATATGCAAGGCCTTGGCTAAGTCCTCCAACTTGGGCTCAGCAGCAGAGTGAATAAAGGGAACCTTGTTCTGCACTGGTAGCTCAGTAAACTCCACGTACTCCTCAATGGTAGGCCCTAGAATGAAGTCAGCAAACATAAAACATCTCAATGCGGGGTCGTAGAACTGCATCAAGGTGTACAGCCCGTTCATCTCATCAGCAGTGGGCTTGCAGACTAATCTCAGTAATCTCCCATGACTCATTCTGAAGCTTCTCCTAACCTCCTCATCAGCAAGAGATATCAGACCGAGCAAAGGAGTAATATCAGGTGTAGGAAGCTTATACGCAACTGTTTTCCTCAAACCAGCCATAATCAATACTCAGAAGTCTGGGCACTAGAATCGGAGGATATGCAAATGCACCTGCAGCACAGACACACGTTAATGGGATGCAATGATAATGGGTATGCAAACAATGCAATGCAAGTATCATGCAACAGGGACCAAATGCCGTAGCTGAATAGCCTGAACCATATCAAGAGGTCTCAAACAGACTCTTTAGAAGTCCTCAAACCCTGGTCTCAGATAGACCTAAAACAAAACTCCAACAGTGGTCTCTGACAGACCTCCAACCATAACTCCAACTGGTCTCTGGTAGACCTCAAGTCACATCTCCAACGGGTCTCTGACAGACCTCAGAACTCTCCAATTGGTCTCTGACAGACCTCAGAACTCTCCATAAATACCCAGGATCTCGTATCAAGAAATAACCGGTAGTCTGAAGGTCTAGTTACCTGCATAACCCCAAACCCTCTCACAGGTGGATGTCCTAGTAACTGACAAAGGTACGACATCCTATGCGGTCGTTGGCGTCACAGACTTTCAGGGTTGATGATACGATTCCTAAAAGGAGTGGCATCATCAAATCCTGAAGAGGCCTCACTTAGCCAACTTCCAAATGATCGGTTCCCGGAGTCGACAATTCAGCTGACCAACAACCCCTTCGACCCAAAGGGTAGAAAAAGAAGCCAACCAGAAGAACCTCGTCCGAGTGTAGATTTCATGAGACACTAATGCAAGCAAAGCCGGCACGCGCCCACTACTTTCTACTCTAATTCTAGGTGCACTCAAGCCCAAGTCCGGCTTATCTCTCAATCAAAGAACACCCGTCACACCCCAATACAGCAATAATAATCAAAATATATAATGCTGAAAATAAAGGTCAGAAATATAAATCCATACAAAATCCTCGACGGGAAAACAAGCGTTAGGATTGACTCTCTTAAGGGACGTTGGATCCCAAATGCATAAGAACTATCGCAGTCCTTAGCAGCCAGGGGACGTTGAATCCCCAGCAGAGTCGTCAGCTGTCGCTACTGCGAAAATCGGCGCCGGCTGAACAGAAGAGTCGCCACCGTGCGTTATTTATCCCACGGGAGGGAAAGGAAACGCTCAGAGTAAACCTACCGCAAAGACGGGGAAAGGTATGGTTGTCGCAACCAAAACCTGGATTCGGAGGTCGGTTACGCAAGGGGAAGGTATTAGCACCCCTCACGTCCGTCGTACTCGACGGGATCCACGCTTGTTTTCGGGTATGGATTGTTATTCTATCTAAACTACAGGTCAGGGGTTAAAAAGAAAAGAAAATGACTCGGCAAAGTATCGCACTTTATGCCTACGTATTCCCGTCTAGAACGAGAAATCAGAGTCAACGTAGTTCGCCTACCTACGGGAAAGGAGGGGAAGGTTGCTCGCTAGGATATCACATCCTATGCCTACGTACTTTCATACAGCATGAAAGATCAGAGCAAACGTAGTTCGGGCCACGCACGACACAAGTCTGTCTTGATTGATTTTATTCCTTCTGAAAAAAGGTTTTTCTGATTAGCAGTCCAAGCGGACAAAAATGACGTCTTGATGAGTTCACATTCTTTTACGGAATAGGTTTCTTTTATTGTGTTTGAAATTTTATTGTATTTTTCTGTTTGTTTTGAGAAAGAAGAGACAGAACTCTAACCTACGGTTGTGAAGGGAATCAAACTAACCTAATGTTATCATGCATGGGTTAAGACCTAGTGTCTATCATGCTCCTCTCTTGCGCAGAGAGAAACAGAGATCCTAAGGGAATAGACGGAAACAGAAACAATAGCAGATATATATACAGTAAAGCAGTAAAATGCATGGATGCAACAATACAAGCGAGGCAAGGGAGTCCCACTCAACCTCGAACCTAGAAAACAATAGGCAAAAGTGAACAGGATTCACTTTCAACCCAACAGGTTAAACAGCAAACAATACAATCCAGAAAACCAATCAATACATCAGAAATGAATAACAACTAAAATAAACAGCCACAACAGCTCTGCATCAACATCTGTCTTCAAGTCATCTCCAAACAGCTATAAGCTTCAGCAAGCCTCAATCTCCATCTCCACAGCCTTCAAGCAAGGTCTTTGATCATCAGTCTTCCATCTGCATTGGCTTTTCTTCAAGTCTCAATCTCCAGGATGAACATCAATCAACAAGATGAAGTGAATGAATGTTAGACAGTCAATTACCTACCAAGGGTGGTTCATTAACTGTTAACATTATACAGACAATTTTCCCTCAAAAGTTCTATCTTTCAAATACATTCACTGATCCTTCCAAAGGAAGGAGGCGGGTATTTGAAAGAAACTTTAAATCATAGAGAAAGGATGGATGCAGACAAGGCATTCCATGTTTGGGAAACAAGCTTTCTAATCTAGAGCTCTGCCTAGCTCCTAAACCCTAGTCTCCTCAACAGCTGCTAGCAGGAATCTCCTCTTCAACTCTGGAAGTTGGACTTCAATCTCTGGATCTCCAATGGCTTCATCATCATAAGTCTTCAGCTCTCCCAATCCCCAAGCAATCCCAATACCCATACAAACAAACAATAATCCCCAGAGGGCACACCACACCAGTCAAGCAAATACAGACAATACTAATAGCAGTAGGGGAATTCTAATAATTTCTAAGGGATCTAATAACTACCCATAATCCCTATAGTCCCATATCCCAAACTTTCAATCTCTAAATCCTAAGGGAAATGATTCAATTCTCCTAAGTCATCACTTAAACCCTAATTTTGTTCATGTTATTCACACCTAAACTAAAACACCTAAAATTAAGTCCTAAAAATGGGAACTAAATTGTATATACAAGCTAACAATGTCTATTAATCAACCTAAAAAGAATGGATAAAAATAGTAAAGCAACTGATCAAACTAAAATTGACAAAAACATGCATTAAACAAAACAATTATTTCCACCTATTAAAAGAAAAATATGCCTAAAATATAAAAATGAAATGAATTATTAATTTTTTTGGATGATAATTTTCTTGACAAAATTATGAGTAATGTGAAAAAACAACCAATTAAAAACTAGCATTTTCCTATTTTTTATGAATTTTTAAAGAATTAATATTTTTTGAAAGAAAATAAAAATGGATTTAAATGGAATGGGGTTCAGAAAGTAATGAAAATTAGTTAAAATAACAAACTGGGCCCAGACTGGGGGGCGCGCATAGCAAGCGCGTCTGGGCCCATCACCATCAGACTACAATGACAAAAAATAAAAAAACTGCAAACGGTGCAAATAGCGAATATTTCAGTTAAAATCATATTGGGCCTGCATCTGGGGGGTGTCATTAGCATGAGAGTCCAAAGCCCATCAGAAACCTTTAAGTGAAACGGTGCGTAGCACCTCTTTGAATTTCCCTCCGTTTCTTCTTTAAACCACAGCCACACGATTGGGCTCAGAGTCAAGGTCAATGGTATGATCCAACGAATGTCCATCATCGTCCCCAAATGGCTTCTAGGGTTTCTGAAATCACACCTCCATGCATGGATTTTCCAGTCCTTCGTTCTCCCTTGTCTCTCCATGAATTCCCTCGATACAAAGAGCAAAGTTGCTCTAAATTCTATCCTCTACACAGCCATGGCAATAACTTCCTCTAAAACTCAACCAACAGACCAACTCGAAGAGAATAACAGTTGGAATCCACCATTAATACCTGTGATCGATTGCTTCAATTCTTACCAATTCTTGTCCTAAACTCATCTACATCTTATGCTGATCATAACAAGCTAATGAACTAAGATTTTCGTGCTCTAATCCAAGAGTTATTCATCCAAACAGATCTTGCACTCCATGATCAAACTCCATGAAAGCTCTCCAAACTCACCAAACTCAGTCATCTATCCTAGCTTAACCTTTCTATGCTAACAAAACCTAATAATTCTCACCTAAACATGCAATTCGAATGAGAAACATACCTGGTGCAATTGATGAAAACAGGTACCAAATCCTCTTGATCCAAGGCTTGAAGTGAGTGGAAAATGATCCAAGAACTTGATGATGAGTTCTGTATGCAACCAATGATACTCCAAAGCTTTGAATCTCTCAATTCCAAGATTCTTGCACTTTGAATGATGATGATGAATGGCACGAATCCTCCTCAATTCTACCACATGCTTGTATGAATTCTGATCTACAGATGATGATGATGAAAATCAGATCAAGAATGGTGGAAATTGATGATAGTTTGAGAGAGTTTGGATTGATTTTGCAAATTGAAGAAAGTGTGTGGAACTTGTGTTTGTGAGCAATGTGAAGCACCAACCCTTGCATGAACCTCTTCATACCAATATATACATGACATTAGAACCTCCTAGAAACTTGGAGAAACTTCCCTTGCACTCTTTCCTTACATTTTGGATTATGTTTCTTCCTTTGTAAGCAACCTTGAATAACTCTCAAAATTTGAACTAACCTCAAAATTCCACTTTAGCCAATGTTCTCAAAATGATTTTTCCATTCAAAATGACCTATAATTTTTCCCCATTTGGCCAAAATATGAAAAATCTCATTTTTTAGGTCATTTTTATTCATTAAATCCACCAATTTTGAAACCTTGTGCTATGAACCTTTACAATATCTCATGGTCACCTTTCTAGACTCAAAATGTCATTTGGAACAAGTTTGATGTTGTAAAGTTTTCCATTTGAAGCTTCCTTGTATGAGTTTTGGGCATAGGCTTGAAATGACCTGTAATTCTCAGATGACCAAAATACCCTTTTCTTGCCAAGACCATAAGTAGAGTTCCACAAATCATATGAAGGCATACCATACCATTCTAGAAAGATAAGACAATGAGGAACAACTCTTATGTTTACCAGAAATCCATTTGAAATCTCCTTGAGGGGTAAAAATTGCTTGGAAGACAAGTCACTTTCACAGACAAAATTTCAGATACCTCAGATGACCTGTAACTTGCAAGGACCATAACTTGAGTTCTATAAATCTCCTTGATTTCTTCCACCACTCAAATTAAAGGTCTTGAGGTCCTCTACAAGTTCCATGTTGGCCAAGGATCCATTTGAAGCTTGAATTTTGACTTATCTTGCTTGGAAATTTGACCTAAATTAGGGGATTTTACACAGAAACCCTAATTTAGCAACTCCCCTTCTCCTTGATTTCTCTTGATTTCTTCTTGACATATCACCATATCCTTATCCACATGCCAAATGATGAACCCCACATCTCTCCAATAGCCCTTAATGCCCTTCCATCAGTCATTTGACCTAGAGTTGACCTAGAGTTGACCCCAGATGAAACCCTAGTTGACTGTCTTCAACTGCAATTCTTGTGATCACACCAATGACTTATCTTCTTCTTCAAATGACTTTCTAAGTCTCCCATTATGTCTAGATACTCTCCATGCTCATCCCACAGCTCACAATTTCTTTGATGATCCCCAAATACCCTCAAATAGAAGATAGATTGTTTGCTTGATCCACTGACTTCTTTAGCTTTCAAATTCTTTCTGATGACTTGAATGGGATTGAATTTAGATAATAACCTCTTGATAGGCTCATAGAGATGAGAATAATGCCTGGTCCCCTGTTGGCTGACTTGCTATGCTTATGCTATGCAGATGAGTAGACTATGTGCATGACTCTATATGCAAATGCTAATGATATTGAAACATAAACCAAGTAAATAAGGGTTGAGCAAATTTTAGGGTGCAACACTCACCATGGCCAATACATCGTCCAAAGCATCACCAGAACTAGCTTCCACATGACCACAACATGCCATCCGTAATCTGTAGCATTTGCCACTTATCCCTTGTGATTGCAAATGAATGACGCTAATACAATCGAACTTCAACATATACACTACAAACTCACGGATGTCTCAAAGCCACTATGTCACCACGCCAAGCCGTTACAAGCTTCAGTTCGCCCAAGTTCCAGCATATATTGTTATGATCACGTCGCACCCGTAAAGCTCCCTATGCATTTCTGCTAGCATCAGTCCCATAATAACAAGAAAAATGATGTGTTAATGGTAAAACCTTTAATGGAATGAGCAGGACAGCATATACATATACACAGGTTGTACTGGCACAAAATTCAGAAAAAGGTGAACACAACATATACATATACACAGGTTGTACTGGCACAAATTTGAGAAAAAGGTGAACCGTGAGTATAATAGTGCAGAATTTTCAATGCCTCCCTTATTTTCAATAGGCGAAAATCATGTCTTACAAGGCTATATTCAAAAGCAATAAACCCGTACCACTGAGGCACACCAATAAAGGTTACAGGCACTACACGATAACGACTTGCAGAAAATGCAAATAAAAACACCGTATTCTGCAATCCGAAATTTAGAAAAGGAAAATAAAGGCCATGTACCTGGTAACGCAGTATGCACCGTAAACCACAACAGTCAACACACAAAAAAGAAAGGGACCACACAGCTTCATTAAAGCTCCAATCGAAAACCACTTTTCACCTCAGCCACACAACATTGCTAGCTGAACCAAAATAGCCACTTGCAATTCACAACAGACAAAAAGAACCATACCACCCAACCTGCAAAAAACCGTATTAATACAACAGCTCACTGCCAATTTGTACAATATAGCAGATACCAAAACATCACAAATTGACAAAAAGATAGCACCTTGCAACCACCGCGTTTTGAAAGACGCACCTGCAGAAGTGGCCAACACACTTTATCAATTATGAAGACAGGCCACTCTAAATATGTTACAACAGCATCCTGGTCTGAAATGTATCACAGACAAGCTCTGCACAACCTGCAGTAACAGCGACAATGCACCATGAAAGCAACCATACTACCATAGAAATAGACAAGAAAAGAATGAAAGGGAAAGAGGGACCTTGCTTTGATGGATCAAAAAAAGAACAATAGCCTTTAAACTTGAAATGGCTTTTAAAGACAACAGAATCCATACATAAGTCATTCATTTTCTTCTTCATCGAGGGGGGAGAAGCGAGACACTGGCCTTTTTTTTCTTCTTCTTCCATGACACATACACACAATATCACCTTCTTCATCAATCTTTTCCATTTCTCTCATCTCAAAACAACAAATAATATTTGAAGAATCACATCCATAAGGTTCAAGTCTTCTATTCTTCAGCCATTCCAACAGAGTTTCGTTGAACCCAACTTTCTTCAACCTCAAAGCCGCCTCTCAAACTTACAAACCAACAAGCCCTAGCCTCCTTCATCATTCACCTCCATAAATCACCACTCGACCAACTTCATCATCATCAAACCATAACTTTCTAACCTTCAAGTCACCTTCAGAAACTCAAGCTTCCCAAACTCACCTTCACTCCTTCTCCAACTCTCAAACATCAAGCAACAAAACCTCCATATATTTTTTTCAGTTTCAGACAAAACAACCATCAATCCCATTTCAACATAAATCCACACGAGATTCCACCATTTTATGAATAAACACCACCATTGTTCTTCCACAAGAACCCAACCGCGACTCACATCTCTCAACGATCTCCCTCAATTCGTTTTCACTTCTGCAACCTAACACCAAAACCCTCAATTTTTCTCAAACCTCACAACGCCCAGAAATCACTTCCAACCTTCACCATTTTCCGTAACCTTCCAACATCATAAAACTCAAGCCCTAGCCTCCTTCATCATTCACCTCCGTAAATCACCATCTTCAGACCATCATCGATCACCTTGTTCTTCATCCAAACATTTCCTCCCTTCCGCCCTTTACATCAATTTTCAACAAAACCTTCAATCTTTTTTCGAATCTAACACACCAAAACACAAAACTCAGATTTCCATTAACAGGAACCTCCCTCCGACCTCCGCCGTAAAAATCCTTTCACCATCAAGCTCCAACCACCTTCAAATCCCCTCAACGAAACAGTCGCCATCTCCGTTTTCTTTTTCCAAAGTCCCAACCACAATAATCAACAGAAACCTAAATCAGAACAGAGATGAAATCAGGAAAAGAGAAATCAAACAGAGCGAGTGAGAGATAGAGATTGGAGATGGCGAAAAAGATTGAAACCAACGCAGTGAGAATGAAGCAGAGAGGTTGAAATGAAGAACGGAGATCGTGGTGAGGGGATGTTACGGATTGTGAGAAGGAGGTCATTTTTTTTAATTTTTTTTTTTTAATTTTTTGTTTGTTTTGTTTTGTTATTCTGATGGGCCTCAAGCCCGCATTTGTCTTTACACCTCTGATTTTTCGTTCCCCCTCCCCTGTTTTCATTGATTTTATTTTTTAAACCTTTTTTTATATTATATAATTGTTATTGTATTGTGTTTTTAAACTTTATTTTTTATATATTATATTTATTATATATGTAGATATTATATTAGCTTTATATATTTTATTCATAATTTACATATTAAACTTTTTTAAGGACTTTATGTATATATTATATTTAGAAGTTTTGTATATTTAGATTTTTATTGCAATTTATATTTTTATTGTAATTTATATTTAGAAATTTATAGTTTTTTTAGAGTTAATTTTTATTTTCTCATTTCTTATTGGACATTTTGTTCCACTTTTGGATCGATGACGAGACTTCCACCGTTTAACCGTCACATTAGTGGTGTGAAACAAAGGATCCGAGACCACCTTTGTTCTTTCGATTTTATTTCGGTAAACTAACATTAAATTTAATTTCTGTCAAACATTATTCATATTATTTTATATTATCATATTTATTCATATTATTTATTATCATATCTCATTATTCATATTCATTCACCTATATTCGAAAATACCTAATAAATTATCGAAACTCCTAAAAGCCAAATTGGTGGACTGTTGGATCTTTGGTCATTTGCAGGTATCCTAACTTTGAGTCGTGCCCGACTTTGCTCAAGGCGTAGTTTAGGACACAAATGCACACACACGGCTTTCTCTTGGGCTACCTGAAAATGAGACCCCTTTATTTCGTGCAATCCCGTGTAAATTACATGTACCCCTCTCCCATTTCGATGTATGTTTCGTATTTCTTTGATAATTAGTTTATCTCCTATGAGCACCCATAGGGACTAGAGCGGATTCAAACTATTTTCAAACTAATTCTCGATTCATCATCGAGCCACTTTCAAACAACCCGTAAGTCGAGTGCTCACACGCATTCGCCATCAACCTTTACAACTCGACCCTTGATGTGTAAGTCAAGCCGGTCTCTTTTTTCAAATAATTTCATTTTCAGCACGTTTTGCACGCGATAATGAGTCAAACCCTTGATCCAACGTCAAGAGGATTTCCGAAACAAACTATCAATCAACTAACAACTATTCAATCCTTTTCAAGGTGTAAAGAGTGGGTTCAAGTCTTTGAGCTTGCTTTCCGTTGTTTATACGCGAGTTATCTTATTCGTGTGTGAGCAATTGACGCCTTTAAATAATATTAACAAACTCGATAATATTCAACTATCTCCAACTACTCAAACACCATTTCAAACGAATTTCCTTTCATGATGAAAAAGGGAGTGTCCCAAGTCTTTGGTTCGCTCTCCCGATTACTTGGGGTCCGAGAAATCTTTCCTAGACTTCAAGTAATTGTCATTATTTCAAACATCTTTTCAAACACAACTCCTTTTACGATGAAAAAGAGAGTGTTCCAAGTCTTTGGTTCGCTTTCCCGATTACTTGGGGTCGGTGAAGTCTTTCTTAAGCTTCAAGTAGTCGTCATCAATTCAACTTCACCCTTTCAAACACAACCTTACCTTCAAGATGAAAAAGAGAGAGTTCCAAGTCTTTGGTTCACTCTCCCGATTACTTGGGTCCGAGAAGTCTTTCTTAAACTTCGAGTAATCGTCATCCGTACCCACTTCAAACTCATTCAATCCCGTTTCTTTTCGTGGTTGTTACCACGAACTACGAACGCTCTGATTCTTCATTCGCTCTTGAATGTAAGATATGTAGGTACAAGATTGCGATGATCTTGGCGAGCACAATCCCCTCCATCTTCCATTTCCCCCATCCTTTCCCGTAGTCGAACTACGACTCTCTGATTTCTCATTCTCGTCCGAATGAGCATACGTAGGCACAAGGGCCCCAATCCTTGGCGAGCACCCTATCCTTCAACCATCCCCTTTCCCCTAGTGTCTTTATCCTTTATAGTACCCTTTAGTACTTAGTAGTGAGAAGAGAAGAATTAAGTTTAGCTAACATCCATCACAACTCGAATTAAGAGGTTCCCGTCGAGTACGACGAACGTGAGGGGTGCTAATACCTTCCCCTCGCGTAACCGACTCCCGAACCCAGGAATATGGTTGCGACGGCCGTGTTCCTTATGCGTTTATGAGGTTTTCTCGATATTTTCCTCTCCCGTCTATTCGGGAAAAATAAAGTTCGATGGCGACTCTGTCGAACCGCATTTTCCGCGCCTTTCGCGTGAGGATCGTATGTTCTAAAATGAATTTTCGAGGTGCGACACGGTCGCCTCTTTCGGTTTGTTTTGTCAGCATAAGCATACGCGTGGAATATAAGTAGACAACATGGCATGTGCATTTGCTTACATTCGTTGTGTCTATTTTATTCTGTCGCTTTGGTTATTCCTAGGTGCTTGGGTGCGCCTTATCCCTCCAATTAGATTTGTCGACCTAGGCAGAAAAAGCACAATGTTCATTTTTCCCCATGGAGTTCAATCCTCATGGAAGATGGTTATTTTAGTACAATTCCATTTGAGTTCACACCTCAATGGTCAAGTCTTGCTTGACAGTTTCTTTTCGGCTGCTTCCCGAATCGAACTTTGGTCTTTTGGCAATCACATCATGGACGTCTCCAACCTTTGAACACGGATTTAGTGTGCATTTATTTTGCACTCTATTCCCCAGGAAGAGTATTCATGAAGACAGACATTTCTTCAACAAATTTTCCTTGAACATCTACATTTGGACTATAAACAATCTCTTTATTTGAGCAACTTGTTTTGATCAGGATCTTGTTCAAAACGACAAACGACAGTTTTCACAAGACAGTTCAGTTACCCTCAGTGGGTCCTTCAACGTTATTGATTCATCAGAGAAGACAATTACAGACATCTCTCTTCATTTGAGAGTTCACATATTTTACAATAACAAAGGTACTCCCCAGGAATTTATTCCCCAGCGAGTTCATCACACGAGTTTACTTCCGTCAAGTGACATCTCCCCGAAGAAGTCGAAGAAGTTTAGTCTCTCTTTATTTGAGAAGACGTACAACCGGCTCACATCTCTTCTGAAGATCCCCGGTGAAGTTCTACAACGAACTACATCTACATTGACAACAACAATCTACAACTATAGTCTACAACGACATCTACCGTCTACAACGACAGTCATTCGAGCATCTTATAGTTCCTGGTTAATCTCGGCAGTAGATTCCCAGAAGACCTCGGCAGTAGGTAGTTCCTGGTTAATCTCGACAGTAGATTCCCAGAAGACCTCGGCAGTAGGTAGTTCCTGGTTAATCTCGGCAGTAGATTCCCAGAAGACCTCGGCAGTAGGTAGTTCCTGGTTAATCTCGACAGTAGATTCCCAGAAGACCTCGGCAGTAGGTAGTTCCTGGTTAATCTCGGCAGTAGATTCCCAGAATACCTCGGCAGTAGGTAGTCCTTTTATAGTTCCTGGTTAATCTCGACAGTAGACTTCCAGAAGACTTCGTCAGAAGTATTTCTCCAACAGACTTCAACACAGAATCTCGGCAGTAGATTCGTTACAGGTTTTCACAGTACATACTTTGGCAAAAGTATTCTCAATTACAGTTACAAGTCTCGGCAGTAGACTTCTACAGATAATGTCTTGAATCAATTACATTTTGACACATACAGCAGATCCCTCCAGAGATTTTCTCTTCCAAGTTCTCCATAACATATTTTACAGACACTTTGTGATTGTCATCTTCTTTTTTTTTCGTGGAGTCTCGCTTTGTTGAGCCTGTTTTTCCCGTGTGCCGTGTCTAGTTTTCCCCCTGTGACAGCATGTCTCCACAGGACCTTTCGTCTCGCATTCTCATATCATTGCATATCATTTGCATTTGGTGGTATGTTAGGGCCAAAAATTCGTGCAATGTTTGTATTTAAGTCCCTCTTATCTCGTCGAGACGAAGATTTCTATCTCCATATCTCCGAATAGGAGTAACTTAAATAGGGGCATCTGTTGCACCCTAATTTTTGACCGCAAGATCCCACCTCCTCTTGCGCAATTTTTATTGTTTATTTGAATGTAATTTAATATTTATGTTCTTGCGACTAACCAACTTGTGCAGATGCAGTAAATTCCAAGTAGAGACAACACAAATTCTCACAAACTTAAATACTTCAAGATGCGATTAATGGAGTCTGATTTGGCAAGCTGGATTCAGGTCGAAGAGTCAAAATAGTAGTTTGGATCGAAGCATTTCAAACCTGGTGGCAACGTGGCACCGTCCCGAGAACATTATCCCTTGATAAAGTTTGACTACTATCGAGAGTTTTGGTTCCAAGATTTTCAAGATGGCGAATCATCAGAATTAGTCATGTTATAACTTACCATCCAAATGTACAGGTTATGAATCACAAGTGGAAGGTTCTCACTTTTAAGGTTAATCTTAAATTGGGAAATTCATTACAAGCCAAGTCTTCTCCGATTCATATTACATATTGCAGTTAAACGTCAAGGCTTGAATCCTTCATTATCCAGGATACCCTGCCTAGCACTGGCATTAGTACATCACTAAGAATGTCACATGTTATTATCCTAAATTTGGTTGATTCAATTAAGGACAAATTGTAGACCTGCCGCAATTAATTGAGAAAGGGAACAATTTATATGATAACTGTGATTACCAAACTTTCACTACAATGCCCGCATCAAAGCTCACGCTGAAAGTGGTATTCAAAGTTGCCCAATCTAGGTTCATAAGAAAAATCAATCCAAAATGTTGCAAAGTTCACAATAATGGCAAAACTCCATAACGTTTCACAATACTAATCCAAACAAAAATCAGGTGCACAAGTTCAGAGATGGAACATTGGATGTCATTACAATTTACAATGGCTTCCATTCTTTTCAAAGATAATGATAATAGAATACAAAGGTCATGCCATGGATCCCCTACATTTAAGCCATTTTTGTACTTGCAGTTTGCCCAACTTGGAAACGTTCCCCTCCACAGAAGTAAGAAGGCTGCGGCGCTTGTTTTGTTATCCGTTTGAATGTCCAGAAGAACAACCTGTCAAAAATAGTAGCAGCGATTCAGAAGAATTATTTAAGAAGAGATTGTTGTTCTCAGAATTATTCATCACCCTAGCATTGCTCGACATTTCATGAGGCAATTGGCCGCTAGGTTGCAAGTGATTCAAGAAAAGAACCTCATACATGGAGATTTAAAACCACAAAACTTACTGCTGGGAGGTCCTTCAACTGCACCACTTATGAAATCGAGGATGTTGGCTTCGCCAGGTCTCTCACATCGCTGCAGCTGGTAGATACACTATGCGGTTCACTTTATCACTTGGCTCTAGAGATAATTCAGAGTCAGAAATATGATGCCAAGGCAGATTCATAGAGTTTTGGAGCGATATCGTATTAGCTAGTAAGCACCCTTCAAACATGTTAGAGTTGCTGCATCAATACGCGCAAGTCCCTGAGGAACTTTCACAAGAAAAGTATAACACGGGACCGTATGCCCCAGAACTCGTCGCCATCGATATCCACTCAACCTGCATTTCAACAGGGATTTGATTTATCATTCAGAAAGTACCTTTTAGTACTCTCCATGAAGAAGGAATTCAAAACTGAACTACACCTCTACGACAATGCCGAGGGAGTTTATGTTAGGCGTCTTCGCTCTTCCTCAGTTGTGTTTCCTTCTGTCTGTTGTGAAAGCTATAATCCGGCATGCCGTCTCAACCTGTCGTACAAATTTGTTCCGCAACAGCAATTCGTTTGATCTCCTAAGCAACAGGCTCAACCCTTTAAACTGCCTGCATCATACACAAGAACAAGGATACAAATCAGAACACCAACACAAAGAAGGAGGGGTATTCACATGCAATATACTCCGTTCTCACGTTCAAAGGTTGTCCACGCGAAGGATCATCATAAGCACCAGTACACAAGGATGAGAAGAAGATATGCATTGCAGGGGGTAAATTAACACAACAGTAACATACGTGTTAGAGGCAACAATATCCAAGCATTGCCAAAGTTAAACGACTACTTGAACGACACAAGGCACTGTCAGTAGGCAGGGAACCTACAAAATCAATGAAGACATAGGTCAATGGAATTCTTAAAGGGGCACGAGATGCCTTTGTTGTTTCACTTTAGAGGACTACACTACCTCAAAAGCTGTCCTAGATCACCAACCTCAAGTGACAAGGAAATCTATGAATTGAACCAATAAGCAAGATATCATTGGTATGCTCATTAATGATGTGTTGTGGCGAGGTGCTGAAATACACAAGCACAAAGATAATGTCAGGTCATAATCATAACACATGAAGGTTACAAGGATCACATCAGTGTTTAACAAGACGCGAAGCAATACAAAACCGTTGGTTACGAACTTTCACAAGCAAAGAAAATAAACCTTGAAATGAGAAGCCTTATACATGTTATGCAGAGGGAGGATTGTTATTAGGAGGTGAATAAAGCCAACTTCAGTGCCCAAAACAAGTCAGAGGAACCATACCAGCCACCATGCCAATTTCTATATCAATTTGCTCCAACCATTCTCAGAGTTTCTAGCAGGTGCTATCAATGCATCAAAACTTCTCAAACAACTGCTGCAATCAGACCCGTCCAGTAGTATTCAAGCCGTTTCATCTTGCGAAAATAGAGGCGTTGCTTCAGTGTTACCAAGTTGAGCAAATTACCCTTCACCTCTGGTCTTGACCTCAACCGTCATCATAGGCACAACAACAACAATACCTGCAAAATCTGACAGAAGTTAATACACAGGTGTGAGGAATTGCATTTTGGGGTACCATGGCATAACCACTCAGGAGTTTTAGCAGAGATTGATTTATGGTATAATACCAGATGGAAGTTTTCGCATTTTTACCTCCTAAATTGAGAAGATCCCTCAATCCATAACTTCAAAGACGTCAAGAGTCGCTCAAGAACTATTGAGGGCGCAAGCATTCGAAGGTTAGGCCTCAAGCTCAACGTTTGAACAATTTGCAGCAGCTCCCGTTATCCAGCCGTTCGGACGCCCTCATCACCATAAGCATGAAAAGAAACAGAGAAATAATTATCGAACTGCTGCAGACTTGAAGTGAGCAAATAAATACATAAGTCCTGGAAGTTCATAGCAGGGTAGCTCCGCAACAACATACAAGACAAACAAGAAATAATATCAGAACAAGTTCGACCATGCGCGTTTGCTTATCGAAGGATTGGTTTTCAGAACAAGAAATCAAAACTTACCATCAAATTATTACCAATTCGCAGCTTTGAGTTCACCAGCAATCACTCTGGGCTGCTAATCCATCCTTTGGCCCAAAATATTTGCCACCTGTACCTGCCAGGTCATGATCAAGAAACGGTTAGGGAATATTCCTTGAAGAATGAAATATTCTATTCAGGATCAAATCAAATCCTATCTAAATCGAAGCACAAATCAAGAGATTGAATGACAATCAGTTAAAAAGGGGACAGAACTCGAATTCTTTCCAAAATAACCATAAACATGTCGATACAAAGAAGGAAAGAAACTTCATCAGATTTTCAGTCATTATTTTCGCTCATACGAGTTTGGAAAGAAATCACAAATTCATTGGACTCATTCAATCAGCAATCAAGGATCTACAACTATAAAAGGAGATACAAGGTCACATAGAGAGGAATAATACGTACACACAGAAATTCACGGGGGATCCAGAATGTTTAGAGAGGAAACCACAAATCACAAAACCTAAAAGATCACAAGAGGGAGAAGAACTTATCTTTCTCATAACCCTAGCGTCGTCGCAAACTTCAATCACCAGCCAAACCCTTCATCTCCCTCGTCGTCTTCACCACAGCAGGGGATAACCATCATCGTCATAGATTCGCGACTTGATCGCTTCACCGTTCGCCAGGGGTAATGTTTTCTTTCATTTGATATTTTGATTTCGTGGTTGATGTTTGTCTTTGTGTTTTGATAGGTTTATGAATGTTGAAGAGTAAAAATGAAGTGAGAAGACAAACAGAAAAAGACGAAAACGGAGAAGGAGGATAGCGAGAGTGAGATCGGCGAAGGCGATCTGGGGAGGGAAGATTTGGGGATTAGGTTTCCTTGTCTTTTTGTCGTTTTAGTTGTAATATGATTACCTACATCACACACACACTAACACACCACTGATCTTCCACGTGATCACATCATTCGCCCCACTAAACCACCCCTCATCTGCTAATTAGCCGTTTAATCACTTTTTTTTTTATAATTAACCATTATATTAACGTTTTTAAATTAAAACTATTAACCCTTTTAATCACCAACCTTAATCAATTATTTTATAAATTAAAAACTAATAATTGAATCTTTTAAAATCAACTATTTATTAATTAATCAACTTAATTTTCTTTATTTAATGAGTCTTAGCCTTTTAATAATTAACTTTTTATTTCATTCTTAGCTAAATAATTAATCTAATAAACCTTTTATAAATAGCTTATATCTTTTATTAAAATTTTTTTCAAAATTTATAGTAATTAAAACCTTTTCTATTTAGAAATCTAATTATTATGTTAAATCTATAATGAAGACTTTCACTAAAATTAATTCACCCCTAGTTTAATATTTTTCTTAAAAACAAAATAATACAATCCTTTTTCTTAAAATTAACTTTTTATAATAACTAAAAACCCATTATATCTAATGAAACCTTTTTTTCTCAATAATCTCTTCTATTAAAAAAGGCTAATTACTGTTTTAAATCTAAGATGATAAAATAATCACTTCACCTAAGTTTTAGATAATAAAATTAAGATCATTGTAACTCTTTTTCTTTAACTTATAGATAATCCCATCTAAAATCAATTCAATCTTAAAATCAATCTCTCGTTAAAATCGACCAACTAAAATCAAACAACATCGTAAAAACCTAACTGTGCACTTCACGACATATTCACTCTCACCTACACTTTAGCGCTTTCATGCGTGTGTATGGCTTTATTTTCTGCAATTTATCTTCCGCATTTATCTTCTGCAATTTAATATTGTCGTATTTACATTTACCGCAATTTATATTACCGTATTGCATACCGTCCAAAGGAAAAACCTACACATAATTCAACGTTGTGTGTAGTGCACATCATTTGCATCATACTCCCCCATGATCCTTGATCCCATTCAAGTCGATCTTAAGATAGATCCTACCCCATAGGAAGGACCTTTGTCTCTATCTTTTACAACATAGGAAAAACAATCAACACAATGCAAACAATATTCAAACACATTAGAGAAAGATGCCAAATCATCTTAAGCGAGATATAATCTCCACCCCACAACAATACAATCAAGCCGTAGGGACTTTTCCTTAAGAGAGATAAAGGTGTACCTCGTTGATCCCTATCCGAGTACGTAAGTCCTTTTCTTAAGACGATGCAAAGACTATTTTCCTACAACCTGTGTGTAACACGGTGGGAGAACTGACTTTAAACAATGTTGCGGATAGCAAGAGTCGCCACCGACTTTTATTTTATCCATAAGGAAAGGTTATAAAAGAACAGGAAAGACCTTAGAGAATATTTTGGGTCCGGGGGGTAGGTTATGAAAAGGGAAGGTGTTAGCACCCTTTTCATCCATGGTTATCCATGGGCTCTTAGGTACTTAAGCTCACTTTTGAATTGTTTTGAAAGTGTAGTGTGTGAATAGAACATTTTCAGAATAGTTAATAAATAATCCATGTAAGGATGTGTTAAGAACTTGTTTGAAAATTTGTTGAAAATTTGTTTAAGTGTGAAACAGTTTTGAAGTGAGCAAGCACCTAGGAGTAACCTGCCCTAATGTTTAAAGGTCTTTCTTATTCTTTATTCTTTCCTTTAGTAAGACTATCCCTACTATAATGGAGTAGGTAGTCCTTACTTTGGATGTTAAGGGATATGTGAGGGACAATTTGACTTTGAAGGCCATTGTGGGATGTAATAAGCACATATAAGGGACCATCATCATTTTTCGAAAGGGACTCGATTCGTAAAGGCAACCATAAGGGACTTTGATGATTTTTCTATTTGAGGGACTTGCTTTATACACCCCACTTAACCATTATTCGTAGGCAACTTGAGGGATATCCTTAGGAAGTGGGACGGCGATTAAAATCGACTTACGTGTGTGACGTGTTTATTTTAATTATCTTTATTTAAAAGTGATCTAAATTATTTTAATATTACATACAGGTTGTTACACTCCCTAATTACTAACCATAATAATAATTAAATAATTAAACAACTTTACATCTAAGAAACAATTACAAAATAATAAGCAAAATAATTAAATAGCAAAGATAAATAAAATATAAATAAGCAATAATAAATAATAAAGGGGGTTAATTCTAAGTTTACTCGGCAAGACATCCCATCTTGTGCCTACGTATCCTTACGGGAGTGGAATCAGAGTAATCGTAGTTCCCCTCAAAAGGGAGGTTAGAGACTTCTTGACTGTGGTCAAGGTCTCAAGGGGAATAAACGCATCTTAAGGACACGCTTACATGGAGTGTAGAGACTCCAAATCTCTACGTTGAATTGTTAAGTTGTAATTAGGGTTAAATTAGGGATTCCACGGCGGGAAACCCTAAAATGAGCGCGACGGCTCTTTGACCTAATGCTAGGGGTAAAATTGTAATTTTGCCTGCGGCGAGGCATTTGTGAAAATTTAGGGTTGAAAAGGTGTAAGGGTTGAAGGTGAGGACTATTGACACGGCGGTCAAAAGCTAGACCTAATTCCTTCGGCAGTGCGTAGTGTGACAGAAATAATGGTAAACGCGTGAGATAATTGAATTGCAAACAGAGAGATAATGTCATAATTTAAACCATGCAAGCAGAAATTTAAAGGCAGAATTTAAAGAGCGATTGTTAAGTTCGCGAGGTTACATGAGAGGAGCGGATACAATATGATAATGAAATTTGAATTGAACAATAATAAAATAAAATAAATAACGGTTCTAGTTATTATAAAAAAAAAAGATTTTAGTTATTATTTTAAATTTATCTAAAAAAAAAAGTTTTTCTTAAAAATAATAGGTTTTCATATTAATTTGGAAAAGATGTTAATGTTATTTATTTTAAAAAAACAGATTTTTATATTATAACAAGTTTTAATAAATTAATGATAACAATAATAATAATAATGGTAATAATAATGATAATAATGATAATAATAATAAATAATGATAATAATAATACTAATAATAATAATAATAATAATAATAATAATAATAATAAAGCAATAATGAATTTTAAATGTGCCAAATAACCCAACAATGTTGCTAACGCAGAAATGCGCTCATCGCAACCAGATCTAAATCGGACGAAACAAAATTTATCGCAAAGAAAAAGAAATTAAGCAAAAAATAGTATTATTGCTCACACAAAAATGCGATCATCGCAACCAGATCGAACTAACACAAATGTCACGCGTCATGCACACAAATGTGCAAACATCGTATCGACATAATTCGATCAAAAATTATTCTTATATATATATATATATATATATATATATATATATATATATATATATATATATATATATATATATATATATATATATATATATATATATATATATATATATATATATATATATATATATATAAACTCTAACAATTTAAAAATTATATATATAAACGTAACAGTAATAGATGAAGAAAAAGAAATAACGGTAATAGGTGAAGAAAAAGAAATAACGGTAAAGATGAAGAAAAATAAACAACAGTAATAGATGAAGGAAAAGAAATAACGGTAAACGATGAAGAAAAAGAAACAATAGTAATGGATGAAGAAGAAAACTAAATAACGGCAAACGGCACTCACTCCTCTTAGGTTTTTTTCATTCTCCCCCTCTTTTCCAACAAGGCAACACATGTATATATAGGGAACAAATTAGGGTTAACACCAAATTGTCAATAATGTCCCTAAAGCCCATTTTAAAGCCCAAACTAAATAATTAGTTAAGAAAAAATAAAATTTAAATAATTTAAAATAATTAAAATAAACTTAAAATAAAAACTAATAATCCTATTGATTCCTAAAATAAAAAATATTATAAAAAGAACAAAATTTTTTTTCAATATTTTTTATTTTATGATTTTTTGGATATTTTTATGAATAATTTAGAAAAAAGTGAAAAAAATAATATTTTAAAAAATGATTTAATTAAAATACGAAAATAATAATTAAATAATAATAAAAAACTATTTTTGTTATTTTTTTAATGAAAGATAGAAAAATTTAGAGTAAAAATAATAAAAAACAAAAAAAAGTGACAAAGGTGAGATTCGAACTCTCAACCTCTCACACTCATAACTCCTTACACATGTCCTCCTGCCAATTGTGCCATTTTTACTTTTTTAGAAAAAAAATGCATGCCATATGATATTTACCTGCAAAAAGTCAAACGACTACACAAATTTGTTAGTAATTGATTAAATGCAATAAAAATGCAATGAAATGCGACGACAAATCTTAGGGCAAAATTTGGGGTATTACAATTATTATGATAATATTTCTCACCCAACCTCTCTTTGATGTTGGCAAAAAAAATCATGAAGTTTGACTTTGGTTTGACCACAGTTGACCTCAGTTTGACTTTTTAACTGCATTGACTGCTTTTGACTTATCTGATCATCTGACTGAGCAAACTTTTGAGCAAAGTCTTGAAACTTGACATGGGGGTTCTTATACACATATAAGATGTTATGAAGCTCACTTGAAGTCTTGGAAGTCCATTTAGCCTGATTAAAGTCAAAACCCTAGTTTTGGATGCACTGCTTAGGAGGTGCATTGTCTGAGGGAATTGTCAACTCTTCTGACCAATTGTGAATTTTGTGAACCTTGTGAACCTTCTTGGAACACAAAGTCTTGTATTGTGAGGGCAAATTTTGGGGTGCAACAGCTGCCCCTGTTCAATTTTCTGAAACCTGAGGGGTTAGATTGGTATATTTGCTAGTCGTAACCTGGAAGGTTGAAGGGGATTGAACACAAAAGCCCAAAAATTTGCACTCACCAGTGCATGGAGTGATATTGATGGTTGGTTGAACATGATTGAGTGGGCTTAAAGATGCCACTAGGGGAAAGTTCTTCAGTAGTATAATGAGAACTGTCAGGAGTCTGGAGTAATACTGATGTAACAGCATGTCTTCATGAGGATAGAGCAATCAATAATGATAACCCTAAAGCAGTCTTGAAGTGATAAATCTGACCTCAGGAGGATAGAGCAATCAATAGCTCTAAAGCAGTCTTGAAGTAATAATGGCTTCAGGAGGATAGAGCAATCAATAGCTCTAAAGCAGTCTTGAAGTAATAGAATGGCTTCAGGAGGATAGAGCAATCAACAGCTCTAAAGCAGTCTTGAAATAATAATGTGATATGTCTTCAGGAGGATAGAGCAATCAATAGCTCTAAAGCAGTCTTGAAGTGATGATCTGACCTCAGGAGGATAGAGCAATCAATAGCTCTAAAGCAGTCTTGAAGTAATAATGGCTTCAGGAGGATAGAGCAATCAATAGCTCTAAAGCAGTCTTGAAGTAATAGAATGGCTTCAGGAGGATAGAGCAATCAACAGCTCTAAAGCAGTCTTGAAATAATAATGTGATATGTCTTCAGGAGGATAGAGCAATCAATAGCTCTAAAGCAGTCTTGAAGTGATGATTTCAGGAGGATAGAGCAATGGATAGCTCTACAGCAGTCTTGAAATAATAATGTAATTTCAGGAGGATAGAGCAATGGATAACTCTAAAGCAGTCTTGAAATAATTAGATGGCTTCAGGAGGATAGAGCAATGAACAGCTCTAAAGCAGTCTTGAAATAATAATGTGATATGTCTTCAGGAGGATAGAGCAATCAATAGCTCTAAAGCAGTCTTGAAGTAATGATTTCAGGAGGATAGAGCAATGGATAGCTCTAAAGCAGTCTTGAAATAATAATGTAATTTCAGGAGGATAGAGCAATGGATAACTCTAAAGCAGTCTTGAAGTAATAATGTGCTACGTCTTCAGGAGGATAGAGCAATCAATAGCTCTAAAGCAGTCTTGAAGTAATGATTTCAGGAGGATAGAGCAATGGATAGCTCTAAAGCAGTCTTGAAATAATAATGTGATATGTCTTCAGGAGGATAGAGCAATCAATAGCTCTAAAGCAGTCTTGAAGTAATGATTTCAGGAGGATAGAGCAATGGATAGCTCTAAAGCAGTCTTGAAATAATAATGTAATTTCAGGAGGATAGAGCAATGGATAACTCTAAAGCAGTCTTGAAGTAATAATGTGCTACGTCTTCAGGAGGATAGAGCAATCAATAGCTCTAAAGCAGTCTTGAAGTAATGATTTCAGGAGGATAGAGCAATGGATAGCTCTAAAGCAGTCTTGAAATAATAATGTGATATGTCTTCAGGAGGATAGAGCAATCAATAGCTCTAAAGCAGTCTTGAAGTAATGATTTCAGGAGGATAGAGCAATGGATAGCTCTAAAGCAGTCTTGAAATAATAATGTAATTTCAGGAGGATAGAGCAATGGATAACTCTAAAGCAGTCTTGAAATAATTAGATGGCTTCAGGAGGATAGAGCAATGAATAGCTCTAAAGCAGTCTTGAAGTAGTAATATGACCTCATGAGGATAGAGCAATGAATAGCTCTAAAGCAGTCTTGAAGTAATAGGATGATTTCAGGAGGATAGAGCAATCAGTAGCTCTAAAGCAGTCTTGAAGTCATGAGAGGCTATCAGGAGGATAAAATAACCCTGAGGTTACAATAAAGCAGTCCCAAAGTAATAAGAAGCTCATCAGGAGGATAAAGTAACCCTGAGGTTACAATAAAGCAGTCCCAAAGATCATAAGCTTATTTGTTGGATAATTAACCTGAAAACAAGGTAGCATTCTGTATAACAACATTAGTTTATGCTTTATGTATGCATGTATGACATGATGCACTTAGGTAATGTACTATAGACATATATGTTATGGTATGATGTAAATGATGTATGTATGATATGACACTGCTGGAAGTGTCTGGATATCCTTGTATAACAACTGCTGGCCAAGGAAAATAAATCCCGATTCGCTGTTGAAGAATATATAACCCTCCGTCTGCTGGGGATAACAAGGTATAGATAACCTCCCGTTGTTGGGGATAACAAGGTATAGATAACCTCCCGTTGTTGGGGATAGTAGGGTATAGATGACCTTCGTTTTCGTTTGATAGTAGGATAAGTATAACATCCCGTCTTCGTTCATCGTGCCCTTATTGGAAAGTAATTTCCCGTATATCCGTATGAGGATAAAAGAGATGGATATAAATTCCAGGGGAGATTAGACTTTGTGAAAATGGATTAGTCCTACTGATGGTTTGTAACTGTCTTGTAAAGATGAACCGGCGAAGCTTCGTTGAAATCCTTCCCTCGTTCGTCCTTAGTAAATACTATTACTGCATTTTCATGCATTTCTGGTAAACATCAATCATATTAAAAGCATACATGCATTTCTGGTAAACATCAATCATATTCAAAGGCATACATACATTCAAACACAACCAATGGACGTTTCGCTTATGTAAATAGGGTAAAAGTAAATCTGGATTCAAAAGATGGGGTTTATTTATATCAAAAGTGACCCATACACGGGTAAGTTTGTACAAGGAGACATAAACCCTAGTAAGAGAATTTTGTCATGAAGTTTTACAAAAAGAATCAGCTATGTGGGAAATAATCCTATTGAGTTTCAATTCTACTATTGCCACTCAAGTATCTCATCTTCTTGCTGTTGAGACGGAAACGATTGGATTGAGCTTTATCTGTTTGAGCTTGAGTAAGTAGTACAACTGGTTGCAGTTTCATGAGTGATCCAAACGAGATATAGTCATACGCTTTAATCCCTAACTTTTGCCTGGATTGCCCTTTCAGGTTTTCAATCCACCGGGATACCCTTTTTTGCCCAAGCCGCCTTTTCAGGTTTTCGACTTGCCGGGTGTACATCTTTTTATATATATATCCCTAATTTTTGCCCAAACCCTTTTGGTTTGCCGGGATGCCCTTATTTTTGCCTAGGCCTGTCAACCTAGCGGGTCTCTTTTTATGCGTAGTATTTTTTAACTATGTCTGCGTTTACAGGTTGTGGGAAGTCTTCACCATCCATTGTAGTCAGTATCATGGCACCTCCTGAGAACACTGTCTTGACTACAAATGGTCCCTCATATGTTGGAGTCCACTTGCCCCTTCAGTGTCAATCTCATTGCAGTATGCAGGCTTCTCAAATCTATCAATGGTAATCTTGGGAGCTTCATCATCCCAGCTGATCTCAAACATAGATGCCATGGTGGCCAATGCGTCTGCCAACTGATTCTCTCTTCGTGGAATATGTCCAAAAGTAATCTCTTTGAAATGTGGGATCAAAGACAACACATGTTCTCTGTAAGGAATGAGATTATCATGCTTTGTATCCCAATCTCCTTTAATCTGACTTACTACCAGAGCTGAATCTCCATACACCTCAAGGAACTGAATCTTCATATCAATAGCAACTTGCATACCCATGATACATGCCTCATACTCAGCCATGTTATTGGTACAATAGAAACAAAGTCTGGCAGTAATCGGGGTATGACAACCTTCAGGGGAACTAATCACAACACCAACACCATTACCATGTGCATTGGAGGCACCATCAAAAACCATAGTCCATCGGGATCCTTGTTCAGGTCCGTCATATTGCCCAGGTTCTTTGGTAACAGACATAATGTCTTCATCAGGGAACTCAAAATTCATTGACTGGTAATCATCTACTGCTTGATGAGCCAAATGATCAGCAACAACACTCCCCTTAATGGCCTTTTGAGTAGTATACTGTATATCATATTCCGTCAAGATCATTTGCCATCTTGCAATTCTTCCGGAGAGAGCAGGTTTCTCAAATATGTACTTGATTGGATCCATCTTCGAAATCAACAAGGTAGTATGGGTCAACATATACTGTCTTAGTCGGCGAGCAGCCCATGCCAAAGCGCAGCAAGTTTTCTCGAGCAGTGAGTATCTTGTTTCACAGTCGGTAAACTTTTTGCTAAGGTAGTATATTGCCTGCTCTTTTCGACCAGACTCGTCATGTTGCCCCAATACACACCCCATTGAGTTGTCTAATACTGTTAAATACATAATCAAGGGTCTTCCATCAACTGGTGGCATTAAAATTGGAGGTTCTAGCAAATATCTCTTGATTTCATCAAAGGCAGTTTGGCACTCCTCATTCCATTCCATCACCTGATCTTTCTTCAACAACTTGAAGATTGGCTCACAGATGGTAGTTAATTGGGAAATAAATCTTGCAATGTAGTTCAATCGTCCCAAGAAACCTCTAACCTCCTTCTCAGTACGGGGAGCTGGCATCTCTCGTATAGCTTTCACTTTTGCAGGATCCACTTCAATACCTTTTCCACTGACAATGAAACCCAGGAGCTTTCCAGATCTAACTCCAAAAGTACATTTGTTTGGATTTAATCTCAACTTGTATTTCTTCAACCTCTCAAACAACTTGTGCAGATGATCAAGATGTTGTTCTTCATTCTGAGACCTGGCTATCATATCATCCACATATACCTCTATCTCATGATGAATCATATCATGAAACAAAGCCACCATAGCACGCTGATATGTTGCCCCTGCATTCTTCAAACCAAATGGCATTACCTTATAGCAAAAGGTGCCCCACTGTGTCACAAATGTAGTCTTCTCCATATCTTCAGGTGCCATCTTGATTTGATTGTAACCAGAGAAACCATCCATAAAAGAGAATACCTTATGCTGAGCAGTGTTGTCTACCAGGATATCAATATGAGGAAGTGGAAAGTCATCTTTAGGGCTAGCCTTGTTCAGATCTCTGTAGTCTACACACATACGTACCTTACCATCTTTCTTAGGAACTGGTACCACATTTGCAACCCACTGAGGATAAGAAGTTACGGCCAAGAACCCTGCATTGAACTGTTTCATTACCTCTGCTTTGATCTTTTCTGACATTTCAGGACGCATACGACGAACCTTCTGCTTCTTTGGACGACAATCTTCTTTCACTGGCAAACGGTGAACCACAATGTCTGTATCCAACCCTGGCATATCTTCATAAGACCAAGCAAAGATCTCCACATAGTCACGTAGCATCTGAATCAACCTGCTCTTGACACTGTCCTCTAAATCAGCCCCTATCTGGACCTCTTTTCTGTTCTCTTCAGTTCCCAGATTCACAACTTCGACTGGCTCTTCATGTGGCTGTATAGCTTTCTCTTCTTGTTGTAACAACCTAGCAAGCCCTACAGGTATTTCACAATCGTCCTCGTTTCCGTCTTCAGTTTGATAGATCGGATTCTCGAAATTGTAATTGGCAATAGTAGAACTGTTATCAACTGGATCCAGAGTGGATGAGGATCTGCATTTTAGTGACGTGGGTGTGTGTAAGAACACATAGCTGATAAAGCAAAAATAAAAGAAAAAGAAAGACAAGGAACACAATATTTACGAAAACGAAACGTCCACTGATTTTATTGAATGCAGTATGCAAATGAAATGACAACCCGTAACAAGCACACCATTGTGCCCCGGGTAAGGCACATGGCTTGAAAGTTTTAATTGTTCCAGAAATTACAAATTTAAAAACATAACACAGTAATAGTATTTACTCCTGACTAAAGGAGATAGGGATAACATCTTCAGCTTTCCAATTATTGAGTCCAGCACCCACAGTAGGAAAAATCCATGCCTCCAAGTTGTGGTCTTCATCTTGATCTCCCACAGCATTGATAACCCCTTGATTGGTGATATGAACAGCACGAGCACGACGAACAGCCTTCTGGGACTCTGCAGTGAAACCCAAACCAAACTTGTCAGACTTGTATGGAATATCAGGAAGCTGACCCCAAATAGTACAACCACCTTCTTCCACCATAGCTTTTGCATCATTGAGGGAGGCCATTGCCATTGTTGGAGGGTTTCTGATGACCACAGGAACCTTCTTCACAGCAGGAGGAGTCACACAATCCTTAACAGCCCAGGGAACCACTTCAAATGACTGACATGGAGTTTCAATGTATTCACCTTCTACTTCCAGATACTTGAAAGTGTTTACATGGCTGACAAAGTATTCTTCCTCTCCAAAGACAGTAACAACTTTTCCATTCACCGGATATCTCAACTTTTGATGTAATGTGGAGGTCACAGCACCTGCCCCATGGATCCAGGGACGACCAAGCAGACATGAGTACGAAGGACGAATATCCATCACATAGAATGTAGCAGTAAACACCTGAGAGCCAACCTTGATTGGAAGATCAATTTCCCCATGCACTACTCTTCTAGAACCATCAAAAGCCTTTACCACAATATTACTGGGCTTCAATACCGTATCTTCAGGACTCAGCTTGTTCAGGACTTCCTTAGGCAACACATTCAGAGAGGAACCATTGTCTATCAGCACATGAGACAGGGTAGTGCCCCTGCATTCAATTGAAATATGCAAGGCCCTGTTATGATCCCTCTTGGCAGGGGTCAAGTCAGCATCAGAAAATCCTAACCCGTTGTCATAGGTCAGGTGAGCAACACAATTCTCAAACTGGTCCACAGAAATTGCACTGGGTACATGAGCCATCTTTAGAAACTTGATCAATGACTTGGCATGAGCCTCAGAACATAATAACAGGGAGAGCATAGAAATCTTTGAGGGAGTATGCCCCAGCTGATCAACAATATCATAATCACTCTTGCGAATGATTTTCAATACTTCTTCCATCTGCTTAGAGAGGTCATCAGCAGCTGGCACATCAGTAGATACAGGCTCAATAACAGGACCCTTGCCCCGAGCATCAGTGGTGGAAGTAACAGCAGGAGTAACTGCACTCTTAGAAGCAACTGGAGGAGAGAAGACTCTTCCACTACGAGTGATCTTGCTAGATCCAGCAATATTATCAATGTCAACAGGCATATCAGGTAAAGGCTCCTGCTTGACACCATGGATGTAAACATCAGACCCATAGTGCCAAGGCACAGCTTTGTCAGATGTATAAGGAATAGGACCAGGAGTGGTAATGATCAGAGGAGCTACTCTGGCTTCAGCAACAACTTTCACAGGCCCTTCAGCAGTAATCTTGATTGGGCCCTGATGAGTGATTTTAATGGGACCCTTTGAAGTGATTCTTAGTGGTACTTTGTCAACCATGTCAACCTCTTCAATCTTCTTACCCTGAGTCAGATGATCCACCATACTTTCTACAGATGCTGGTCTTCTTTCAAACACTATAGTATATTTATCCATGAGACGTTGAATCCCATCTCTCAAAATGAAGCAACTATCCGGCTTATAGGTACAATATAGACAATCTTCATGACAACCTGGAAAGATCTCAGCTTGTACTAACCTCTTTTTGATAACAGACAATGGTGTGCTCAACTCCATAACTGAATAGACATGCAGATCTTCATCAATATCTTCATCAATGGCGTTGACAGTCTTCTCGTGATTTGGCATTGGAGCTGTAATCACATTTGGAGTACCCGGTGGATCAAACTCAATTTCTCCAGCATCAATCATATCCTGAATTTTGTTCTTCAAGACCCAGCAGTTATTAGTATCATGTCCTGGACAGTTTGAATGATATGCACATCGTGCATTGGGATTGTACTTGGGAGAGGTAACATTGGGATTCTGAGGAGCCTCCCTCAGGGTAATAAGTTCAGCTTTCAACAAGTGTTGCAATGCCTGAGCCATTGACATGTTGATCTTCGTGAACTGTCTTCTAGCCCTCTGTTGGTTGCCTTGAGGCTGCTCTGTTGTTGCAGGAGTTGGATTTGAAATATGAACTGCACTAACAGACTGATGCCTTCTGTTACGATCAGGCTGACCATACACAGCATTAGATTCTTTCTTCCCAGTGGGAGGCTTCTTTGCAGCTCCTGATGAAGAAGTGCCCACTTGGATCTTACCACTCTTGATACCATTCTCTACTCGCTCTCCTGTCATGATCAACTCAGTGAAGCCAGATGATGAGCTTCCAATGAGATGACTGTAAAACGGACCATTCAGCGTACACATGAACATATCAACCAACTCCCTATCAGTCAAAGGGGGTTGAACTCTTCCAGCTAAGTCTCTCCACTTCTGAGCATACTCCTTAAAGCTTTCTTTGGCACCCATAGACATGCTTTGAAGCTACATGCGAGTGGGGGCTAAGTCAGCATTGTATTGATACTGCTTGTAGAAAGCTTCAGCAAGGTCATTCCAATCTCTGATGTTGACACTCTCCAACTGATAATACCACTCTAACTGAGCTCCAGATAAACTCTCTTGAAAGAAATGGATCCACAACTTTTTATCAGCAGTGTGGGGTTGAATTCTTCTGACATAAGACCTCAGATGCAATTTGGGACAAGAGACCCCATCATAGACAACAAATGTAGGAACTTTGAAACCAATGGGTATCACAACCCCAGATATCAAACTCAAATCCTCAAAATCCAGCCCAGATGATTTCTGTAATTCCATAGCATCCATTCTATCCACCAGCATCTTGAATTTGTCTTCGTTAGGCTCATGGTAGTAGTTAGCCTCAGAATCAGAGTCCCCCATAGTGTTGTGTAGACTGCCTCTCTCCTGCTCAGATTCTTCAGATTCATAGTCTTCAACATGTTCCTTGGTCTTGACAGGACCTTTGAACCTTCTTCCCATGTTGAGCAACCCAGCAGACCTTCTAGCCTTCTTAGTCTTCTTGGCCAGCAGTGTCTTCAATTCATCCTGCCCCTTGGATAGGTTCAGGATCAGCTCTTGGAACTGTGCATTCTGTGCCTGAAGATCCTTAACTGATTGTTCAAGAGCCATTGCTGAAATAAACAGCGAGAAGATAAGAAACCTGTGCACAATTATAAACCTGTGATGCAATGATATGGGAATGCATATGCAATGTTTTCAAGGACCGCAGGATTTAAATTTGCTTAAACAAACAAGAAAGTAACTTTTTATTAGTAATAACTTGTTTTGCCTTTTAGGCTTACAAAAAATGAAAACGAAATAAGTACAAAAGATGGGGTTTTAAGTCTCCCATGGACGTTTCCTCTTTGTGTTGAGGTATGAGTTGAGGTTTCGTTCCTCATGAAGTAGCTTTGTTAGCTCTAGGATCCTTGCTTGGCTTGCTTTGTAATGAGCCTTGAAAGCATCCCTTTGCTCTTTCAGTTGGATCCATGATCTCTGCAAGTCTTCCATATCAGTAGGCATGTCTGGGTGAAGGATGGTATAAGCTGTGTCTCCTTCAGCAACAGGTTCCATGGTAACTGGTAGGACGGCAGGATATGGCATCATGAGTGTCTGAGCACGAGATCGTACCCATCTGAGATAAGCCTCCATAGGAATAGTGTACTTAGGCTCCAGTGTCTTACTGTCAATCCTGTTTACCTTTCCCCAAGCTCGGATGAATTTCTGACGGTAACCCTGAAGATCGTTGTCGTAATCAAACACAATGCCCTGAATCAACATGTCATGTGGACCGTCACTTCGGGCGTAACCAAACTGTCGTAAAGCTAGAGAGGGGTTGTAGGTGATGCCTCCTCTTATGCCTAGAAGTGGCACATTAGGAAACTCCCCACAACGGTCAATGATGGTGACATTCTCCATAGATCTGGAGCACCAATGGATGTCTGAGTGAGAAAGTGACATGATCCTCTTGGACCATCTGAACCCTTGCTCATTCTTCATTACTGAGCGAGGAAGGTGAGAAATAAACCACCTATAAAGTAAAGGTATGCAGCACATCAAAGTTCCTCTTGCCCTTGTAGTACGGGTGTGAAGAGAATGTAGGATGTCTCCAAGTAAGGTAGGCACTGGATTGTGACTCAGGAATATGTTGATGGCATGAACGTCTATGAACTGATCAGGATTGGGGAACAACACTAAGCCATAAATCAATAAGGCTAAGATCTCCTCAAAAGCATCGTAGCTCATAGCCTTCAAGAACATTTGAGCTTTATCCATTAATACCTTGGCAAGAATACCCTTGACTCCGCTTCTCGTCTCTAGAACAATGTCAAACTTCTTCAGATGTAGAGCTGCAGCAATAACTTCAGGTTTAAGCTCCTTCTCCAAACCTGTGAATGGTTTCTGATCAAGAACAGGGATACCCAGAAGTTTAGAGAACTTCTCCATGGTTGGAACTAACTGATAATCAGGAAATGTAAAGCAATGGTGCCTAGGGTCAAAGAACTGAAACAGCACACTCATCATGTCTTCACTGAACCCTGAAGTAACTAGATCCAATAAGTGACCATGTCTCTTGTTGAACTGGGAATGATCAGGCACTAGGGAAACCAACTCCTTGAGCTTAGCAGGTATCCCTACAAAGTTGATCCTGATGGTGTTTCTACGAGCAGAAGCCATGACCTGCAACAAAGAACAAAGATAAATCCTTTGGTCCTTGAAATGGTTAGGGAAAATGATATGCTTATGATGCATGATGATGTCATGATGTCATGCTCAATCACAAACATGTGGCACACACAAACAAGTCACACCATAGCCCTAGGTTTAAAGGCTTGCATGAGGTTCAAAGGCAAGTACCCTCCCCTGAAGTTAGATGGTTCATCCTGTCCTACAAAAGTAACCAGGTTCTAAGGGATCTCAATATCATTGATCCTTCACAAGGGTGGTTGTTCAGAAGGCAACTTACTTGCCAACCAAAACCCTCCAAGTTTAAGATCTCAATGAGCGTAGTATCGAGTGTCAACCAACTTCAGTCTGCACCAAAGCCGGTTACCTCACTACTTTCTAAAGGCCAAGATGAGTTAACTAGGGTTTTAAAAGTCAGTTAGTGCATTGACAACATATGGCAGCCTCAATATTATCCTCAACTTGACTTAAGGAATATAAGCACCAACCAAGAAGTCGCACTAACTATGGCCACCAGATCAACCATATCGATATACGTCGTACAGTTTCCTTGGTCTATTGCCATTTACCTAAGGTACACTAGATCCGGGTTAGGATCTTTCACACATAAGAGCACCCCAACAATATAATAATAAAGCAAACAAGGCAAACAATTTAAAGTGATCTTAATTCCTAAGGGTACCCCTCTTAAATAGATTCTCCAGCAGAGTCGCCAGTTCTGTAACACGGTGGGAGAACTGACTTTAAACAATGTTGCGGATAGCAAGAGTCGCCACCGACTTTTATTTTATCCATAAGGAAAGGTTATAAAAGAACAGGAAAGACCTTAGAGAATATTTTGGGTCCGGGGGGTAGGTTATGAAAAGGGAAGGTGTTAGCACCCTTTTCATCCATGGTTATCCATGGGCTCTTAGGTACTTAAGCTCACTTTTGAATTGTTTTGAAAGTGTAGTGTGTGAATAGAAAATTTTCAGAATAGTTAATAAATAATCCATGTAAGGATGTGTTAAGAACTTGTTTGAAAATTTGTTGAAAATTTGTTTAAGTGTGAAACAGTTTTGAAGTGAGCAAGCACCTAGGAGTAACCTGCCCTAATGTTTAAAGGTCTTTCTTATTCTTTATTCTTTCCTTTAGTAAGACTATCCCTACTATAATGGAGTAGGTAGTCCTTACTTTGGATGTTAAGGGATATGTGAGGGACAATTTGACTTTGAAGGCCATTGTGGGATGTAATAAGCACATATAAGGGACCATCATCATTTTTCGAAAGGGACTCGATTCGTAAAGGCAACCATAAGGGACTTTGATGATTTTTCTATTTGAGGGACTTGCTTTATACACCCCACTTAACCATTATTCGTAGGCAACTTGAGGGATATCCTTAGGAAGTGGGACGGCGATTAAAATCGACTTACGTGTGTGACGTGTTTATTTTAATTATCTTTATTTAAAAGTGATCTAAATTATTTTAATATTACATACAGGTTGTTACACTCCCTAATTACTAACCATAATAATAATTAAATAATTAAACAACTTTACATCTAAGAAACAATTACAAAATAATAAGCAAAATAATTAAATAGCAAAGATAAATAAAATATAAATAAGCAATAATAAATAATAAAGGGGGTTAATTCTAAGTTTACTCGGCAAGACATCCCATCTTGTGCCTACGTATCCTTACGGGAGTGGAATCAGAGTAATCGTAGTTCCCCTCAAAAGGGAGGTTAGAGACTTCTTGACTGTGGTCAAGGTCTCAAGGGGAATAAACGCATCTTAAGGACACGCTTACATGGAGTGTAGAGACTCCAAATCTCTACGTTGAATTGTTAAGTTGTAATTAGGGTTAAATTAGGGATTCCACGGCGGGAAACCCTAAAATGAGCGCGACGGCTCTTTGACCTAATGCTAGGGGTAAAATTGTAATTTTGCCTGCGGCGAGGCATTTGTGAAAATTTAGGGTTGAAAAGGTGTAAGGGTTGAAGGTGAGGACTATTGACACGGCGGTCAAAAGCTAGACCTAATTCCTTCGGCAGTGCGTAGTGTGACAGAAATAATGGTAAACGCGTGAGATAATTGAATTGCAAACAGAGAGATAATGTCATAATTTAAACCATGCAAGCAGAAATTTAAAGGCAGAATTTAAAGAGCGATTGTTAAGTTCGCGAGGTTACATGAGAGGAGCGGATACAATATGATAATGAAATTTGAATTGAACAATAATAAAATAAAATAAATAACGGTTCTAGTTATTATAAAAAAAAAAGATTTTAGTTATTATTTTAAATTTATCTAAAAAAAAAAGTTTTTCTTAAAAATAATAGGTTTTCATATTAATTTGGAAAAGATGTTAATGTTATTTATTTTAAAAAAACAGATTTTTATATTATAACAAGTTTTAATAAATTAATGATAACAATAATAATAATAATGGTAATAATAATGATAATAATGATAATAATAATAATAAATAATGATAATAATAATACTAATAATAATAATAATAATAATAATAATAATAATAATAATAATAATAATAATAATAATAATAAAGCAATAATGAATTTTAAATGTGCCAAATAACCCAACAATGTTGCTAACGCAGAAATGCGCTCATCGCAACCAGATCTAAATCGGACGAAACAAAATTTATCGCAAAGAAAAAGAAATTAAGCAAAAAATAGTATTATTGCTCACACAAAAATGCGATCATCGCAACCAGATCGAACTAACACAAATGTCACGCGTCATGCACACAAATGTGCAAACATCGTATCGACATAATTCGATCAAAAATTATTCTTATATATATATATATATATATATATATATATATATATATATATATATATATATATATATATATATATAAACTCTAACAATTTAAAAATTATATATATAAACGTAACAGTAATAGATGAAGAAAAAGAAATAACGGTAATAGATGAAGAAAAAGAAATAACGGTAAAGATGAAGAAAAATAAACAACAGTAATAGATGAAGAAAAAGAAATAACGGTAAACGATGAAGAAAAAGAAACAATAGTAATGGATGAAGAAGAAAACTAAATAACGGCAAACGGCACTCACTCCTCTTAGGTTTTTTTCATTCTCCCCCTCTTTTCCAACAAGGCAACACATGTATATATAGGGAACAAATTAGGGTTAACACCAAATTGTCAATAATGTCCCTAAAGCCCATTTTAAAGCCCAAACTAAATAATTAGTTAAGAAAAAATAAAATTTAAATAATTTAAAATAATTAAAATAAACTTAAAATAAAAACTAATAATCCTATTGATTCCTAAAATAAAAAATATTATAAAAAGAACAAAATTTTTTTTCAATATTTTTTATTTTATGATTTTTTGGATATTTTTATGAATAATTTAGAAAAAAGTGAAAAAAATAATATTTTAAAAAATGATTTAATTAAAATACGAAAATAATAATTAAATAATAATAAAAAACTATTTTTGTTATTTTTTTAATGAAAGATAGAAAAATTTAGAGTAAAAATAATAAAAAACAAAAAAAAGTGACAAAGGTGAGATTCGAACTCTCAACCTCTCACACTCATAACTCCTTACACATGTCCTCCTGCCAATTGTGCCATTTTTACTTTTTTAGAAAAAAAATGCATGCCATATGATATTTACCTGCAAAAAGTCAAATGACTACACAAATTTGTTAGTAATTGATTAAATGCAATAAAAATGCAATGAAATGCGACGACAAATCTTAGGGCAAAATTTGGGGTATTACAATTATTATGATAATATTTCTCACCCAACCTCTCTTTGATGTTGGCAAAAAAAATCATGAAGTTTGACTTTGGTTTGACCACAGTTGACCTCAGTTTGACTTTTTAACTGCATTGACTGCTTTTGACTTATCTGATCATCTGACTGAGCAAACTTTTGAGCAAAGTCTTGAAACTTGACATGGGGGTTCTTATACACATATAAGATGTTATGAAGCTCACTTGAAGTCTTGGAAGTCCATTTAGCCTGATTAAAGTCAAAACCCTAGTTTTGGATGCACTGCTTAGGAGGTGCATTGTCTGAGGGAATTGTCAACTCTTCTGACCAATTGTGAATTTTGTGAACCTTGTGAACCTTCTTGGAACACAAAGTCTTGTATTGTGAGGGCAAATTTTGGGGTGCAACACTGTGGCGGTTACATCTCCCTTAAAATGAAGACACATCTCTTCTCCTAAAAACAATCAATCAACTACCCTAAACCCGTAGGAACTTTGACCACAGTCAAAGAACTCCTCAAACCCTTTAGGGAACTACAGATACTCTGATTCCACTCCCGTAAGGATATGTAGGCATAAGATGCGATATCTTGTCGAGTATACTTAGAAATAAACCACTAGGGTCTTTTAACCATTAAGCAGATAAACACTTATCAATAAACAAACATAAAACAAGAGGTTCCTGTAGAGTACTACAGAAACTTAGGATGCTAGTACCTTCCCTAAGTTTAACCAACCCCCGAACCTAAACTCTCTAGCTTGCATTTGCACTGCATTGTGGGAATTTCGATCTTTATCCCTTCCTTTGGACAAATCAAAGTTCGGTTGCAAAATGAATTAAAGATTCAAACTAATCAATAGTTTGGTATCCGATTTTCACCGCGACAAACTGGGGCAACTCCCTTTTCGTTGGTATATGGTATGGAAGTTGTCCTGCCACTAGAAGTCGAGATACCTTCCTTGAGAGTTCTGACTGATGTCAAACTAGATGAAGCAGAATGGGTGAAGAACAGGTTGAATCAGCTCAGCTTGATGGATGAGAAAAGGTTGGCGTCCATCGCATACGGTCGACTATACCAAAGTAGAATGAAGAAAGCCTTCGATAAGAAGATACGTCCTCGAAGCTTTCAGGCAGGTGATTTAGTGTTGAAGCGGATTCTCCCACCACAGAACGATCACAGAGGCAAATGGACTCCCAATTACGAAGGTCCGCATGTTGTAAGGAAAGTTTTCTCTGGAGGAGCCTTACTACTTTCGACTATGGACGATGAAGATTTCACGTCCCCTGTGAACACAGACGCAGTCAAAAAATACTATGCTTAAAGAGACCCGCTGGAAAGAAAAAGAAAGTCCAGGCAAAAATAGGGCATCCCGGCAAACCATAAAAGGATAGGTTCGGGCAAAAATTAGGGATAAAAAGAAAAGATGTAAACCCGCAAAGTTGAAAACCTGAAATGGCGACTTTGGCAAAAATGGGTATCCCGGTGAATCGAAAACCCGCGAGGGCGATTCAAGCAAAAGTTAGGGATTTGAAAAGCAAACAACTACGATCTACGTATTGGTCTTCACAACATAGTGGATTATGGGAGGATCCGCGGGAAACCGTTCAAGTCAATCTCTTTTGAAGACGAAGCATCGGAAAAGTATCGAAGTCATGCGAGTCATAGATGAGTCGTCCCACGGTGGTTGTCTGTACCACATTGCTGACATTTTGTATATCTTTATGCATTTCTTATTTTTCTTTGGCGCAACTTTCTCATTTCAGGAGTTGCATCTTTTGTAAATTTGCCTATTTTCAGGCCGTTTATCAATAAAACATGCTATTCAGAAAATCTTTGTGTGCTTGGTTTTAGCTTTTACTGTTTTGTTTGTGAAAAACGCCCGATGTTTTTTGATGAATTTGCACATACATAAACTTGCAGGCCTTGGCCAATAATTGCTAAAACTTTGACTTAACTGAACAACGTCACGAATGATGACCAAGATAGCCTTTGTTGTGTAGTATCTTGTCTGTTGTTTTTGCAGGTTTATTACCCTTGGGGCATCTCTCTAAGAAGATATGGGTGAAGCTATTTTCCCCAGCCAGAGTTTATTCCCCAGCAGTTAAAAGTGGTTTCTTCATCCCAACATGATGGTGTGCGCGTAGGTGTACGGTTATCCCCAGTAGTTGGTCGATACCCATTTCCAATCTCCACGGAGTACAGGCGTTTGCTTACTCCCCAGCAAATCAGATGACATGCAAAGTTCATCTACAGCAGAGTAGTTTCTTTTCCCAGCAGAAGGGATCTTTTGTTTCCAGCATTTATTTTGTTGATTCGGTTCCGTTGCATCTGCATGCGTGCATAACATCTACCCAAACGCGTAGCATTTCCATTTTGTATGGAGCATTACGCCATTTTTAAACATTTGCATTCTGAAACATAAACCAGGTCGTTACCTTTCTGATTTCAGGTGGTGGTTATCCCCTACAGGTGATCTTCAGGCTTTGGTTTTTACGTCGAGCATTCAGACTCCGGCTCCTCCGTTGAACATCTAGGTTCTGACATCTTCTATTTGTGACGTTTTTCTTTACCCGTGAAGTGCTCAGACTCCATTTGGTTATTATTAATCCTGATAAGTTTTGTATCTCTTGCTCCGTTGAATACCCAAGTTCCGGTGAAGGCTCAGTTTGTGACATATTCCCTTTGTCTATCAGATATTCCAGTTTCCAGGTTGCTTCATTGAGTGTTTAGACTCTGGTTGATTTGTTTTGTTGAGTGTTCAGGCTCCGATTGGTTTGCTTCGTTGAGTGTTTAGGCTCCGGTTGGTTTGCTTCGTTGAGTGCTTAGGCTCCGGTTGGTTTGCTTCGTTGAGTGTTTAGGCTCCGGTTGGTTTGCTTCGTTGAGTGTTTAGGCTCCGGTTTGTTTACTTTGTTGAGTGTTTAGGCTCCGGTTGGTTTGCTTCGTTGAGTGTTCGGGCTCCGGTTGGTTTGCTTCGTTGAGTGTTTAGGATCCGATTGGTTTGCTTCATTGAGTGTTCGGGCTCCGGTTGGTTTGCTTCGTTGAGTGTTTAGGCTCCGGTTAGTTTGGCTTCGTTGAGTGTTTAGGCTTCGGTGGGTTTGCTTCGTTGAGTGTTTAGGCTCCGGTTGGTTTGCTTCGTTGAGTTTTTAGGCTCCGGTTGGTTTGCTTCATTGAGTGTTTAGGCTCCGGTTGGTTTGCTTCGTTGAGTGTTTAGGCTCCGGTTGGTTTGCTTCGTTGAGTGTTCGGGCTCCGGTTGGTTTGCTTCGTTGAGTGCTTAGGCTCCGGTTAGTTTGGCTTCGTTGAGTGTTTAAGCTCTGGTGGGTTTGCTTTGTTTTGTGTTTAGGCTCCGGTTGGTTTGTTTCATTGAGTGTTTAGGCTCCGGTTGGTTTGCTTCGTTGAATGTTTAGGCTACGGTTGGTTTGCTTCGTTGAGTGTTTAGGCTCCGGTTGGTTTTCTTCGTTGAGTGTTTAGGCTCCGGTTAGTTTGCTTCGCTGAGTGTTCGTGCTCCGATTGGTTTGCTTCGTTGAGTGTTTAGGCTCCAGTTAGTTTGGCTTCGTTGAGTGTTCGGGCTCCGGTTGGTTTGCTTCGTTGAGTGTTTAGGCTCCGTTTGGTTGGTTTCGTTGAGTGTTTAGGCTCTGGTTGGTTGGTTTCGTTGAGTGTTTAGGCTCCGGTTGGTTTGCTTCGTTGAGTGTTCATACTCCGGCCAGTTTTCATTTGTTGATGTGCTCCCTATCTCTTTAAGTATCTAGGCTCCGGAAGATTTCGTTGATTTATTTGGTTCATTGAGTGTCCAGATTCCGAAAATTTGAAGTTTTCCCCAAGCAGAGTTACTCGTCAAGTTCTCTTTCCCCCAGCGGGGCATGTTTATAATCAAAGCAATTATCTCTGGAGATTCTCGTTTGCAGTTTATTTCTGCGGTTGGCAAATTTCCGGGTTATTTTGTATTCAATCGTCTTTTACCTTGACTGTTTGATAGTCGTTCGCTTTTCATTCATTCAGGTCTAAGCTGTTTGAATAGGGGAAGCCCTTTTCTTTACTTGGTTTATGTTTCATTTCATTGTTCTAACATATTGCATTGCATAACATTTTGCATTTTACAGGGTATCAAGAGATGTGTGTGTAACAGGAGGAATGTGCCAAGGGTTCTAAGCCTAATCAAGAGGTTGTATTCAAGTCAACAGGGGGTTATCATCATCAGAGACAAGTCAAAGCCTTTTGGATAGGCAGATAAGTGTATGTGGTTCACCTCCTGTCTATGAGGCCATTTGAAGGTCATCTGAAGAGCACAAGCCCATGGTTATGGAGGAATATTATCATTTAAGCTCATTGGGGGCCTTATAGGTCATTGTGGAGTTCATTCAAGTGTTTATACCAAGTGTGAAGAGCTACAGTTGAAGATGGTGCAATTAGGGTTTTCATCTGGTAAACCCTAAGTCAACTGTGAAATTGAAGGAGATTAAGACTCAACTCCAAGTCTTTATGGTCATGTAATGTTGTGTTGAGATACATGAGATATCATTTCAAGATCAATTCATCAAGAAGCAAGAGTGTGAGGAGTATCTGAATTAGGGTTCTCAGTGTAAAATCCCTTATTTAGTGCCCAACTTCAAGACCACCTATCTCAAGATACAAGTCTCATCTCATCTTGACCCCAACATGAGACTTGTATAGCATGTTCTTAGATTTCTTTTGAGTACTAGAAGTCCTTGATTGGATTTGTAGAACTCAAGTTATGAAGCAGACAAGTTACAGGTCCTCAAATGAATGTGATTTTGGTCAACAAAAGTCAACCAACTTCCAAGCCACTTTTGACCTAGAAGGATGTTTCTTCTCAACTTTTGACGAACTTGAAAGTTGTTCCTCGTGATAGTAGCTTTCCAACGAGTACTAGAAGTCCTTCATACGATTTGTAGAACTCAAGTTATGAGGCTTGCAAGGTGGGGGTATTTTGGGAAAGTAGGATTACAAGTCATTTTCATTATAGGTCTATTTCACCACTTTGCACAATTCAAATGGAAATCTTTCCAACTTCAAACTTGCTCCAAATGGGGTCATTTGCTCAACCAAACATCAAGGCATTAAAGGTTTGGCTTGGATTGAAGAGTCCCTAAAGAAATTTCCATGAAAAAGGCCTTAAAAGGGGAAAATCAAATTAAAATCATTTGGAATCATTTTGTACCAACCTTGTGCATTTTTTGAGTGCCAAATATATTTCAAACACAATGCCAATTTTGGATTTGAGATTTGAGTTCATTTTGGTGGCCATTTTCAAGCTTTCTTCAAGATTAAGTAACATATCCAAGCCTTGCCGTAAGATCAAATCAAGGAGCCATTCTCAGCCCTTTGATCAACCTACCTCAGATGCAAGCCAGATGAGCCATTTTTACAGCTGGGCAAGGTGACTTTCGTGCACTATTGAAATGGCCATGAAGTGAAAAAGTAAAATCCAATTGGGCCCAAGGAGCATAGAATTGGGCTTTCTTTCAATCCAAATCCATCATACATAATCTCAGGATTGTTCACAAGTCTTCAGAACTGGTTTTGGTGAGAGATTGAGTGAGAACACATTGAGAGAAAGTGAAGAAAAAGTCAAAATCGTTTTTCAACTTTCACTGAGTTTCAATCCAAATAAAACATTTCAAAACATTGCTTGAGCTTCATAGAACATTTCTGGGTGGTTTATTGTAAGCTTCATTAACAAACTGAGTTCTGTGGAAGCTTGACTTTAGGTTTCTTTTCTTTTAAAATATCTCACTGTTTATGCATTGTTATTGCGCCATTTTTGCATATTTTTAAACCTCTTTATGTGTAGTTGGTTTCTGGATTGATTTCATGGTTGTTTGTTAACTTTTTTCATTTGAGCTCATTTCTATTTCTTTTCGCTTTGCTTTATTTAAGCCTGATCAATGAAAATGGGTGTTGGATTCATGATCCACGTAACCTGGAGATCAATTTTGGCTATTTATTTGTTCATTTTGGTTGAGTTTTGAGGCACCTGCACTTTCTGGCCGTGACTGGTTTGAGGGTTTCGCCGGAGAAGACGACCGGAACAGTGGTTCCGGCCGTCTGGTTTCCCTCCAAGGTTTGAACCTCGCTTGAGCCACGTGTTTTGTCCACAGCCTTAGGATTTGATTACTTTTCACTTTGACGCTCCAGATTAAGACACACCATGTTCCATGTTTGACTTATCACACGTGATCCCCAACAAAACTCACCGTTTCACTTAAACCCTGGCTTGATCCACGTGTTTTGTTTCTGTCCCTTGGATATGATTACCATTTGATCCAATGGCCTTTGTTGCTTTCCATCATGCACCTGGGTTGACTCCCCACACTGAATCCTTGGACTTCAGCGCCCCATTTGTGGGTTTGGGCCTCTGCTTGCTTTTGGCACCCCCCCTTGTGAAGCCCATTTGATTTTACACGTTTCTGGGCTGCTTTCTGCACCCCCAGCCCTTTGTTATTTTATTTTCTTTTTCCTTTTTGTTTTATTTTATTTCTGTTTAGATTTAAATTATTTTAAAATACTTCCAAGAATGATAAAATTCCAAAAAAAAATATGTTTTGGACTCCTTGAGATGTCTTTTATTTTATGAAATTTTTATTTTATTTTTTCTAATTATTTTTCAATTAAAAATGAAATTTAACATTGGAAGTGTTGTATTTGACCTAAATCTTGACATGTTTTGGTTTTTATTTTATTTCTCTCATTTCCTTTGGATCCAATGAATAAAATTCAATCCTCATATCAATGATGAGTTGATGAATTTTTGAGGACCATTTTTCCCCTGATTGGTTGACTTTTGAGTTGACTTTTGATGCACTTCATTTGACCTTAAACAATCCTCCTTCATAATGGAGCACCCTTGTGAATTAATTTATATGGTGATGTTGTGAAGTGATTTGGATTGTAACCTTTTGGCCTCTGGTTGCCAACATACTTATGAGCTTATTGCATTTTATTTGATAATTTTTGGATCATTTTACTAATTTTAGAGTAACTTGCAAGTCAAGTTACCCTAAAGGAAGGTTCATACATACATCTTGACCTAGTTTGACTTGGATATGACATTTTTGGATCCTTTGAGCTCTCAATTCCTATTGATTCATGTTGCTAACATGTTAAGGATTATGCTTGCCCATTTTTAGGTCATTACATTGTGTATTGCTTGTTCATTTGGTGGTTTACTTTTGAGTTTCCAATTAGGGTTTCTATGTGAAACATGCTTGCTTTCCTTTGGGAATTTGCTTGCATTTCCTTGTGGTTTACTTGCTTTTTCTTTTAAGAACTTTTATTTCATGTCCCTTGCTATCCAATGACTTTGGAATCTCAATTAAGGTAGCTTGGTCCCTCCTTTGGAGGTACTTGAAGCATGCCTAAAATGGTGAGTCCATGAGGACTTCTTTGTGCTTTCTTGTGCACCTTTCTTGTGATGCTCATGGTTGAGTGCATATTATGAGTTCCTTGTTGTCCTCATATATCCTCTCATCCTCACTTTGTTTTAGGTCTTCTTTGCCTTTCATTTGTGTTTATGTTTTGGCATTATGGTTGATGTTGTTTGGTTTAGGCCATTTCATCCCATTTTTTATGCTCTTGTGTGTTTCTTTTGATGCATTTCTTGTTCTTTTCATCTCTTGCATTTGTCATATTGTTGCTTGAGGTTGAGATGAGCTTGTGGAGGCTACTACCCCACACCAATTTCCTCCCTCATTTGCATTCCATGTTTGCATTCTTGCATGTTTATGTTGTTTCCTGTTATTTCTTTTGTCTCCTTTCCCTTAGGACCTCTAATCTCTCTTGTTCAAGGGAGGTTATGATAGACATTAGGATCTTAACCATGTATGATAACATTAGTTAGCATTCCCTTATCTCAATCTTAGGATCACCATTGCATGACAACTTTAGGTCTGGATTTAGTCCCCCTTTAGTGTCCTTTCTCTTCTCATCTCAAAACAATCATAAAAACACCTAATAAAGGTTAATGATTATTGTACGTTACGAGCCTTAAGCACTTGGGAAAGGGTTGTTGAGGAGTTTCTCTTTAATGGCTTGGATGTTTAGTATAGCACCCTTTGGGTGATATGCGACGCATTTACTCCTAAGTCATAGTCTCTAGTGCGATAAGAATTGCAAACCATTCAAAAATACTTCTTCTCTAAAAAACACAAAAACAAATCACTCAAACTTCTTTTTTCCCTTTGGGGCCTTTAATCTTGGAAAATCATTTTCATAAGGAGAGTTTTGTTAACTTTTGGTTCTATCGCAAACGGTAACGCCTAAGTCTCCAATGGTCGAGCTGCATACACCAAACTGCTAGAACCGATTGTTAACCCTACTCGGGTAAAACAGTTGAACAAACCTGTGTTTCCTTTTAGCCCGAACTACGTTTGATCTGATCTTTCATATCATATGAAAGTACGTAGGCACAAGACGCGATGTCTTGGCGAGACACCTTCCCCCCTTTCACCCGTAGTTAGCCGAACTACGTTGACTCTGACTTCTCATTTCAGACAAGATACGTAGGCACAAGCGTCGTTGCTTTGCCGAGTCACTTTCTTTTTCTTTTGTCCTCAAGCCTGTAGCTAGATAGTCTAAATCACCCTTTTAGATAGACAACAAGTGTGGATCCCGTCGAGTACGACAGACGTGAGGGGTGCTAACACCTTCCCCTTGCGTAACCGACTCCCGAACCCGAGATTTGGTTGCGATGATCGATCTTATCCCTCTTTTCGTTAGGTTTTCTCTGAGCGTTTCCTTTCCCTCTCTTGGGATAAATAACACACGGTGGAGACTCTTCTGTCATTGTCGGCCTCGATTTTCGTAGTAGCGACACATATGTACAAGATTACCATTGTAATCTTCTCTCCAATACAATCCCCATTTCAGATGCAACTGATCCTAATTCATATTCTCAATGTAAGTACCCTTTGTCATCCTTCTTATCATATGGTGCACTTTCGCTTGCACACAAAATTTCACTTTAAATTTATCTTCCATAAGTGAACCTTAATCATATGAGTCAGTAATATGTGATACCAATTGGAAGGATGTCCTTCAAACTGAGTTAAATGCTTTGATTAAAATCAATAATTAGTCTCTTGTCCCTTTACCTTCACACAAGAAAGCCATTGGATGCAAGTGGGTTTTAAAGCTGAAAATGCATGCCAATGAAACTATTGAGAGGCACAAGAAACTTTTTATTGCCAAGGTTTTACACAAACTGAAGGTTTGTATTACATGGACACCTTCAGCCCTATGGTTAAAATGGCAACAGTTGAGTGCTAATGGCCATTACTGATGTTCATGACTGGCCACTCTTTTAACTTGATGTAAATACATCATTTCTCCATGAAGACCTCAATGAATAAGTTTATATGAAGGCCCCTCATGGTCTGGAGTTACCACATACTAATCTTGTGTGCAAAATGCAAAGATTATTGTATGGACTATAACAGGTAAGTCGACAATGAAATAACAAACCTACTGATACACTCCTTTCCAATGGTTACATCCAATCAAAGGTTGACTATTCCATGTTTACCAAGTCTTTCTCAACAGGATTTACAATCATCCTTGTATATATGGATGATTAAGTTATAGGAGGAACTAATCTTAAAGAAATAAACCAGCTGAAAGCACTCATGAATGCCAAGTTTAGTATCAAAGACCTAGGAGTTTTGAAATACTTCTTAGGATTTGAAGTTTCTCGAAATGCACAAGGCATTTCTCTTTTTTCAAAGGAAACATGCCTTAGATCTTATACAAGATGCAAACCTTCTTGGTGAAAAGCTCTGCAATACACTAATGCAAACTCACTTACAACTTCATAAGACACTTGGCACTCCTCTATATGATCCCACTCCATATCACAAACTCATTGGTAGACTCTTGTACCTTACTCATTCGAGGTGAAGATTACTTAGGCAGTAAGTAAGTTAACCCAATTTCTTGATGCTCTAACTAATAAACATATGCTAGTTGGTCTTCATGTCCTAAGATTTCTCAAACATAATCCTGGCCATGGATTTTTCTTCAGCTCATCTTCTAATTTATGCCTCAAGGGATTTTCTGGTTCTGACTGGGGAGCTTACCTAGGCACGCGCATATCCACCACTGGGGAGCTTACCTAGGCACACGCAAATCCACCATTGTATTGGAAAGCTCAAACTACACCTACGTACAATCCATTGTATCAGGTTCAAGGTACTGAGTATCCGAAGATAGAAGAGATATCATTACTGACTAACGTAGGGACACATATCAGAAGCTCCATGCAAAACATCATATATTACAGAAAAGACATTTAATGTGCCTATTTCCAACGATAATGGCGCTCCATCAAGACCTTTCACTTTCTCCAGCCAGCAACCAATCTAGGAGCATATGCAAAAAAAAACTCTTATCCTACAAGGCAAAGGCATAGACTTAAGAGAGAGCCATAGCAAGAGACCTACAAGCGAAATCAAATGAAAAAGCACATGTAGACGTGTCGATCACCACCTAATTAAATCAAATGGTCACCCACATAACGTGTCTCATTTAATTTACAAGGACGGTTTTAACCGCTCACTATATAAAAAAGAAAGCGTGTCATTTCAGATATTCAAATTCATCTTCGCTCTCACATCACTTTTTATTCTGACTTGAATATTATAGTAATAAATTTTAATGACCACCTCATTTTGCCGTACCATCCTCTTAAAACTTTATTTCACTGCCTTATACACGAATATATATATATATATATATATATATATATATATATATATATATATATATATATATATATATATATATATATATATATATATATATATATATATATATATATATATTGAGATAATCTTCCTATCATAAAGTTGAAGCTAATAAAATCTGCACTATATCTCATGATTATATTAAAAAGTCACTTTAAACTGACAATATAGGAAGCGCATAATTTAAATTGAGATGTTATAAAGAATGAGTATTCTAATAACTTTAATGTAAGCAAAGTGGAGATTGAACAAGTAAGATCTTCACACATTGAAGTGCGATGAAATACAAAGTTAAGAACCAACAGTTTGTACTTTATCCGAATCAAATATATGCAACTATTCAAGATTTAACTCATATGTTGTATCCATGCGTCTGAAACTAATTAGCTTTACAGAAAGTGATTATGTACCAAAAGCTCTTTTTTTTACACACCCAATGCTAGTGCATTCCAAGTGGCTAACATTCTCTCTTCTTGTACCATATCACGTACACTCTTCACTTTCACTACCCAACTAGTAAAGCAAATCTTCAAAAATAAATCACTAAATCATGGGTCCATTGAAATGTGAAGAATCCAAATCTCAATAATTCATCATGTTTGATGCTAGCTTTTTGAAATATGCCATAAAGTTATATAGTGCTATATACTTGACAAGATTGAATGAAAATTAATACTAAAAAATATGAATGAATGGATTCCATTGAGCACAAACAAGACATGACTTCGATAGTGGTATCTTCATATATTAAATGTTTTCTTATGGATATACATTAAATATAACTTTATAGTTTTTTTTAAATATCAAATCAATTGCATTATTTAACAGTACACTTTATTAAGATGTTGCAGACAATATTTCTGATTCAGAAAACCTCTCCCCACTGATTGAAAAAAACAAACTAGACAGTGGAAATATATGTGAGGATGTGATTTTTGATTGACAGAGGAAATTAATTTGATGCTTCATTTCACCTACTATGGATGAAACTTTGTAATTAATTATAAATTATGATTAGCAACAAAGTTGTAAATTTAAAATGGAGGAAACAAGAATATAAAGATAAAAGGGAAACAAATTTGGAGAAAGGTTCATTTTTCTATTTAGTTTAGTTAAAAATGGGAGTTTTTGTCTTGTATGCCACTAGGGTGAAGTTTAATTTCCAATATATCATCAATTGAAAATAAATTCCTTCAATGTCACACCTTTTGTCATTTAGTGCTAATATTTAATAAATTTTTTGCACACACCATTTAAGATATTTAAGATGACAAATGTAGCACATCATAGTCGGGGTCTGCCATTTTGGATGGAGATTTTTTTTTTTGAAATTTTTGAACATTTAAAAAATGTTTTTAATATTTTTAATAAGAAAATTAATTAAATATTATTTTTTAATATTATATTAATTTAAAATATTTTTTTCATTTTTTTTAAATATTTAATTAATTAATTACTTTTAGAATTTTTTTTTAAAAATAGAATACTAAATATTTTTAAAACACAAATTAGAAGAAAAAAAAATCTCATAAAATTCTAAATCCATTTTCTATAATAAAAATAATAATTTTCATGTTCATCTGAATCTTCTTCGAGAAAATGACTACCAGTTCCACATCTTACCTCCACCATCCCAGATGGGGGACCCTACTTGCATGGCTACCACGTCAGAAAAGAGTGCGTATAATAACCCAAATAATGGTTGGTAGTACCCTTCCTTCTCACACGTCTTTTGCATCAGGCACATAGCACAAAATTTCATGAGAGAAATCAGGGACAAGGAACTACGCAAAAAAGTTGTTAACATGAGTATCTTTCTAAACTTATCTTTGTTTATACATCTTGCCATAACTTCTATATATCAATCTATTTTTCTTTTTCATACTCAGAATATGCATTAAATGAGTCTACATACGAATACTACAAAGGAGAGATACGTAAAGCTAACATACAAGCATTACAATGGACAAACAATATTCTTAGACATAAATGGACCAGAGCGTTTGATGGGGAGAAACGATGGGGCCATATGACTATCAACCTTGTTGAATCAATAAACTCAATTATGAAGGCCACGTGTAACCTACCGATTACAGCTCTGGTAAAATCAACATATTATATGTTGGGCACACTTTTTGGAAAAAGAGGACATGAATGGACTAAAATGTTGAGTTCTGGACAAATGTATACTGATAACTTCATGAAGGGTATTGAGGAAGAAGTAATCAAATCAAATAGTCACAATGTTATGCAATTTGATCGTCAAAAATTTTGCTTTCTTGTCGAAGAAATAGTGAATTATAATGATGATTGACCGGCTTCCCATTTCAACGTCGACCTCAGGAACTAGACGTGTGACTGTGGAAGATTTCAAACTTTCCATGTCTCTTGCTCACATGCAATTGTTGTGTGTTCAAGTATTAGACAAGACTATTCTGTGCATATAGTTGATGTGTTCAAAGTTGTTAATGTCTTTAAGGTCTACGGGGAGAGCTTTATCGGGGTCTTTATTGAAACAACTTGGCTGGAATACGAAGGTGACACTCTATGCCATAATGACAGCATGCGGAGGAAAATGAAAGGTCGTCCAAGCAGTAGCTGGATAAGAACTGAAATGGACAACATTGAAAAAGAAAAAAAAAAGAGGTCTGACATTTGTCGCGAAATCAGACATATGCGCAAAAAATGTCCAAACAAGGCTGAACCTTCTAGTTAGTTGTGTAAGAAGTTTTATTTTATTTTATCGTCCTTATATTTCTGAAAATCATGTATCTCCTTTTCTAACAAGAACAACGACTTTTATTTTGAGCTAAACAACCAATGTGACAACACATTTACGATGACAACATAACAAAGACTTCAAAATAAACACAGAACAAGGTTACTAATACAACAAAACACTAACTTCTGATAACGTTAGAACAGATAAACAATACAATATGATTAATCATCTTAACATATTAAACGACAACAACTAAGAAAAGTGGATCTTCAACGCCTCGGCTAACTTCTCCACTATGTGTGGAAAACATACATTGGACATCCACATCATTTTCTACCTGATCCCAGTAATGAAGGTAGGTACCAATACCATCTAGGCTAGCATCCATCAGAGTTATGTATGGACAATAATATTCGATTTTCCTAACGCATCGAATTGGATCACCCAGCTGTTGAAATCCTGCTTTGATGGCCGAAACCGATTGTCTGAACTTCCATTGTGGATTCAAACACACCCTCATGTGTTTACCTGTTTAAAAAAAAAATAACACACGATACAAACATGAATATGAAATAGATGAAACGATATGGCAAAGACAGAAAAATAGAATAATTTCTTGTGTATTACACACCTCTATTTATAGAAGATCAGATAGAGGAAAAAAATAATATTAAAAAATAGATTTGGCAGAAAAACAGTATATTATTAGAAAATTTATTTATTAAACAATGAAATTTAACACATTTGAATATTTTATAATAATTAATTAATTTATATAAAAAAATTAGATTTTAAAAATAAATAATTAATTAAATATTTAAAAAATTAAAAAAAATATTTTAATTAATAAATAATATTTAATTAATTTCCTTATTAAAAAAGCATTAAAAATATTTTTTAAATATTCAGAAATTCCAAAATGAAAAAAAAAATCTCCATCTAAAATGGCGGATCTCAACTATGTTGTCTGCCATGTCCGCCATCTTGGATGATGTGTGCAAAAGATTTCATTAAATAATAAAACTAAATGACAAAAAATATGACATTGGAGAAATTTATTTTCTTTCACCCTAGTGGTAGACACGGCAAAAACTCCACTTTTATATCATATGGATCTAAGTTTATAATTAAATTATAAATTATGATTATGTGTGGATTATTAACAACAAATTTGTAAATTTTAAATGGAGGGAGCTAGAATTAAAGAAAAAAGGGAAACAAAATTGGAGAAAGATTTATTTGACTATTCTTAATCACCTAATGTTATTATTATGTTAGAGGTAAACCACAACACCAAGTCAAGCTTAATTGATGAACTAATAAAATTTGTCAATGATTATTCAAAGTTTGTTGGAATTAGTTAAGTTTATGTTAATGTTAGTTATTTTTCTATTTAGTTTAGTTGAAAATTCTATATGTAGTTAAATTTCTATAAAAATTATTGTTAACTGAATTTGTATAAAACCAATTCTTTTGTTATAGTATATGGAGTGATTTCGATTCGGATGACATTATCTTTTTGAGATTTTTCTGAAAAAAGAAAGTTATTTCTTGGACATACAATCTAATAAGGGCAAGTGCGATGGCAAAATCCCTTGCTTTAGCTTATCTAAAAGTTTGGGGTGTGTAGCTCTTCGTACAAGTAAGAAAGTTAGTGTCGTGTAGCTCTAGACGAAGAAAAATAAAGAATAAGGAGTGAGAACCAAAGAACTCAACAACACTTCTCTAATTAGAAAAACAATAATTATCATCTTCAAGCTTCAAATAAAAGCTTCAATGATAGTTTCATCTTCACCAATCTAAGATTTTCTATAACCCTCATCGAAAGCCAATAGTCATTCAAACCATAGTAATAAAGGAAATTCTAGAAATTCAAACCTCCTTCACCAAAAATTCTGCTCAAACACAAGAAATGTCTTTCATCTTCTCCATGTCGAATTCAAACTATTCGTTTGGACCTAAGATTTCAACCAAATTGTAGGAAAACAACTATCTTCCATGGAACCAACAAGTCGAAGGGGTAATTTTCACATAAAAGAAGCATAAATTTGTGGTGAATTCCCATATTATGTTAAAGCTCAAGAATTAGCAATATCAACAAGAAGAAAGCATCTCTTATGAATACAATGTTTCATCTAAACATTCGTATGAATTCTGGGATACAACATGTTTCATTGCAGAACTAGAAATAGATAGGATTGTGGAAACTACGATGGATCAAATATTTCTAAGTGATTCAATAATGAAACATCGGGGATCGGAGGTTGCGATCGTGGTGCCTCTTGAGCCGAAGGCGTTGATCTTGAATCAATGATATTAATCGGTGTCAATCTTGGATCGACATTGCTAATCTCTAATACGCGGATTAAATAGGGGGTACCCACGTGGTTATCACTCCAACACCCAAGTTAGTTTAGGGTTCAAGATAATCATAGTGAAAGTGGATATTAGAGATTGTGTATCTGTAAATCTTTTGTGAAGGTATTTATACCTTGGGCTCAATGGATCGGGCATAATAAATAGGCCTTATCTTATTTGGAATTTGTAAACACATAAAATTTTCCCCTAAGACTCGTCGAGTGCTCTGGATGTTGGGGGAGTCTTTCAGCAGTTGTGGTCGGCCTTTTGGAATGGGTGTCCAAACGTCGGATGGCATGTGCTGCTTTGGTTTTGCCAAAGTGTAACGAGAAACTTGGTCATTAAATGAAGTTCCATCATTGAAACATGTCGCCATTTTTTCCTTGACGTGTGACCTGAAAAGGTAGATAGTCGTGTGGCACAGCTTACTGTGCACTTTAGTGTACTTAGTTTGGTTGTGTTTCCAAGATTAAACTTGACTGTTGATCAACACTTGCTTCTTACTTTCATTCTAATTCTCTCTATTGTTTTTTTCCTATATAAAGACAAAGGGAATATGGATAAACTTATTCACAATCTTATAAACTGAGTTTCCCTTATTTCCTTTGAGTCTTTTCCCTCTTCCCTGAGAGAATTTTTACATGAGTAACCATCTCTACGCATTCAAAGCTTCAACCTTTGCCTTTATTTTTTGCTTTACTACCTTTAACCTTACATTTCAAGGTATATTCTCTTCACTTCAGGCTTTCGTTTAAGCATTTACTGTATTTTCATTATGATGAGTGATAACCTACTATCGTGGATAGTTATTTAGAGGATAGTGTTTCTTCATTTTATAAATAGAAAATGGAGCCTAAATCGTATTCCCTTCCTTATGCTAGTTGGGATATTGAATCAGGGATCAATTTTCTGATTGAGGATTATGAAATAGAAGGAGTGTCTGCGGATACCTTTTTGGAGAAAACTTCTTCCAACGATTCTATAGAGATTACATTTACGGGGAAAGCTAGTGGGAGTGAGGATCCTCTCAAGAACTTGATACCTCCTCATGTCCTAACTGAGGGAGAAAAATAAGTTGTTCAACAAAGGAAAGAATGTGTCGGTGACTTTGTTCAACTATATTAGAGGATGACTGATCGTGAGCCTATCAATGTTGAAATCGTAGGTCATTTAGAGGATCGGGGAAAACTCAAATTTGTATCTTAAATTAAACCCAATGATCAGTTTGAAGCTAATGAACTGGATCGAAAGGGGCTCTGACTGGTCTAGTAAAGTAATTCCAACAAATGATATTGGATGGCCAATGAGGTGTTAGGGACCCCTTCCATTTTGGATATTGTTAAGGCTATAGCCAGTGTCGCCATTATGGTCGGTAATCCCTTGGATTGGTTGATTCTCTCAGTGATTCTGACATAGAGGATATGCAGTTCTTTTGAGGGCTGCCCGGTTCTTTTATACGAATGTCTCGTCACCAGGTTGGTAATACATTTTCCCTTCTCTAATTTTGAGGTGGTCGTGATGGACCACTTGAAAGTTTCTCCCTCGCAACTTCATCCTAGGGCTTGGTTTTTCATGGTTGTTCTAACTATGTGTTGAGCATAAGTCTTAGGAACCTTCTCTATAGCTCATTTTTATCTCTTTTACGTGGCTCGCACCTATCGGGATGACGCTCGAGATCAAGTATTAATTTTCCTTCACCCTTAAGTCCCTCGGTTTGACGTTTTCACTAATGACTAGGGTGACTTCCTTGAACGTTTCATGTTGGTGAAACATATTACCCCTACGACTTACTTTACCTTTTGTTAGTCTTAAGACTCGACGGGATGCACCCTCTCTTGTAAGAGAGGCTTTTTTGAAGTACTGGACTATAGCTCACTTCCGAGGACTTCTTTATTCTTACCACTCCGGGTTGCATCCTTTATCCTTCGAGGAAGCGAAAATGAAATAGGATATGTTCGCTTGGTATCAAGGGCTCGACTATGATGAGGGATTTGGTTCTGACAAAGTACCCCCTTCTCAGCAAAAAAAAAGAAACAGATTGATACTTGTGCGGTAATCAGTGCCTCTAATCGTACCGAGTGGTAGAATGTTTTTGCGAGAATGGGGGGCCGGGGTGCCTTTTATTCAACAAGTGTAACGTGTGTCTTATAGATAACATAGATTAGTTAAAGAAGGTTCTCATGTTCATGAAGAATCAGTTACGACCGACTTCTTAGGTCTAGTGGCAGTAACTTATGTTGTTGTGGTTATTCCTACTCTAACGGTTAGGGAACTATCTACAGTTGTTTCCCTAACAATAGTGTTCGAACTGTAGTAAAGCGGCAAGAAGCAAAATTTTAGTTTTGAAGGAATTCCCTCTGGGGTTTATATCGTCTCCATAGGAATCGGTACAAGGGAAAGAAATACCGTTCAACGGTCTCTATATTTCTAAGCTTATGGTGCAAAAATTTTGGTTAAACGGTTCAAAGAACCAAAAATAAAGTCATAAATTATAAAGACGGAAAATATAAAGTAAATACTGAATTATAAACGGAACCTTGTTGGAAGTGGATCTCATCAATTGATAACACATGAATTCTTCTAATCATGTTATACACAACTCAAACGTTCGTCTAATACCATCACATATCACCCACAACAGAGATTATGTCTAAAGAAAAGTCGATAGGCCAACCGTGTTGTCTCATCGGTGATATCTCACACAACAAAATCAACACGGAGCATTAAGAACTGATACTTACATGAATGTTCAACCTAATTTATGTCTAGATTTTAGAACCAATAGATATTACTATAACATCCATATCAAATTAATGGTTTGATTCATATATAACACCATGATCAAAATATGTACACATGATTAACCTTTTTACATGCATTCACCTAATATGCCAAATGTATGTGAATAAGTTTCTCATCTCTATTATCACGCATCCTCACAATATCGTCCGCGTGAAGAACATTATCATGGTCTCTACCATATTGATCCTACTCATGCTACTAATCAACATAATATGATGCAAATGAATATCAACTTACAAAACCATGTCAAAATTTTGCTCATTGATAGATGAAAATCTAAGACCAAAGATTTGAAAAAGGTTTTGTCAAGACCCACAAATAAGCAATCAAAAACAATCAACAATAGAGAATTAAAACTAGTTCACAAACATACATTAGAAGAAATACATAAGCTATCAAAAGATTACATCCAAATCCCAACAAGAGATCAAAGGTCTTACGTTCTCCCCCTTAGGGTTTATATTTATATCTCTAAGATATGCTTGAAATGAAGAGATATAAAGTTTTGATCCCTAAAATATAACACCATATTCTAAAAAGAAATAAAAGTACTTATATAGTATTTACAAAAACTATCATGTTCGCACTGCACCAACCTATTTGCCGATCGAAGTTTACTTTGAGGCACTTGAAGTGCCTTAGGAACTGTTAAACTGCCTTTGGAAAAATATGAGTTCGGTGAGCGAGCATTTCTTTTCACTGCAAACTACATCGCTACTAGTTTTCACAACGAACTTTGGGTCCTTTAGCTACTGAATTCCAAGTTTTCCTCCTTACTGCTACTTTGCACAGTGAACATTTGTTGGTTGCTCTCTACTGTTTGCCCAGTGAACATTACAGAATCTTCACATTTCTTTGGCTTCCTTGTCCAATCTTTTATGTCTTACTCATTGATATTTTATACCTAATTGCTGCACAATAACATACACATCAAATAATCCAGTGGTATTTTCAATATATGTGAAGAATCATATAAGAACATGAATTACATCTATGAAAACATGAAAATTGAGTTGAAAATTGCCAAGAAAGATTGTTCATTTTAAATCAATATTTGCACTTAACCAATTGACAACACATGCATTCTTCTAATCATATTATACACAACTCAAACTTTCATCTAATATTATCATGTATCACCCGCAATATAGGTCATGTCTAACACAAAGTCGAGAGGCCAACCGTATTGTCTCATCGGTGATATCGCACACAACAAAACCAACACGGAGCATTAAGAACTGATACTCATGTGAATGTTCAACCTAAATCTATGTCTAGAATTTATACCCAATAGATATTACTATAACATCCATATTAAATTAATGGTTTGATTCATATATAACGCCAGGATCAGAATATGTACACATGATTAACCCTTTTTACATGCATTCACCTAATCTGCCAAATGTATACGAACAAGTTTCTCATCTATATTATCATGCATTCTCAGAATACCGTCCGCATCAAGAACGTTATCATGGTTTCTATCGTGTTGATCCTACTCATGCTACTAATCAACATAATATGATGCAAATGAATATCAACTTACAAAATCATGTCAAAAGTTTATTCATTGATAGATGAAAATCTAAGACCAAAGATTTGAAAAAGGTTTTGTAAAGACCCACAAATAAGCAATCAAATACAATCAACAATATAGAATCAAAACTAGTTCACAAATATACATTATATGAAATACATAAGGTATCAAAAGGTTACATCCAAACCCCAACAAGAGATCAACGATCTTACCTTTCTCCCTTAGGGTTTGTATTTCTCTCTCTAAAATATGTTTGAAATGAAGAGAGATAAAGTTTTGATCCCCAAAATATAACATCATATTTTAAAAAGAAAGAAAAGTACTTCTATAGTATTTATAAAAACTGTCATGTCTGCACTGTGAATAATCTATTCGCCCAACGAAGTCTACTTTGAGGCACTTGAAGTGCCTCAAGAACAGTTAAATCTCCCTTAGAAAATATTTGAGTTCGTTGTGCAAGCAATTCTTCGCACTGTGAACTACATTACTGCTCACAACGAACAACATTTGCTCTTCACGGTGAACACCATTTTCTCACGGCGAACACCATATCAGTAAATTGGCAGAATTTGCTCCTTTTCTTCATTTTCTTGCTCTTTTCCCGATTTTCTCGCACGGATGCTCTTATTCGACAAATACCTGAAATACAAACATAATACGACATAATAATATGAAATACAATTGAAACGGCATTAAATTGCATGTGAATCGAGTCGAAATATACGATACGTTTTCGCATTATCAATTGCTACTAGTTCGCACAACGAACTTTTGGTTCTTTAGCTATTGACTTCCAAGGTTTCCTCCTCGCTGCTAGTTTGCATAGTGAACATTCGTTGGCTGATCGCTACTATTCGCCCAGCGAACATTGTAGAATATTCACATTTCTTTGGCTTCCTTGTCTAATCTTTTGTGTCTTACTCATTGATGTTTTATGCCCAATTGTTGCATAATAACACACACATCAAAGAATCCAAAGGTATTTGTAATATATTTGAAGAATCACACAAGAACATGAATTACATCTATGAAAACATGAGAGTTGAGTTGAAAAGTTCCAAGAAAGATGGTTCATTTTAAGTCAAAATTTTCACTTAACAAATAGTTGTGACTACTATCTCGGGTATAACTCTGTATGTGGTACAACAGACAATAGAATCGATCAGATTCTCTATTTGTGAGCCTTCACCATCTCCTTCACTTATCAAGAGGAATTAGAGTGATAGCCTGGTCACTCTTGTTGCTGCCATTCTTCCATATTGGGTATCCAGCACCCAAGAAGAATTTGTTGTTGTTATCGCCAACAAGAACTTATCCTTCATCTAGAGCTTAATTGTAACTTGAAGGCATGGTCTTTTTGCAGATGTTTCTTGTACCCTATTTTAGGTCAAGTCTCTGGTTTTGATGCTAGTTGTCGATTAGGATAAATTTACTAGGCTCACCGACTTTTATATGGAGCAGGATAAGAGGAAGGAGAAATGTGAGACCCTTGAGCGAGAAGCTTTCGCGGTTGAAAATGAGTTGGCTATGTCACAGGAAAATTCCAAGCTCGCAGAATCTTTGCAGGAAGAAGTGGAACAGTGCGGTTCTCCTTCAAATTTAGTTGCTCGGATAACAAAATGGAAGGTTTCTCTTGTTGAATGAGTGGAATGTTGGAAAAAGGCTTCTGAAGGTGAAGTAGAAATATGCAATGAGTTCGAAATGGGTCGGAAAGTTCTTCATCAGAAGAAGAATGACTAGATCAATTCTTTGAAAGGCCTTGAGGAGAAAGTGGTTTCCACACGATAAAAATCTCGGGAGTCCCTTCATCACATTAGAGAAATCGTGTATTAATTCTAGGGTCAAACGTTAGAGCAATCGGGAGGATTTTGTCTTGGCCTTTCTGTTACTGCCAACCACCCGAATCCTTGGAGTCAGACACTGATGTTTGATGGTCTTTTTGTTCCCTTTTTTATTTTATTTTTGCTTTATTCCTGTAACATTTGGTCGGGCTTTATGCCATGGTTTCTAAATAATATTTAAATTTATTTATATCATTACCTTTTGCGTGTTTGTGCTTTTTCAGTTTCATGTGATGCTTTTTTATTCGTAGTTTCGAGCTGACTGATAGCTGAGGAGAGCCAGGGCTTGCTTTCGAGTCCTGAAGTCTGCATAATTTGTATGTTACTGAGAGTAATACATAATATTTTCTTAAAGTATAAATAGCCTTAAGTCCTTTCCAAAGCCATGTATGGCTACTTTATTCGTGAGCATGTCAGGTTAAGATGTGCATGTTGTCTTGGTGGAATGTCTAGCCAGTCGAATGTGGTTGTAATTGGAACATGCTTACACAAGTGAAACATTGGTTCAACTTGATGTGTCTTTTTGTTGGATTCATAATGGTGATACATGAGCTCAACTCTGGGCGTTTATGCTTTATACTGCACCTGCAATGGTTTTGCATGGAAACAGCTAGACGTGGCTATACTTTGAATCACATTATAGGAATAAGGCATGAGTCTAGTTAAATGCAGTTATGTTTTTTAATCACACTTACAGAGGAGGGAAGTGAAATTGGCTAGATGCGACCATGCTTTTGAACTGCACTCTGCATCATATAGGATCATTCCCCGACCAAGGGTAGAGTATCATTTTCCCTCTCCCCGAGTTAAAAGCTTGGATTAGGGTGGAGGTCTCCAGGCTCTACCAATCGCGTCCCTTAGATCGACTAGATCCGAAGAAGGTGTGTCAGCTATGCATGGGTGCACGTAGTTCTTTGACAATGGGATATTTTATTTCTATAGTCAGACGTGTAAAGCGTCTCCGACAACATCCCTGAGGGAATTGATTGTTATATTCGAACATGTAAATTATATCTGATAGATCCCTGAGATTCTTTAGGTGTGCTTGATGCTAGGGGGATTTGATTGCCTTTGCCAGACGTGGAAAGCGTCTCTGACAACACCCTTGAATTCTTGTGGCACACTCGATGTTGAAGGAGTTGATTAATATGGTCGGACGTGTAAATCATCTCTGTTAACACCCTCAGAATCTTTAGACATAATCGATGCTAAGGGGAATTTATTGCTTTGTTCGAACGTGCAAAGCGTCTTTGACAACACCCCTGAAGTTTTTAGGTTGCTTGACACTGAGGGGAATTTGTTGCTTTGGTCGGGCGTGCAAGTCTTTAAATCAATCATCAATTGCATTAGTTGTACCTTGGTTCACTGTTATGTGCATTCAAACTTTGGTGCTCTAAAGAATGGATAAGACAGATAGCAAAGCAACAAGAATATAGTAGCAATACATATATGTATATAGTTGGCATTTAACAATTATATCAGTAATTGCAGCTAAGTAATATATTTACAAATACATTAATTAAATCTTGCAATCGGTCGCAAGTATATACTAATCGTTCTCCCTCAAATGTGTTGTTTAGGTGGTTTTTCCATCAGCTGATTTGGAGGGTTGAGTCTTCGACTTTAGAGATGGCTGACCTCTGATTGATATTCTCGATTCAGCTTCCTGGGTTTAAAATGGACCAGAGTCTTCAGACTCAGTGCTTATTTAGGATGTCTAGGTTGCTCGGGTATTCGACCAGGGACTGTTGGATCTTGTCTTGTTCATCCCATTCTCAAACAAAACTCGGGTGAGCTTCTCCGTTGAATTTATCCAATTGGAGTGTTAGACAGTGGTCAGACAAGAATACCGATAAATCTACCACCAAATCGGGATTTAGGATATCCTTTATTATGCATTTCTAGTGTACCTCTACTTCACCATCCAGTGGGTGGAAGACTTGGTGCGTCCAGTGGAAACCCTATGATGCCCGCGGGATTCACCCTAATATTTAATCGAGTAAATTTGAGATTTAAGAAATTTGTGGGGATAGAGTAGCAAATTGAGATAATAGGTAAACTTTGCATTGTAGAAACTATAATGTAATTTGTATTTTTAAAAATGAAAAATGAAATAATTATTATTAGCTAAAACTATATTATTTATCATTTTATAATTGTAACTAAAAAATCAAAGTATTTTAAGATCACAAAAGCACTTATCGAAGTATTTTTTTTCAACTTTTGGGCCAGATTGTCCCCTTTTTGAAAAAAAATTCCTTAAATTCCACCTTTTGAAACCTAATTCCCAATATGGCAACTTTTGTTCGTTTTTTTTAATTCAAATATCTTGCCTTCATGCGAGATGGCGGACAGTGTCAATCTACAGAAGGGGTCCGCCATAATCAATGGAGGATCCTTTTTTCTGTTTTTTTAGTATATTTAAAAAAAATTTAGTTAATTAAGATGATATAATTATTATTAATAATTAATTAAAAATAATTTAAAGTAGAAAATAATTTAAAATATTAAAACTATTTTTTTGTTATTTTACTTCCGTAATATGTTTTAGTATTGTTATATTTTATTAGAATTAAATATTTAATAATTATGTAAATTTAAATAAATAAAAAACTTGAAAAAAAATAAAAAGTATAAAAAAATGAAAATAAAAATTATTGTTCACTAGTTTCTTGCCCATAAATTTCATTAGAAGGGTTCTGCCATTTGAGTTAGGGTATCATCTTCAATAAATAAGGGTGTGTAAGAAGGTAGTACTATCGATTTTCCTTTTACTAACTTCACATATTTTTAATCATGTCTTTTTGGTATGTTGTGTTTTTTAAACGAATAAGCAGATAAGCGTTTTCCTGAATCCACAATGGAATTTCAGAAGATTGGTTTCAGCCATCAGCACAAGTTTACGACATCTAGGTAGTTCAATTAAAAATGTTAGAAAAATAGAATATCGTTGTCCATACATAACTTTGACGGATGATAGCCCAGATGATACCTACCTATATTATTAGCATCATATACAAAATGATTTAGATGTCCAATGTATATTTTCAACATGTAGTGGAGAAGATAGTAAAGGCATAGAAGATTCACTTGTTTTATGTATTGTTGTTGAGTAGTTTAAGAAGATGTATGTTAGTTTTGATTTTATGTAACTTTATTTTAAGTATGTGTGTTGTTGTAATCGTTGTTGTGTTGTAACTGAAAGATTTAAGTTTTAAATATATTTTTATCAATATTGTTGAAATAAATTACAAGATTGTCTCTAATAAGTTAATTATAAGATGAACTAAAACAAAAAACACAATTAAGTAGAAGTTCCAGTCTTGTTTGGAATTTTTTTACGCATATGGCCGATTTTGCGACAAATATAACATCTCTTTTTTTCTTTTTGAACATTGTCCATTTCAGTTCTAATGCGGCTACTGTTTGGGTGACCTTTATTTTTTCTTCGCATAATGTCGTTTTTCCAAAGAGTGTCACCTTCATATTGAGACCAACTTGCTTTATTAGGTACCCTGAGGAATCTTTCATCCTAGACCTTAAAGATACTAACAACTTTGTACATATCAACTATATTTACATAATAGTCTTGTTGTATACTTGAACACGCTGAAATAACATGTTAGCAAGGAACATGAAAATTTTGAAATTGTCCGCACTCTCATGTTTGTTTCCTGAGGTCAACATTGAAATGTCTAGTAGGTTAACCCTCATTATGATTCAATGTTTCTTCGACCAGGAAGAAGAACCTCTAATGATCAAATTGCTTAACTTTATGTCTGTTGGATATGATTACCTCTTGATCAATCCCTTTGATGCAGTTATTAGTGTACACTTGCACATACCTCAACATTTTTGTCCATTCATTTCCTTTTTTTCAAATAGTGCACCCAACCTAAATTATATTGGTCTTACCAAAGCTGTAATAGGTAGGTTACAAGTGACCTTCAAAATTGATTTCATTCATTTAACGAGGTTGATAGTCATATGAATCCATCGTTTCCCTCCACCAAACTCTCTAGACCATTTATGTTTAGGAATATTGTCGACCCACTTTAATACTTGAATTTTAGCCTTACGTATCTCTCCCCTGTAGTATTCGTATGTTGATTCATTTAATGCATATCTTGTTTATGAACATTAAAAAGAAACTAGTATAAAGAACTTAGTTAAAGATGCTAAATAAGGATAGACATAAAACATTATCCATGTAAACACCTTTTTTGCGAAGGTCTTTGTGTCTGATTTCTCGCATAAAGTTTTGCATTATGTGTGTGATACAATATACATGTGAGGACGTAGGGTATTGCCATCCATTTTCTGGGTTATTATAGGCACTCTTTATGGAATCATATCGGTGTGATATCAAACATAGGTTGGGTTGGGGTGTAACACATATCCTCATATTTTTTAGAAAAAGACTTCAAGCATCACCAGTTTCACCCTCAAACAATGCAAAAGCTATTAGAAATATGTTCTTGTTCCCATTTGTGAAACAACCATTAAAAAAACCCTTATATTTCCCATACAAACATGTGTCATTAACTTGAACATTTGGTTTGTAGTATACAAAACCTTTGATATAAGGTTGGAAGGCTCAAAATAGACGATGAAAAATTCTAGCACCACTAGCATGTGTTTCGTAATTTGATAATACATGAAGGGTCTCTAGTTCTATTATAGTACCATGTAGAAATGTTTTTATGACCAGTAACCATTATGGCAGATCATTGTATGAAGTCTCCCACTTTTCATTAATATATGTGACTGCTTTGTTCTTTGAAATCCATGCCTTTTTGTAAGAGATTGTATAGTTGAATTTCTCACAAATATGATCGATGATGTGTCTCACTTTTAATGAAGCATCATTGTTAATAAGAGTTTTGATGTTGTCACAAATGATATTGGAGTCAAGCTTTCGATGATCTTGAGACATTACGGACGATGTGCGAGTGTATGATCCACTGACCTTACTAATCACCCACCTACCACTCCCATTTCCTAAAAGAGGTTCTACATTTGAACGTGCATTATTTGTTAACACGCCTGATTATGTATAATTTAGAATTAGATTTATAAATTGAGTAATTAACACAATGTCTAATGTGAAGTTATTGGATGGCAAAACGCATCCTTCTTTGCTTTTAAATTCCATACCAAACAGCCCTCCTTATATCTGAAGCGTCTGTGTTGTTTCGAATATTGATCCTTCATCGTTATCTAAGAAGGTGAGATTTCTCATATGGAGTGGTGGATTATACAACTTAAGAGAATATTTTTTCCACCCCATATCAATATCATCATCGAAGTCGCAACTTTCACCACTAAAAGGATTTTGGGTATTTATATACCTTACTTCTTCATACTCATTGTCGTCACTGACATCTTCATTTGGAAATAATGGATCATTTTTTGTAGGTGGTGATTTAGGAGGATTTAGTCGTGGTGACCATGGTAGAGTAGAATCCTAGCCCATTTGATACTAATGTGATTAAGTTGATTGAGTTGGATAGATTATTTGGGGTGACTCATTCTGCACTATTAAAAAATATAGTTTAATCATAATTGAATTATTATAGGTTATGTAGCACTGGAACATTAACTTAACATCATGGTCATCTTCAATTTTTCTTGTTGTGTATGCGACAGTGTTATCAACTCCATTAACACATGGATATCTGTAAAAAAATGTCAAATATCATAAGTTGTAGTTTATTTTCTATTCTCTCTCAAATGTGTAAAATTAGATTTATGGTGAATATTGAATAACTTTGTGTTTGTGTTTTGAAATAAAATCCCTACATTAATATTTAAAAATACTTCCATTGTAATGAACCTGAAAAATAAAATTATTTCATGTTGTCTTGAATGTAATAAATTTACACAAGACTTGTTGCAATTATAAATATTTGTAATTGCAGAAGGGGTGCGTCATATTGCATGAAGAAACCAAGTTGGTTTTTTAAGTGTGGAAAGGGTCCATCATCTAGCATGGAGGAATGCTACCGTGTAATAAAAATAAAAGAGGTTCACCATCTTGGATTGGGTAATCGTGCAAAAAGGGTGCGCCATCCTAGATTGGATAAGCGTGCACGTTTGGTCTTTTCAAAAATAGTATAAAAGCCAATTTTAAAAATTACAAGGTGCATAAATATTTTCAATAGCCCTCTTAATTGGTTTGGTATGCATTATTAAGTCGAGTTCATCAAATAAAATGTATTATATACATTATTGATTGGTTTTACTCCAAGCTTGGGGGTTTACCCGAATGTCATTTATAGCACCAATCAGTCTAATGATAACAATTCATCCTTATACTTCAAGGTTAATATTTATTTCTTATTTTTACTGTGAGATATTGGATCGAACTTTAGTATTGTCGATAGAGGTTTAGCATGTCGTTGAAGTTTGCTCACATGTTGTTGTCGAATACCTACATGTTGTAGTCAAAATGTGTTCTAGTATGTAGTTGTCGAATTGGACCTTGTGTTAAGGATCCAATTATTTAAGTTAGATTGTAATGGATAATTTTTAAAAAGCCCATTAGTTTAGTATGTTAGGTTTATTATAAATAGCATACTAGTCTCTCATCATAAGTGTGGTGACAAATCCTAATTAGGGTGAGAGGGTTATTTGTTATTCTTGAGTACTTGTAATCCATTTAAAGAGAAATTAAAGAATAGCAGTTACAACCAATCCTTGTTATTATTATTCTTCTTGTTTTTCTGTTAACCCTAACCCTTGTGTGTTTCTTGATCATAAAGAAATCGTTTATACTTTTTTTCAAGACATCATTTTTCAAAATAAATTGGTGTGGTGAGCATGGATGAAGATGTCTTCAACAAAGTATGAGAATGAAAAGTTCACTGGAGTGAACGATTTAGATTTGTGGCGCTTAAAGGTGAAAGCCCTACTGGTTCAGCAGAGTTGTTTGGAAACGTTGAATGGAGAGGCAGCCATGAATGCTACATTAACAGAAACTGAAAAGACGGTCATGATAAAGAAAGGCCACATCGCAATATTGTTGAGCCTTGGTGATAAGGTTCTCCGACAGGTATTAAAGGAGACTACGACATCGAGGTTATGGTTGAAACTTAAAACTTTGTACATGACTAAATCTTTGGTGAATCGACTCTACCTGAAGCAAGCTTTATATTCATTCAAGATGAGTGAAGACAAAGTGTTGGCTGAGCAATTGGATATGTTCAATAAGTTGATTCTTGATCTTAAAAATATTAATGTGAAGATCGATGATGAAGATCAAGCACTGTTGTTGTCGTGCGTTTTGCCTAAAACACATGTTCACTTCAAAGAAACTCTCTTGTATGGAAGGGAGTCCCTGGGATTTAAAGAAGTTAAATCAGCTTTGTATTCTAAGGACCTGAACGAATGAAAGGAGCGTAAACCTTCAACGATTGGTGAAGTTTTGGCCGTTAGGGGAAAATTCTCGCGAAAGGATGGTAAGTTCGACAAGAAGAAAGGTAAAAGTCAACAGAAGTCTTATAGTGGTGAGGCTTCTGATATTTGATGCTACCACTGTGAGAATGAGGGTCACACAAGAAAGGTGTTCCTTGAACGTCTAAAGATCATGGAGGTAAGGATAATGGCAACTCAACTATTGTTTAAGATGACTTTGACTCATCTGATGTTCTTATGTTTTCAAGCGGCGACTCAAGAAAGGAGTGGATTATGGATTCAGGTTGCACACATGAATCCAAATAAATACGTGTTTGAGGAATTATGTGATTAAGATGGTGGATCAGTGCTGCTGAGAAACAACAAAGCTTGAAAAATTGCAGGTATTAGATCTGTGAGATTCAAGCTCCATGATGAGTCAATAAGGTTATTGACTGATGTCAGGTATGTACATGATTTAAAGAGAAATGATTTCTCTTGGTGAATTTGACAAGAAGGGATATGGTTTTCAAGGAGAGAAAAATATCCTAAGAGTCATGAAGGGGTCGAAGGAAGTATTGAAAGGCGTGAAGTAACAAGACTTGTATACCCTTAAGGCTTAAGTTGTAAGTGGTTCGACAAACGTTGCATCTATGAAACCTTTGTCGAAGACCGAAATTTGGCACATGATATTGGGCCATGTCAGTGAAAGGGGTCTGGTCGAATTAGGAAAACAAAATCTTCTTAGAGGAGACAAAGTTGAAAAGCTGAAATTTTGTGAACCCTGTGTACTTGGAAAATCTTTCAGAGTGAAGTTCAACAAAGGCAAACAAAGAACTCATGGATTCCTTGATTACATTCATGTTGGTCTTTGGGGGCCTGCAAGGTTTCCATCACATTCAGGAGCAAGATATTTTCTATTTTGATGATTATTCCAGAAAGTTATGGGTATTCATCTAGAAGAATAAGGATGAAACTTTTGAAAATTTCAAAGGTTGGAAGACTCTGGTTGAAAATTAGACTGGCAGAAAGGTCAAGAGGTTGAGAATCGACAATGGCCTTGAATTTTGCAATGAGGCTTTCTACAGCTTTTGTGCTGCCTCAGGTATTACAAGGCACAAATTTACTACAGGTACTCCACAACAAAATGGTTTAACAGAAAGGTTTAATTGAACTATTTTGGAAAGAGTTAGATGCATGTTGACTAGTGTTAGGTTAAAGAAGGTGTTTTAGGCTGAGTCTATTTCAGCAGCAACATATTTGATAAACAGATGTCCTTCGACTGTGTTAGATATGAAGACACCTAAAGAAGTTGTTCGGGACATCCACCTAGTCTCGACAGACTGAGAGTGTTTGTTTATGTGGCCTATGCTCATATTAGGAAAGACAAGGTCGAACCTAGAGCTCTAAAATGCATGTTTATGGGATACTCTGAAGGAGTCAAAACTTATAGGCTATGGTGCCTAGAGCCAAGTCACAAGAGGTGTATCACCAGTCAAGATGTAGTTTTCAATGAAGTTGAGATGGCTTTCAAGAAAACTGATGATGCTGACAAAGAGCTAGAACAGGGAGAGATTCCTGTTGAGGTGGAGCATGTTGATGTTGAATTGTGTATCCCAGATGAAGTCGAAGAAGAAGTAGGAAGATGTTGTCGAAGATGAGGATACTGATAATAACTACCTGCTTGAAAGAGATAGATCGAGAAGAGTCATCAAGCCACCTCAGAGACTTAGGTATGCAGATCTTATAGCTTATGCCTTAATCTCTGCATGTGAGGTTCTAGACGAAGAACCTAGAAACTATAAGGAAATTATGATGAGTCGAAATAAGATTGAATGGCTGAAGGCCATGGATGATGAGATGAAATATCTTCATGATAACAACACCTGGGAACTGATCAAGAAACCTACTAGAGCCAGGTTAGTCAGCTGTAAGTGGGTTTTCAAATTTAAGAAAGGAATCAAAGGAGTGGCGTCGAAGAGATACAAGGCAAGATTGGTTGCTAGGGGTTTCACTCAGAAAGAAGTTGTCGACTTCAATGATGTGTTCTCTTCTATTGTGAATCACATATTCATTCTAATGTTGCTTGCCACGGTGGCACAGTTCAACCTTGAACTAAAACAGATGAATGTGAAGATTGTGTTCTTGTATGGTGATCTAGATGAAATAATCCTGATAAGGCAACCTGAAGGATATGTAGAAAGAGGGAAGGAAGATCATGTGTGCAAGCTGAAGAGATCTTTATATGGACTGAAACAATTTCCTCGATAGTGAAATAGAAGATTCGACAAGTTCATGGAATGCATAAGTTTCATTAGAAGTTAGTTCGACCACTGTGTTTACTTCAAATTTTGACCTGGTAATTCATTTGTTATTTTGTTACTTTATATGGATGATATTCTAATAGTAAGCAACAATGTAGAAGATGTAATGAGGGTGAAAGTTGAACGGAATAAGAAGTTCGACATGAAGAATCTGGGAGGTGCGTCCAAGATTCTTGGGATTGACATCTGAAGAGATAGAAAGCTGTCAAAATTATCCTTATATCAAGAGGCATACTTATAGAAGATTCTCAAAAAGTTTGGTATGTCGAATTCAAAGCCTGTTATGACTCCAACAAACCCTCAATTCAAGCTGAGTATAGATTAGTGTCCTAGTACTGATGTCGAAAGAGCTTATATGAATGGCATTTCATATGTTAATATATTGGGTTCTTTGACGTATGATATGGTATGTACTAGACCCAACATGGTATATGCAGTAAGTCTTGTAAGCAGGTACATGGAAAATCCTGGAAAGGCTCGTTGTCAAGCATTAAAGTGGATTCTAAGGTACATAATGGGTCTCTGAACAGAGTCCTAATTTATGGTGGAGCCTTGGGTGAAGATAGTAAAGTAGTAATCAAAGGATATGCCGACTATGATTATGCAGGTTGTATGGATTCTAGGAAATCTATTTTTGGATATGTGTTTACTATATTTGGCACAACAATCAGTTAGAAAGCAACACTTCAGAAGGTTGTTGCCTTATCAACCACTGAAGTGGAATATATCGCCCTAATTAAAGCTGTGAAGGAAGCCTTGTGGCTTAAAGGTTCTGCAAAGGAGCTGAAACTTCAAGGTCAAGTTATCACTGTTAAATGTGATAGTCAAAGTGCAATACACCTGTCGAAGAATTGAGCCTATCATGAGCAAACCTAGCACATTGATGTGAGGCTGCACTTCGTCAGAGAGATAATCGAGCATGGAGAATTCCAAATGCTGAAGGTTTCAACATATCATAATGCAGCTGATATGACCACCAAGACATTGTGCAGTTGCAAGTTTTTCCACTGTATGTAGTTGATAAAGCTGCATGAAGAAATATAGTTTGTTTCTTGAGGTTATAGAGTTTGTTACAAGGTGGAGATTTATGAAATATTGGATCGAACTCTAGTATTGTCGACATAGGTTTAACATGTCGTCAAAGTCTGCTCACATGTTGTTGTCGAAGACCTAAATGTTGTACTCGAAATGTGTTCTAGTATGTAGTTGTCAAATTGGGTCTTGTGTTAAAGATCCAATTGTTTAAGTTAGCTTGTACCCTAAGTTAGCTTGTAATGAGTAGTTGTTAAAAAAACTCATTAGTTTAGTATGTTAGGTTTATTATAAATAGCATACTAGTCTCTCATCATAAGTGTGGTGGCAAATCCTAATTAGGGTGAGAGGGTTATTTGTTATTCTTGAGTACTTGTAATCGGTTGAAAAAGAAAGTAAAGAATAACAGTTATAACTAATCTTTATTGTTGTTTCTCTAGTTTTTTTCCGTTAACCCTAACCCTTGTGTTTTTTAATCATAAAGAAATAATTTATACTTTGTTTCAAGACATCGTTTTTCACAATATTTATTATATTATATAAAATTTTGTTTTTTCAAAGTGCTTACTTTTTTATTTTCATTTGTTTACCGATGGTGTGTCGCCAAGAAGAATTACATTAATAATCCTCATTATTATCTTGGCTACCGTAATATGATAGATCGCATGATATTACACAACGTAATATATATGTTATTGTTTTTCTTGTACATCATTAAAGTTAATTTTGTTACACTAAACATATTATATTTATACTAAAATATTTTATATGGAAGCCATATCTTAACTTTCCACCACTAGACAATGATGTTAGTTTGATTTGAAATGCAACAACAAATATCATATGTTTTTTGATCGATGAAATGCACCCGTCTAATAAGGTTAAATTGCAATTTGGATACCAATAAGATATATCCAACCCCCTAAATGCCTCAAACAACATCATAAAATGATTATACAATAGTCGTTGAATTATAGTTATATTGAATTATACAAAGTATTGAGTATATTGTGGTGTTTAATAGAACCTATTTTAAACAATTTTTAAATTGTAACGTATATTTGAAAATTATAGTCTAATTTTTTAAATTATTAAAAATATATATAAAAATTTAAGTAGGTTTATTTGAAAATCTGTAAACTCTAAAATTTAGGTAGGGTTTAGGATATATTGTGTGGTGTAAGTGTATAAGTGTGGCATTATTGATAGATGGGGCCTATTAGGTTAGGAGTGTAAAAATGAAAGGGTAGGTTTAGAGTGGAATTGATGATGGGGTCAAGAGAATTGTTTTTGAAGATTCATGTTGTCTGCAACAAAAGTCTTTGGTCCGATTAAGACAAGCATTTCACACGTTATTCAAGTACATTGCTGCTGTAATACTTGTTTTCACCTTTTTATTTTTTGTCTTGTCCCTTTTGGAGTCTGTTTTTGGCTTTTTACTAACAAAACCTCGACACACTGTATCCTCCAGCTGCATTGCATGTGATCATAATTGATACCTAAAAGAGCAACACTGTCAAAATTATTATTATCATTTCATCTTGTCTCTAAAAGGATATCATTCATTCATGGATTAGTTGAAGTATAAGAGTCTTAGCACATTCAATAATAACATGTTGCTTTTCTATTCAAAATATTTAATGAATCAATTCTTCTAAAAACAAAATCGCATGTATCCCAAATAAAACACTGTTTACTCTATATTCATACAAAACAGAATATTTAAAGTTAATTAATATATAGTGCCACTTTATTAAAAACTTATTTTTAATATAATTATTTTAAAATAACATATAAAATAAGTATTCATTATCTTTTGGGCTGATTTAATTCTACAGGAGCATGTAAATTACTATCATACGGGTGGATCTTAATTTTGAACTAGGATTGGCCTAACATGTCTTGAGGTCAAAGATGAAATTTAAAATTAAATATTTTTAATATAATAAAAATATTTTTAAAAAATTATTATATTTTAGTTATTTTTACTGTAAAATCATTAAATTATTATAATCAATTTTATTTAGTATTAATTGATAATAAAATTAACTCATCTAAACACTCTTTTCATTATTTTAAAAAATCATAATTTAAAAACAATGATAAAATTATTAAAAATAAATAGATATCAAGTTCTTCTATTATGTTAAAAAAGTCAAAAATTTATTATTTATACATATAATTTTTAAATTAACAAATCAAATAATCCATATTATTGTGAGATATTGGATCGAACTCTAGTTAGCATGTCATCGAAGTTTGCTCACATTTTGTTGTCGAAGACCTACATGCTATAGTCGAATTATGTTCTAGTATGTAGTTGTCGAACTGGGTCTTGTGTTAAGGATCCAATTGTTTAAGTTAGCTTGTATTCTAAGTTAGTTTGTAATGGGTAATTGTTAAAACGCCCATTAGTTTAGTATGTTAGATTTTATTATAAATAACATATTAGTCTCTCATCTTATATGAGGTGTGACAAAACCTAATTAGGGTGAGAGGGTTATTTATTATTCTTGAGTACTTGTAATCTGTTTTATAGAGAAGGTAAAAAATATCAGTTATAAAGAAACCGAGTATATTTTGTTTTAAGGCATCCTAGTTCACAACAAATTGTTGCGGTGAGCGTGGAGAAGATGCCTTGAACAAAGTATGAGATCGAAAAGTTCACCAGAGTGAACGAATTCGGTATGTGGCGCTTGAAGATGAAAGTCCTACTGGTTCAGCAGGGTTGTTTGGAAGCATTGAAAGGAGAGGCATCCATGGACGCTGCATGAACGGAGAAAGAAAAGACGGATAGAGAAAGCCCACAACGCAATATTGTTAAGCCTTGGTGATAAGGTTCTTCGACAGGTATCAAAGAAAACGACAATATCAGGGTTATGGTTGAAGCTTGAAAACTTGTACACGACCAAATCTCTGGTGAATCGACTCTACCTGAGGTAAGCTTTGTATTCAATCAAGATGAGTGAAATGTTGGCTGAGCAGTTGGATATGTTCAAAAAGCTGATCCTTGATCTTGAAAATATTGACGTGAAGATTGATGATGAAGATCAAACACTATTGTTGTGAGTTTTGCCCATAACATATGTTCACTTCAAAGAAACTCTCATGTATGGAAGGGAGTCTCTGAGCTTTGAAGAAGTTTAATCAGTCTTATATTATAAGGACTTGAACGAACGAAAGGAGTATAAACCTTTGACGGTTGGTGAAGGTTTGACCGTTAAAAGAAAATTCTTGCGAAAGGATGGTAAGTTCGACAAGATGAAAGGTAAAAGTCAGTAGAAGTCTTATAGTAGCGAGGCATTGGTATTCGATGATATCATTATAAGAAGGAGAGTCACATAAGAAAAGTGTACCTTGAACGCCTGAAAGATCATGGAGGTAAAGATAATGGCAATGCAAACATTATTCAAGATGACTTCGAATCATCTGATGTTCTTGTGGTTTCAAGCGACGACTCAAGAAAGGAGTGGATTATGGATTCAGGTTGCATTTGGCACATGACTTCAAATAGAGAATTGTTCGAGGAGTTATGTGATCAAGATGGTGGATTAGTGTTGCTGGGAAACAACAAATCTTGCAAAATTGTAGGTATTGGATATGTGAGATTCAAGCTCCATGATGAGTCAATAAAGTTATTAATTGAAGTCAGGTATGTACCTGATATGAAGAGAAATTTGATTTCTCTTGGTGAATTCGACAGGAAGGGATATGTTTTTCAAGGAGAGAAAAATATCCTAAGGGTCATGAAGGGGTCAAAGGAAGTCTTGAGAGGCATGAATAAATAAGGCTTGTATACCTTTGAGGCTGAAGTTGTAAATGGTTCAACAAATGTTGCATCCACGAAACCGTTGTCGAAAACAGAAATTTGGCACATGAGGTTGAGCCATGTCAGTAAAAGGGGTCTAGTCGAATTAGCAAAACAAAATTTGCTTGGAGGAGACAAAGTCGAAAAGCTGAAATCTTGTGAACCCTGTGTACTTGGAAAATCTTGCAGAGTGAAGTTCAACAAAGGCAAACAAAGAACTCATAAATCCCTTGATTACATCCATGTTTATCTTTGGGGGGCTGCAAGGTATCTATCACATTTAGGAGTAAGGTATTTTCTATCCATAGTTGATGATTATTCCAGGATGTTATGGGCATTCATCCAGAAGTCTAAGGATGAAACTTTTGAGAATTTCAAAGGTTGGAAGACTCTGGTCAAAAATCAGACTGGCAGAAAGGTCAAGAGATTGAGAACTGACAATGGCCTTGAATTTTGCAATGAGGCGTTTGATAGTTTTTGTGTTGCCTCAGGTATTGCAAGGCACAAAACTACTACAGGAACTCCATAACAAAATGGTTTGGTAGAAAGGTTTAATAGAACTATTTTGTAAAGAGTTAGATGCATGTTGACTAGTGCTTGATTAAAGAAGGTGTTTTGAGCTGAGGTTGTTTCGACAACAACATATCTGATGAAAAATGTCTTTTGATTGCGTTAATGTGAAGATACCTGAAGAAGTTTAGTCGGGACATCCTCCTAGTCTCGACATACTAAGAGTATTTGGGTGTGTGGCCTATGCTCATATTAGGCAAGACAAGGTTGAACCTAGAGGCCTGAAATGCATGGTCATGGGATACCTTGAAGGAGTCAAAGCTTATAGGTTATGGTGCTTAGAGTCAGGTCACAGCAGGTGTATCACCAGTTGAGATGTAGTTTTCAATGAAGTTGAGATGAATTTCAAGAAAATTGATGATATTGATGAAGAGCTGGAACAAGGATAGATTTCTGTTGAGGTGGAGCATATTGATGTTGAATTGCGTACCCCAGATGAAGTCGAAGAAGAAACAGAAGCTGATGTCGAAAATGTAATGAGGGTGAAGGTTGAGCTCAATAAGGAGTCCTACATGAAGGATTTGGGAGGTGCGTCCAAGATTCTTGGGATTGACATCCGAAGAGATAGAAAGTAGTCAAAATTATCATTATATCAAGAGGCATACCTACAGTAGACTGTCGAAAAGTTTGGTATCTCGAATTTTAAACCCGTTGTGACTCCGACAAACCCTCAGTTCAAGCTGAGTATAAATTAGTGTCCCAGTACTGATGTCGAAAGAGATTATATGAATAGCATTACATATGCTAATATGGTGGGTTCTTTGATGTATGTTATGATTTGTACTATACCCGACATAACATATGCAGTAAGTCTTGTAAGCAGGTACGTGGCGAATCCTGGAAAGACTCACTAGAAAGCATTGAAGTGAATTCTAAGGTACATAAATGGGTCTCTGAACAAAGTCATAATTTATGGTGAAGCCTTGGGTGAAGATAGTAAAGCAGAAATCGAAGGATCTGTCGACTCAAATTATGCAGGTTGTATGGATTCCAGAAAATCTATTTCTGGATATTTGTTCACTATGTTTGGCACATCAATTAGTTGGAAAGCAACATTGCAGAAGGTTGTTGCCTTATCAACCACTGAAGCAAAATATATCGCCCTAACTAAAGCTATGAAGGAAGCATTGTAGCTTGAAGGTTCAACAAAGGAGCTGAAACTTCAAGGTCGAGTTGTCACTGTTAAATGTGATAGTCAAAGTGCAATACACCTCTCGAAGAATTCAGCCTATCATGAGCGAATCAAGCACATCGATGTGAGACTGCATTTCTTCATAGGGGTAATCGAGCGTGGAGAAGTCCAAGTGCTGAAGGTTTTGACATATCATAATGTTGTTGATATGATCACCAATACGTTGCCCAGTTGTAAGTTTTTCCACTGTATGCAGTTGATAAAGCTGCATGAAGAAAGCTAGTTTGCTTCTCGGTGGTAGAGTTAGATTCAAGGTAGAGATTTGTGAGATATTGGATTGAACTCTAGTTAGCATGTCATCGAAGTTTGCTCACATGTTGTTGTCGAAGACCTATATGTTGTAGTCGAATTGTGTTCTAGTATTTAATTGTCGAATTGAGCTTTGTGTTAAGGATCCAATTGTTTAAGTTAGTTTGTACCCTAAGTTAGCTTGTAATGGGTGATTGTTAAAAAGCTCATTAGTTTAGTATGTTAGGTTTTATTATAAATAGCATACTAGTCTCTCATCTTATGTGTGGTGTGACAAAACCTAATTAGGATGAGAGAGTTATTTGTTATTCTTGAGTACTTGTAATTTGTTTTATAGAGAAAATAAAGAATATCAGTTATAACCAATTCTGATTGCTCTCCTTATTTTTTCTTAACCCTAATCCTTGCGTGGTTCTTGATCATAAAAAAATCGGGTATATTTTGTTTTAAGACATCTTAATTCACAACAAATATAATTATAAATAATTATTATAATTATATATTCTAAGTAAATATTATATAATATAGTTTAAATATTATCTTTAAAAAAATAAATAAATCAAAGTTATATAAAAAATAAAAAGTGAGATTTTAGAAAGTAACTTTGGTGGTCTATCCTTAGAGCTGACCCTATTTTGAACACTGCACTTTGACACAATATCCTTTAATTTCAATTTTATAATATAATTTAAAAGATAGGTGAGAGATTTGAGAAGTGTCATTTTTCTAAAGATTTATGGTTTTCTATTGTGCTTGGGATTGCCTCTTTCTATAAAGAAAAAAACACATCCCTTATAAAACAGAATTAAAGCTACAAAATAATTATGATCTATAAAAAGCCTCTTCTTCATTTATTATCGAATGTGTAATGATAATAAGTGGAGTGTAATTATGGTTTTGTTTGAGGAGAGGGGAAGATCTAAAGAAGCTAAAAACACTTAACAATAGCAATTATGTTGGCAGTGCTTTTCTTATGGGCTATCAAGTTGGAGTAAGAATTTCCATAGTGGAACCTACTTGAGGAATGTAGGTCCCATTTTAGAATTATATTCTTCATTGTTTTGTGGATGATCATTTTCCTCCTATTTTAATGGTTTTACTATATAGATCCTCTACTTATGGTTGAACAATATGTGTGATTATATTAAATATACAATTTTCTTAGTCTAGAGATTTTCCCTAGTTGGATTCTATATTTCTTTAGTAAGTTTATGTAATTTATAAACAAATATAAAATTTTATATTATTTTCATCAAATAGTTTGAAATCATTTATATTATGATACATCTTTTAATGATTATTATATTCTTACTCATTGTTTTAGATTAGATTTAGTGATTATTATACATCTTTTAATGATTATTATGTCTTGTTGACTTGATTGTCATAAGGTTTGCAAGTACTATTACTGCTAAACAAAACTCAAATAAGACAACTATTAAAGTTTGTATTCAAATACATCATTATTAATAACACTTGAAGAGAAATATCTTAGTAGATTACTACTATTTCTAAAATTTTAGATGACAATAGTGTTCTTTTTTACTTATGAGTTAAACTTACAATTCTAATAATATTTTTAAATTCTAAGAACTTGTTGAAGTTTAAGTTTAAAATGTTGAGATTATTATTGTTCTTAATGTTTTATGGTTGATGTGATCGAATTATATTTCTATTTTTCAATTATCAAGTAACAAAACTTTGGTGCATTGTTTATTAATTTTGTCAAATAGCCTAATTTAATATTATTGTTTTGGGTCGATCAAAGAGCCTATCGGCCGACCACTCTAAACGGAGTCTTAATTCGTTCAGATGGTTCGTAGCGCATAGAAACTAACCTATAGAAGAAAATAGGCGATCCATAGCCAAGTTACGTCCAATGGCTCCCTAGATTTCACGCCTTAAAGACAACAACTTGTTGTAATATCTCCCCTATATAAAGACCACACACGCCAATTCCAGATATCCAATTTCAAATTCAAAATTCATTCACTCTTCTCTTACACATAATGAATTGAGCTTCATAGTGCAAAACTTATAGGTTAATCCCTTCTCCTACGCAGTTGAAGCTTAAGTCCATTGTTGTTCATTGTGATCATCGATTCTCCGATCAATTCTGGTCCAGTACGAAATAATGGCACTGTCTGTGGAAATCAAGTTATGATTTCTGTGTTTTTTACAATCACGTATTCTCTCTTCAATTCGTCAATTTGAAACCTCTTTAACTTATCATATCAAAGTTCTCAAAATCAAACATTGAATCCACTATGTTCAATCAATTTGAATAGCGATCAACCTTGATTTTATAATTTTCCAAATGTTTGACATCCAAACCTTTCAGTAATGGTTGGATCTAAAGCTACTCATTATGTCGTCTTACGCGAAGCAGTTGTCGCCCTCGCTGCCAATCAAGCGGCAAGAACTGAATCGCAACCTCTTCCTCCTAAATGTATTGTAGGTAAAATGGTAATAGACACTCTGATTCTTCATATTTACTCCAACCTTTTCAGATCCCATGATTTACTCCAGTACCTCTGTTCATACCTTCAGTACCACCCCTAGACTCATGACTTGTAACATTGCTTGGGTTTCAACTATTACAAGCTAGTCTCTAAACACAAGGCACTAATGAGTTGTTAAACATCATGTACAACATCGTTAAATTTACAAGCGATAAAGGAATGATTACTTTGTTTAGAAGAAAGTTTACACAACGCTCCCCCGAGGGGGAACACTATGCAATAATCACTTTCAAAGAGAAGCCAAGTTGTATCCCCCAAGATAACCACCTCGCGAAAAGAGGAAGCTAGAAATCGTAGAATTACTATAGAGCGAGAAGTGATAATCCCCTTCTCAGAGCCCCAAGAGAGATCGAGGTAGCCACACTCTTCCACGGGATCAGGAGGAGAGACCACCAGACACAAACTTGTAGAAACTATAAGAGCACAGATTGTTTCTTGGTAATATCTCTATGTTTTGATGATAACACTTATGAATTTTGTATTCAAGAATTATATACTCTAAATTTGTTCTAGACTGTTTGCTACAGGTACTAAAGAAAATATTCTTAAAGAGCAAATTTGGATCTGAACAATGATATTATAAAAGGCTTCAAAGGTTCAAGAGCATCTTAAATGAAGATCTGAACGCTGTCTCCAGAAGAATCTGAGTGTTGTCTACTGAAGATTCTGAAGCAGAAGCCTCTAAAGAATAGAAGACTCTGAGAGTTCAGAAGCTCAGCCATCAGAAGACTCTGAAGATACTGCGCTGCATAGTATTGAGAATCTGATATAGAAGACTCTGCTCTGACAGAACTACACGCTCAAGCACACAAGCTGCATATACTCTGATTCAGCATAATCTGAAGAACATCACAAGACTCTGAAGATCCAGAAGATCTCTACTCTGGAGATTCTGAAGATCCAGACTCTGATGTTGATAGCTGAACTTACTTAGTGAAGAAGATTTGAATATGTCCGTTGGCATATCTCAACAGATCTTTCCTCTTTTATGCAAGACACAAGAACATAGACAAAAAAGTTTTATCTGTGCATTCCATTCTAAGGAAAGTTTCTGCAACGTGAAGACAAAAGGCACCAGGCTTTTTCAGCACAGCCTCCAACGTTGAGAAGACTTCATGGATCTAAGTGCCTATATAAAGAAGTCCACTCCATCTTCTTTAAGAGACAAATTTCTTGCAAAAATCACTTATCAAAGCTAATCTCTCAAAAGCTCTTATATTCTATTTGCTGTAACATTGTTCTTAAACTTAAGAGAAATATCACAGTTGTGATAATAGCTTTTTAGAAGCATTCTTACTCTTGTAATAGTTTTACATTGATTGTAAAAGGTTTCCTTAAGAGGATCCAGTTGGGATCAGTAGCTCTTGAGAAGACTAAGAACAGTTGTTCTTAGGTGTTACTATTGTAATCTGTTTGATTAAATAGTGGATTAAGTCCTTGACTGAGAAAGGCAAATCACTCTTGAGAGGGTGGACTGGAGTAGTTGAGTTCAACGAACCAGGATAAAAATAACTGTGTTTAAATCATTGATTATTTGTCATACTTATTCAACCCCCCCCCCCTCTAAGTATTTTCTCACCTTCAGTTGGCATCAGAGCTCCGGTTCTGCCTGTGCTACCACTTAACCGTGTCAGTAAAGATCCAGTGAGAAAAGTTACTTTGATATATATTTATTTGTCATTATGGGTGATGCTTCTACATCCAATTGTAACAAATATGAAGGGGATAGAATCAGCACAAAGCCTCCTATGTTTGATGGAGAGAAATTTGATTACTAGAAGGACAGGATAGAAAGTTTCTTCCTTGGTTATGATTTTGATTTGTGAGACTTGGTCATTAATGGCTATGAACATCCTACAAATGAGGATGGCAAGAAAATTGATAGAAAATCAATGACAGAAGCCCAGAAGAAAGATTTCAAAAATCACCATAAGGCTAGGACAATATTGCTTAATGTAATCTCTCATACTGAGTATGAAAAGATTACTAACAGAGAAACAGCTCATGGAATGTTTGAGTCACTTAAAATGACTCATGAGGGAAATTCTCAAGTGAAGGAGACCAAGGCTCTGGCGCTTATATAGAAGTATGAAGCGTTCAAAATGGAAGAATCTAAAAATATAGAAACTATGTTTTCTAGATTTCAGATCCTCACAGCTGGTCTAAAAGTTCTGGACAAGGGATACTCCATATCAGATCATGTAAAGAAAATCATCAGAAGTCTACCTACCAGATGGAGACCAATGGTGACTGCCTTGAAGATGGCTAAAGATCTGAACAAGATCTCTTTAGAAGAACTCATGAGCTCACTGAGGAGCCATGAAATTGAGCTTGAGGAAGATGAGCCTCAAAAGAAAGAGAAAGATAAATCTATTGCTTTAAAATCTAATAAATTTGCTAAAGCTTTGCAGGTTATTGAAGAAAGCTCTGAAGGATCTTCTTCTGAAGAAGAAGATGATGAATTATCCATGCTGTCCAGAAGGATCAACAAACTCTGGAAGCACAAGGGAAAGAAGTTCAACAACTTCAGAAAATCTGATCATAGAAAGGAATCTTTTGGGCACAGAAGATCTGGCAAGAAAGAAGTTGTATGTTATGAGTGCAAAGAACTTGGGCATTACAAGAATGATTGCCCCAAACTTCAAAGAGAAAAACCCAAGAAGAAGTTTGACAAAAAGTAGAAGGTTCTGATGGCAACATGGGATGACTCAGATGAATCTGAATCATCTTCTGAATCAGAAGAAGAATGTGCTAATGTTGCACTGATGGCCAGCACAGATGATCAGGAAGAGGGAACATCAGGATCTGAAGCTGAATCAGACTCTGACTCTGAAGAGGTATTTTCTGAACTCTCCAAAGCTGAACTTGTTGAGAGTTTGTCTGAAATGTTGGAAAGCTACAGCAAGATCAAACTCAAATACAAGAAGCTGAAAAGCAGTCTTGAATCTGAGATTGATCTTCTGAAGACAGAACTTGTTGAGCAAAAAGAAATTAATCTGAAAATCAAAAATGACTTTGAAATAGCTCAACAAGAATCTGAATCTGAGACTAAGTCATGTGAAAACATTTTAGAAAAATATGACTCTAGCTTTCAGAGATTCCTTACTAAGAGCATAGACAGAAGCAAGATGGCTTCTATGATCTATGGTGTTAGTGGGAACAGCAGAAGAGGTATTGGGTATGAATCTTCCTCTGGAAGTAATCCAAAATTTGTTGACAAACTCTTCATCAAGAAGACACCTCTGTACTCTCAATTTAAGTTTGGTCACTTAAATGACATTAAACACACAAGCTCTGAGAAGAATACTTATGTGTTTAAACCCAAGGCAAGTCAGAATAAACATTATGTTGAAAAACAGAAGTTTAGACAAACCTACAAACCAACTAACCCTAAAGGACCCAAGAAGATCTGGGTACCTAAGAGTAAAATAATCCCTGTTACAGATGTTCTTAGCAGCAAGGTCAGGACGCCAGTCATGGTAACAAGACTCTAGATGCTCACGACACATGACAGGAGAAAGGTCTATGTTCCAAAGCCTGGAACTTAGATCTGGAGGTGACGTGAAGTTTGGAGGGAACCAGAAAGGCAAGATCATTGGATCTGGCACTATTGGAAATGGTAAACTTCCCTTTATAACTAATGTTTTACTTGTTGAAGGCTTAAAGCATAATCTATTGTCCATAAGTCAATTAAGTGACAATGGTTATGATATTACCTTCAATCAACAATGTTGCAAAACTATTAGTCAGAAGGATGGCTCTATCCTATTTAGTGGTAAGAGGAAAAACAACATTTATAAAATAAATCTTTCAGAACTTAAAGTTCAGAATGTTAAATGCCTCTTGTCTGTTAATGAAGAGCAATGGGTCTGGCACAGAAGATTGGGGCATATTAATATGAGACGTATATCTCAGATTAATAAACTTAATCTTGTCAGAGGACTTCCTAATCTGAAGTTCACCTCAGATGCTCTTTGTGAAGCATGCCAAAAAGGGAAGTTTTCAAAATCATCTTTTAAATCAAAAAATGTTGTTTCTACTTCCAGATCACTAGAATTACTTCATATTGATCTGTTTGGGCCAGTGAAAACTGCATTCATCAGAGGCAAGAAGTATGGATTAGTCATTGTTGATGACTATAGTAGATGGACATGGGTAAAGTTCCTAAAACACAAGGATGAGTCACATTCTGTGTTCTTTGACTTTTGTAAACAAGTCCAGAATGAAAAAGATTTCAAAATTATAAAAGTCAGAAGTGATCATGGTGGTGAATTTGAAAATAAATATTTTGAAAAATATCTTAATGAAAATGGCATTGCTCATGGTTTTTCCTGTCCTAGAACTCCACAACAAAATGGAGTTGTAGAGAGGAAAAACAGAACTCTGCAAGAAATGGCCAGAACCATGATCAATGAGACAAATCTGGCAAAACACTTTTGGGCAGAAGCAATTAACACAGCTTGTTACATTCAAAACAGAGTGTCTGTAAGACCTCTTCTGAAAAAGACTCCCTATGAATTGTGGAGGAACAGAAAGCCCAACATTGCTTATTTTCATCCTTTTGGATGTACTTGTTATATGCTTAACACTAAAGAGAATCTTAACAAGTTTGATTCCAAAGCACAGAAGTGTTTCATGCTTGGTTATTCTGAACGCTCTAAAGGCTACAAAGTATTCAATACTGAAACACAGATTATGGAAGAATCTATTCATGTAAGATTTAATGATAAGCTTGGCTCTGAAAAGCCAAAGCAGTTTGAAAGTTCTGCAGATAGAGAAGTGATTCTCACAGACTCTGAAGGCTCAGAGGCAGAAAAGGCTAAAGAGAAGGAATATGAAGCAACTCCATATGCTATTCCCTTATCTTCTCAATTGGACAACTTACACATTTCTGAAAGATCAAATGTCAGAGGATCTTCTTCCAGAATCAAGGCATCTCACCCAGAAGATGTGATTATTGGAAAGAAAGATGATCCAATCAGGACAAGATCCTATCTCAGAACATCTGAATCTTCATTGTTTGGCTTAGTGTCAATAATTGAACCAACATCTGTGGATGAGGCTCTGAAAGATAATGAATGGATTATTGCCATGCAAGAAGAGCTAAATCAATTCACCAGAAATGAAGTTTGGGATCTGGTTCCTAGACCTAAAGGATTCAACATTATTGGAACAAAATGGGTCTTCAGGAATAAGTTGAATGAAAAGGGAGAAGTTGAAAGGAATAAGGCAAGGCTGGTTGCTCAAGGTTACAGTCAGCAAGAAGGAATTGACTATACAGAGACTTATGCTCCTGTTGCCAGGTTAGAGTCTATACGTTTACTCATTTCTTTTGCTGCACAGAATAACATCACTCTATATCAGATGGATGTTAAAAGTGCCTTTCTTAATGGTAGTATAGAAGAGGAAGTATATGTCCACCAACCTCCTAGTTTTGAAAGTGAAAACTTTCCAGATCATGTTTTTAAACTAAAGAAATCTCTTTATGGTTTAAAACAAGCTCCCAGAGCTTGGTATGAGAGGTTGAGCAATTTCCTTCTGGAGAAAAATTTTATCAGAGGAAAAGTGGATACAACTTTATTCTGTAAAACTCTTAAGAAAGATCTGTTGATTTGTCAAATATATGTAGATGATATTATTTTTGGATCAACAAATATTATGCTTGGAAAGGAGTTTGCTAAATGTATGCAGGCAGAGTTTGAGATAAGCATGATGGGAGAATTGAGATTCTTTTTGGGAATCCAAGTCAACCAGACTCCAGAGTGCACCTACATACATCAGACCAAATATGTTAAAGAGCTTCTGAAGAAGTTCAACATGGTTGATAGTAAGATGGCAAAGACTCCAATGCACCCTACAAGCACTCTTGGTAAGGAAGAGGTAAGTAAGAAGGTAGATCATAAACTCTACAGAGGTATGATGGGATCTCTTCTATACTTGACTGCTTCTAGACCTGATATTCTGTTTAGTGTATGCTTATGTGCAAGATTCCAATCAGATCCTAGAGAATCACACTTAATAGCTGTTAAGAGGATTCTAAGGTATCTGAAAGGTACTGCTAACATGGGTCTGTGTTACAGAAGATCTGATGAATTTTCATTAGTTGGATTCTGTGATGCTGATTATGATGGAGACAGAGTTAAACGTAAAAGCACTTCTAGAAGCTGTCAGTTTCTTGGAAGTCATTTGATCTCATGGTACAGCAAGAAGCAACCCACTATTGTACTATCAACTACAGAGGCAGAATACATTGCTGCTGCTGGATGTTGTACGCAGATGCTCTGGATGAAGAGTCAGCTAGAAGACTATCAGATCTATGAGAGTAATCTTTCTATCTTCTGTGATAATACTTCTGCTATATGTTTGTCAAAAAATCCAATCTTACACTCTAAGGCTAAACATATAGAAATTAAACATCACTTCATCAGAGACTATGTTCAGAAGGGTGTAATAAATCTAGCTTTTGTTGATACAGATCATCAATGGGCTGATATTTTCACAAAACCCCTTGCTGAAGATAGGTTTAAGTTCATTATGAAAAATATTTGTATGGATTTTTGTCCAGAGTAATATTTATCAGAGGCAACTTATCAGATGCAAAATGTTTAAAGATCTGAAGTATTTCATCTGATTATTTGTTCATTTATCTTTGATAGATTTATTTGTGTGAAACTCTGAACTAACAAACTCAGAAGATCTGAACGTTTGAAACATTTCATTTCTTGAGAGACATCAGATGCACATACAAGCAAACACGTGTCACTCAGAATCTGAAAAGATGGAGTGCTCTACTGAATTGACGTTTGAGGTACTGCTTTGAAAATCTCATTTTTCTTGGATTTCCCCCCATTTGTCATATCTTTAAATTGAAATGATTATTTTCATTAAATGCTATGTGTAAACGTGCGTATGTGTCTATTGATGTGCCCAATGTTTGATTTTTTGGTTTTCTATAAATACCACCTATCACACCATTTTCACACTTTTCACACTCACTACACTTATGCATTTTTGCTTACTCCTCAACTCTCTCCAACCCTTAGACATATAACTTCTAACCCCCAACCATCTGCAAACCTTTCATCTGAATCACCTTCATCTCCCCCAGTACATTCACAACCATCTTCTATACCAACAACCTCTGACCCCCAACCTCATACTACATCTGAATCCCCTCAACCTACTTCACCAGAAATTCCACAACCAGATATTCCACAACCAGAAATTCCACAACAAGATATTCTGGATATCCAACCCCTGAATCAATCCATTAACATTTCTTCAACATCTGTTCACTCAGAAGAATCTTCTGATTGTGAATCATCTGATTTTGAACTAGAGTCTCTCAAACAAGCTCGTTCTGACATTGCTATGAAGGAACACGTTAACATTTCAATGTTTCAAGCTTCATCATCTAAAACTCATACTCCACCCAACTCCCCACCTCAGATAACCATCCCTCAACCATATGAAACTCATCTATCTGAAACCCAAACCATCCCTCATCCATCTGAAACCCATCTATCTGAAACCCAAACCATTCCTCAACCAACTGAACCCCCTCAGTCTGACACCCAAACATCTCAACCAACACCACCTCAACCACAACCATCTGAACCTACACCATCTGAACCTACTCCTGTTAACACTCCTAATCCTAAACCCTCTGAACAGTCAGATCTAGGATCATGTGTTAACACTATGTTTGAAATATTCAAGAAGGAAATAGATTCTGAGTATGCTCGTGTTAAGGAAGTGTGCTTGTCAAGTTTGGATCCGGTTGTTTCAAATGCTTCTTGGAAACGTTTCATCTGGATGTTCAACAAAGCTGCTTTAAAAGTTAGAGCTAAATGTTCTAAGCTTGCAAATACTCAGTTTGCAGAGTTAATTAAGATAACTCTGATGAACATTCCTCCTCCTCCTCCTGTGTTGCTTCTGGAAGCTGCTCCTCCAGAGGCTCCTGCATCTGAATTGGTTGAACAAGCTTCTGAAGAGAACCAGTCTGACAAGAACACTGCTGCTACTGCATCTGCTTCTTCTTCATCCGTGGTCACAGAGCTTGTGAATGATGTCAATGAAATAAAAGATTGGATGATACAGTAAGAGAAGACAACTGATGAGATCAAGACCTGAATGTCTAAGCAAGAAGAGTCAACAGCCAAAATGACAGAGCTTCTGACCCTTATTGCCTTATGCCAGACTTAGTTTTATTTGATGTTTTTGCACATGTTATTGCTTCTGTTGTTTTCTTATTGTTTTGTTATGCTTTTTGGCATCTATCTGTTCTTTTGTGACTCTGTTTAATTGTGAACTCTGATCTGTTTAAATGAAAGTTGATGTTCTTGCTTCTATATGCTTCTTTTCTTCTGTATCTTTATGTCTTTAAAAATCTTTTTGATTATCACAAAAATGGGGAGAAAAAGAGAATCTGATTGTTCAACCTATAAGCAATTACTAAAACTGAAATTCAGACATTTTATTAACTTCCTTTGAATTTAAGTCTTTCAGATTACATTGATATATCTGACATAATTCATTGAAGTTACCCTGAGACTTTTCCAACCAGAACCTGATCTTCCAAAGCAAATCTGAGTATTCAATCAACTCTGATATCTTACTCTGATACCTTTACTCTGAAAGATAATTCAAGCAAGATGATAACCAGGCGCTCTGACTGAAGGAAGTCATAATTATCTGTCATCAAGATTTGATTCTGAAAGTCAAACCTCTTGCATCAGGCTCTGAATCTGAAATATACTTAATCAAAAAGGGAAGTGTTTTCTTCTATTAGAGTATTCATTTCAGGGGGAGATTGTTAATCTCAGGGGGAGTTATAATTCATACTTTTTATTGAACAAAATTTCTCATGTTTTGTCATCATCAAAAAGGGGGAGATTGTAAGAACACAGATTGTTTCTTAGTAATATATCTATGTTTTGATGATAACACTTAGGAATTTTGTATTCAAGAATTATATACTCTAAATTTGTTCTAGACTGTTTGCTACAGGTACTAAAGAAAATATTCTTAAAGAGCAAATTTGGATCTGAACAATGATATTATGAAAGGCTTCAAAGGTTCAAGAGCATCTTAAATGAAGATCTGAACGTTGTCTCCAGAAGAATCTGAGTGTTGTCTACTGAAGTTTCTGAAGCAGAAGCCTCTAAAGAATAGAAGACTCTGAGAGTTCAGAAGCTCAGTCATCAGAAGACTCTGAAGATACTGCGCTGCATAGTATTGAGAATCTGATATAGAAGACTCTGCTCTGACAGAACTACACGCTCAAGCACACAAGATGCATATACTCTGATTCAGCATAATCTAAAGAACATCCCAAGACTCTGAAGATCCAGAAGATCTCTACTCTGGAGATTCTGAAGATCCAGACTCTGATGTTGATAGCTGAACTTACTTAGTGAAGAAGATTTGAATATGTCCGTTGGCATATCTTAACAGCTTTTTCCTCTTTTATGCAAGACACAAGAACACAGACAAAAAGGTTTTATATGTGCATTCCATTCTAAGGAAAGTTTCTGCAACGTAAAGACAAAAGGCACCAGGCTTTTTTAGCACAACCTCCAACGTTGAGAAGACTTCATGGATCTAAGTGCCTATATAAAGAAGTCCACTCCATCTTCTTTAAGAGACAAATTTCTTGCAAAAATCACTTATCAAAGCTAATCTCTCAAAAGCTCTTATATTCTATTTGTTGTAACATTGTTCTTAAACTTAAGAGAAATATCACAGTTGTGATAATAGCTTTTTAGAAGCATTCTTACTCTTGTAATAGTTTTACATTGATTGTAAAAGGTTTCCTTAAGAGGATCCAATTGGGATCAGTAGCTCTTGAGAAGACTAAGAACAGTTGTTCTTAGGTGTTACTATTGTAATCTGTTTGATTAAATAGTGGATTAAGTCCTTGAATGAGAAAGGCAAATCACTCTTGAGAGGGTGGACTGGAGTAGTTGAGTTCAACGAACCAGGATAAAAATAACTGTGTTTAAATCTTTGATTATTTGTCATACTTATTCAACCCCCCTCCCCCTTCTAAGTATTTTCTCACCTTCAGAAACATCCTTTATGTGCCCATATTTTAGACAATAGAATATTGAAGTCATTTGAGAAGCCTCATAAACTGAACAAGTACAATGAAAAGGGGATCTCGACGAATACATGCAACTCGCCAATGAATTTTTAAACTACTTTAATGATGATGAAGCTTCCAAGTGCAAACTATTTGCATTGAATTTGATGGGACTTGTCAAGTTGTTGTTCAACGCTCTTCTTGACGGAAGAATTGAGTCATGGATTGACCCATGTGAGAGCTTTATAGCTCCTCTCACTACCCGAAAAAGGTATCTAGTGACAGTAGCTGCCCTAAGGGGGATAACACTGGGAAGGAATTGGAGCTTACAATCTTACATTGACTGATTCACGCAGGTGGTTGTGGAAGTAGAAGGGGTCGAGGAAGATCTCAAATGTTGGATATTTGAGAATGGCTTGTTGTGGGATAACCCATTCAGGAAGAAGCAACCTAGAGGAGCGCTCCGAGCGAATATCTTGTTTAAGGGGGTAATGAAAAGAAAAGTTGTTGAAATGTTGGCCATCCATAAGAAGGATGGAGGCCCATCAACCAAAACCCCTGATAGGCCAATGCTCGGGTTCCGAGACTGTAAGAAATTGGGGGGACTCCAAATGAAATCATTGCTTTAGTCATAACTAATGGCTAAGATGTGGCATTTTGATGTCTCCCGAATTTTAATCGACAATGAAAGCTCATGCGACATAATGTACTCTAAATTGTTTGAGAAGATGGGCCTCAAGAGGGGAAATTATGGTCATATGATGTGTCTAATTTACAGGCATCTAAAGACTTGACGAACCCCCATCCCCTACCCCTCCCACCCCCGCGTGGGGGTATGTTTAGTTATTATATCTGTTGGGGAGGGAAGGAACGCCATAACCGTAAAATATGAGTTCCTTGTGGTCCCTTACACAGGTGTTCACAAGTACATTGTTGGCAGACCCTTCACGGTCTCCCTGGACACCATAGCGTCACAACGTCACCAGTCCACCTCAAGCTCAAAATCTACAACCTTCATAACGAGTAGATCACATAAATGTTGATATTGAAGGAGTTAAAAGAATATAACAAGCACTCCAACAGGACCAAGGAGAGAGCAAATCCATGGAAATCAATGTAGCATACCTAAGCAGCGAAGGAGCATGAACATCCAACCTCCCATAAGTGGATAATACAGTGAGAATGAGGACAATAAGTATAAGTGATGACTACTCCACCTAGTTATCTTTGAATTTTGCATTTGATGTTATTTGTCAAATAGTAAATTTAGGTATGACTTCAACTTTAAATTTGATATTATTTTTAGGATAATCAATTTTCTCCTAACTGTTAATGAAGAAATTGTAAATTCTGAAATATCTATTTTCTTTAGGATTGTGTAAGGTAACGACGAGTTTGGGATTCGACCAGAAGGATTGAAGCCCAATACAAAGATTCATGGGCATTTTCATAAACGCCATCCATGTACGACCATAAAAATTTAACACTCACAACTCAAATCACACACACAACAAGTGGAAAAACCAATAAAACGAAAATAACTCTCAACCCCCTTCTGGTAGCCAGTCAATCCACCCGCCACAGTAGGTTGGCTACACGTCAAAATCGGACTAGGTTTTCACCTGAGGGTGGTATCAACCCTTGGTCGATCACGACCCAAGGACGTCTAATAAAATTTGAGGAAAGACCTCAAAAGTTCATAAGGGTCTCATAGCAATATACTCATGATCAAACATGTAACCCTTAAACAGGTAAAATCTAATGGAGAATACACATATCAAACCTAAATTTGACAATATGGAAAATTTCCATTCCAAGATGATCAAAAACAGACTTCAAAATTGATTGAACAAATGAAATTCTATCATACTTAACTAATCTCGCAGTAGTGACACTTGAGCCCTCAGACTTCAAATCAAAATGTGTAGTAAAATCAAGATAACTGAACTTAACTACATGATCTTTAAACCTACTCTCAATTCTAGCAGTAATGCTCTCAAGGTTGTAGTAGAATGCCATGACATGGTGAGGGTTAATTTTTTTGTTCAAACCAATAAACTTCAACAACTTATGGTTGGAAAAAGGTTTAAGAAATTTTGCCCTCAACTCAACTTCAGATGTTTTGCCAACATAATATCCAGGTTTAATAGGCTTGTTCAAAAACTTCTCAAAGTATAATTTCATATTTTCTTTAGGCAATATATGCTTAACCTTGAGATAGATAACAAAAATAGTTAGGTTTGAATAAGAATGCTTACTTGCATTTTTCAGAACTCTCGTATCAGATGAATTTTTGCTAGCCTTGATCTTGCTTATTGCTTTCTTTGGAATAGGTTGAGGAGAATGGCTTGATGATGAAACTTGTCTCTTGCCATTTTGTTTCTCTAACAAATCCTTTTGTAGGATGCTTGAAGACATGATAATAAGGTTTGAAGTGTACAAATGGGTTTCATGGTGATGATTGAGAGGGATGACGATATGAGATGAACGAAGGTGAAGATTGATGATGAATGGATGTTATAAGGTTTTTTGGAAAAATGAGTTTGTAAGTGAGATGAGAGTATTTGAAATGAAATGAGAAATGAAATGTGAAATGGAAACTGAACAAATTCAAAAAATTTGTGACATTTGGGTTTGTGATTCGAATCAAATAGTAACTGTGATTTGAATCATGTGTTTTTTATTTTAGTGAAAAAGTGCTTCATTTCGAATCAAGTGCAAATCCTAACTCGAAATTAATTAAACACCATCAAAATGCCACAACTCCCAGACTCATGATTCCAATCAAGTTGAAAAGGTGATTCAACTAAAGGACTACATTTTTTAATTTTTTAAAGAATTTTTTTTAATGAAATTAAAAACTTAACGATTATGTTAATGATATATAACTTTAATGTAAATGCAAAAATGATTTTTAATGATAGAAATAAATGGTGATGCATAAATGGATGAATGATGCACATAGACGCAATAAATGGACGAAATGAAATTTAAATCAATATATTGAATGATTGAATGATTAAGGCATGAGATGCACAAGTATATCACATACGCGTATACATACCAAACAGATATCACATACGCATATACATACCAAACAGATATCACATCTAGTACTCAAATAATTATCATATATGTACATAAAATGAAATAAATGAGGATGATCCATGTATTTCATTACACCATCTTTTATTTTGTGCTAAGACAATTCTATGACTCCTCGCGTTGTTTTCATGTATTTTAATATATTTTTGAAGTTAAGTTTAAATTTGCTTTGGTTTTCTTTATGTTACTTATTTTCAGAATAACTATAGTTAGATACATTCTCATTCTGCAGATCATAACTTGATCTATGATAATCTTATTGATACGTTCAAATATGCATTTGAAAGCTAAGACAAAAAGCTACAAGTTTCATGTTGAAGTCAGAAACTAATTCGAAGTGCAAATGAGTAAAAAAGATCAAATTTAATTCCAGACTTAATAAAAATAAATTATTTAGTTGTAGGTCAACTAATGTTTTTCGAGTCAGTTCTCTTAAAGTTCAACTATCTTTATCATTTAAGCTAAACTTATCATTATAGAAAGTTAGACAATTTTTAGGAGTTAGCAAGAGCATTAGGATTACATGGTCGGTTAAACTCTAAGGTTAATCCATTTTTCATAATTTCATCAAGACTATGAGGTTGTTATATTATCATTTTTTATTCAATTCCTTTCATTCTATTTTGTGTATTCTTGTTTTCTTAATTCGAGTTGCATATAATAGTGTGAAGTAAATTTGATTGATGCATGTTCCTTAACTCCGCGTATTAATTTAGCTTATTCATTAACTTTGCCCGATCTTCAACTGTCATGCTTAATGTGGTAAATAGGAATATAATTTACATGATATTGATTGCTCTTATATAATCGAGATTATAATCAAATAGGAATTGAATCCTCTTAGGGAATAGGATAGATAATAACTGATGATGAGTCTGAAATTACCGAACCCCCTTTTCATTTTTTTTCTTTTAATTAAATTAACTTAGAGTCCTTGTGATACGACTCGAGTGTCGCTTTCTTATAGTACACTTTATTTACTCATTTTTGACCCATCTGCAACAGCAGATCAGAGGGTTAGAACGACCATACCACTTTAGACTATCTAGCTTAACTTGCTACACACAAAAACAATTATTAATCAATAACAAGAATATCATAAGCTAAAATACGGTCAATTATAAACTAACTGAACGCAACTCTTTTTGCACATCTGAAGAATATTATCAGACTCTCCTTTACTAGGCTTCAGATTAACTTGATCAACAATTTTTCAACTATCATTGATTAACATATATTGCCAATCCCAAATAACTGGTTCAAATATTTGATGATTATTAGAACTTCAAAGAACACATTTATACTCTTGAATCTTTTGTAATTGTTGAAATTTTAGGAAACATTGCTAATAGTCACAAATTGCCATTATATTCCTTTTACGATAACATTGGAAGAATAGGTCACAAAAAGATGCTTTTTGTTTCTTTTTTTTATCTCTTAAAACTCCATGCACGTTTTCATATGAATGCACGCCCATCTTTAAGTAGGATCAATAAATAACAACCTTTAAGATATAGTGAAAGGTTTTCGATTACACTACATATACCTTAAAATATTGTCAGTTCAATCCTGAATGAATCAAAAGTTAGAGAATATCTTAAATACAATTAATGTTTGAAGAATACACTAGTAAGATATTCCTTTAAGTTAATCTATGTGATGAATGTAAGGAATGATTATACATTAGGAAATTATTATAATATAATTAGAATTCATTTAATTGAACAAGCTCTCAAATAGATAGAAAATTTTGTCTAAAATCGAATGAACAATATCCTCAACTTTTGGAGTCACAAGATTTAGATCAAAAGCCCCGCATTAATACTAATTATTGGGTGAGAATATGGACACAAAGAGGTTTATAAGGGAGGTTGAATATAGTTATCCTAAAAAATACAATTTCAAAAATATTTTAGGTCCTATAAACAAAATCATAGATTTTAAGAAACACGGCAGCAAAACATAACACTAAGAGAGCTTGGAAGCATCTCAATGAATTAAACCAATTGAATAATTACAAGATAACACTAAGGACTTGATTACTTTTAATGCAAGTCAGCTACAAGATAACCAAAGTTTCTTTAAAACAAAGTGATTTAAAAACACTTAACATAGATGTTCTTTAAAGACACAATTGAACTTATAATGATCCAATAAGATTGATGCATCGTAAACCTAAGCTTACACATTAAATCTCTATAAGCACTGTCTAACCTAAATGACATAAAAATGATGCAATAATCTACTAACTCAATAGAAATATTAATGAAGGCCATAACCTTAAAGAAGATAAAGACAGAGAGAAAATATACACAAAGATATATAATGGTTCGACATTCCTCCTCGCTTTGCCTACTCCACTCTTTAATGGTCTTAAAGAACCATTGGGAAATAATCACGATCTTTCACTATTTTGATAAGTTTGATACAAGTGTTTTAATTACAACGAAATATCACATGATAATTCCCTCTGTTGATGCAGACACTCAAACTGCCAACAAAAACAAGATCCCCAAATATCTTAATCCAGTAACTTTGTTATCCATAATAATTCTACTCCAAGTATTCGTATGTGGCAATCCACATGATTCCACTAATTTTTTGTCTGAGAAATTGCCATAGCTAAGCGTTGATTATACAACTCCAAACTTTATCTACGACCAATATTTCCAAAATCTCACCAAAGTTGGACAACTTCTAACTTTTCCTTACGAATAATTTGTACTACACTTCACCAAAGTCTTCCATGGAGTATAATGAAACTCTCTTCTTAATAGATACTAATAAGATCCAAAGTGAAATCAATAAAAGATACATGCACATGTTACAAACAAAAAACTTCACACAATAACAAGGTACTAGAAAAAAGAAGTGAATCTGACATTGATTAACATTAAGAAGTTGTTCTAGAAAACAAGAGAAAGATTGAAGGTGATTGGGATAGACACACTAAAAATGAGAAGAAAATTTTGTAAGAGCAAGATTTGTCTCTTGTTGTACCCCAAAATTTGACCAACCTCTTTAGCTTATGTTTCATTTCATTGCATCAGCATGTTGCATAAAACATTACATTGCATAGCATTTTTTGCATTTTACAGGAGATCAAGAAATGTGTGTCTAAAAAATTGTTGTCAAGGATTTATAGACCTAATCAAGAGTTTGTGTTTAAAGTCATCAGATACAAGTCAAAATCTTTGGAGATAGGCAGACAAGTATGTGGTTCTCAGGGGCATATATAAAGAAAATCCAATATAAAAAAAATGATGAATGAAGCAAAATGCACAAGGTGAGGTTTGAACCCACCACCCTTGGATTGCAAGCTCAATGCCTTACCAACTCAGCCACTCATGCTTATATGAATAACAAAGGGGAGAGAAGCATATATTTAAAAAAATTTTGGGAAAAAGCGCTTGAATAAAAAAAAGGGGATGGATTTTGTCTCCACCAGGAATCGAACCAGGGACATCACACATGCTGCGCGTTTGCTTTAACCACTGGGGTGGTGATACTTCCATTGATTATCCCACCCCAAAATTGATAAGTACCTTATTTCATGGCTGGGCAGATTTTGAACAACACAAATTTTGGCCATGCGTGAAGGAGGAGAAGTTGAGCAAAACTCAACCATTTTCAACAAAACAAAAGCCTATCCTGTGTGATTTTTTGCAAAGATTAATGTGGTATAATCAGTTTTCACGATTTAGGTGTGTGTTTGGAGATGCTAGTGAAATTGCAAGTTGGAGCAAATTTGTTTTTTTCATAAAACTTGTACCAAGCTTTACCATATCTAGACCAACAAGTGAAGTACTTGTTTGCTTAAGTTTTGAAATTCTTTTCCTGTCAAGGAAATGGACAAGCAGCCACTACCCTGACCATCTGCAGCCCTATTCAGAACCCACTCCAACAAAAGCAAATGGGACAAAATTCAACAGCTGGAGTTTTTTGGGACTGGGGTATAAAAGTTAAAGGAAGGGAAACCCTAAGGGCGGCCATCACTTTGAAAAAATCAGAAGAAGAATTTTGAACTTCCTTTGAAGCTTTCCTCCAAAATGAGTGTTGTTTCAAGAAAAGAAGAGGTGCCAAGTTCTGTTAAAAAGAAGGGTTATCTTGCTCAAGGCTGCAGGGTGTTTGTTGTTGAGTGTTGCTGCAAGAGGTATTTAATTCTGAACCTTTTATCATGTGAATATGGACTGTGTTTTGACATTTCTATGCTAGGGTTGTAACTTGGTTGTCAAAATACATGAGACCAATAGCATGTGCATTAGCTGTTGAATTAATCACCAAACTGTTAACAAAGACTGTCAACGTGTGAAGCCTAGGTCTTGTGACTTAATGTTGAGTTTTGTTGTGTTTGAAGCTTACTGCTGTGAACACATATGTGTGGTTTTGTGTTTTTCCTCACCTGGTGAATCTTGTTTGAAACTTTCCATGGATTGTTTTGTTACCATCATAAGTCAATGATCTGAATGCTTATGTCAATATATCTTTTTTTTATTCTGTTGTAACCATGCTGCCACTGACTGTCTTTAAAAGTCTGAGCTTTGTCCTACTTGTTGGTTAGACCTGTTTATGATAAGGTGCTGAAATTGTGAACTGCTGTGATTAGTTTAGTTTGGATGTTGGCAATGTTTAAAAGTATATCTTGTTGTTCATGACTGCTTTTAGAGGCTGATTTTCACATGATAAGAGTTTATCCATGCTTTTGATCTTGTTTTTTTTTTATGAGTTGCTTTTGTAAAAGACATAATGCATTGTTAGGTTTGTTTTAGATTTAAGCTTGTTGTGGTCATGGTTTGTTTATAATGCCATCTGTTGGGCTGCTGGCTGCTAAACTTGAACATCATGTTGAACTTGGTTTGTGTCTGCTGCCACAAAGTTGTGACCATCATTTGAAACATATAATGATTTGATCATTTGATATTAAGTTTGCATCTGTTTCTATCTGAACATGGTTTTATGACTAAAATTTGGTTGTGCTTGATATCATGAAGTGGTAATTGTCACCTGAAGCAATATATTGAGTTAATGTTTGGTGTTGGCATTGTCAATCTGCTGTTGTTTATGTTTTAAACAAAAAAAAGAGAAGAAGTTTGTTTGATCTGCATTGTTAAAAGTATTTTCTTGCTTTTGCAAAGGTGTGTTTGTGGACTCTTACCACTGTAGGACTTGCTAGCATGATGATATCCAAAGCGTGTTGCCTCAGCCTCAGGAGCACATCACTGTTTGGTTTATTTTTGTTTCAAGATGTTGCTTACCTTTGTGAAATTTATTTGTCAAAGTCTGAATGGTTGAGTTTTTGTTTATGTTAAGGTCTGAACATCGATTTGCTTCTTGACATCATAGGCCTTTGACTCTGATGCTTGTGTTAACATTCTATTTGTGAATTAATTGTCATGGCTTGACAGCATCTGTCTATATCTTGAGTTCCTTGATAAACTGTTTGCCTATAACCCCTGGATATGCTTGTGACTGAATTTTTCCATCTGTCATTATTGCTATGATTTAGACCAAGAGACTTTTCCAAATTCATGCTTTGGATCTTGTGAAGTTGGTTGTTGGGTTTGTGCTAGCTGTTAGTTATGCTTTTTCTTACTGCTACTTGTGTGAGTTAAAGGCTGTGTGGATCAGTTTGGTTTGTGTGAGGGCATTTGACTATCATTGAAGCACTATTGTTTTAGACATAGAGATCTGTTAGCATGCTACTTTGATTCGGTTATAATGTGCAAGTACAGTTAGAGGATATAGGTATTTATCATGTATCAGCTTTGTCTTTTCTTCATGATCTGTTTTGGAGGATTGGTATCACTGCTCACTACTGGCTGTTTAAATTCATTGCACACACTAGATTTGTTCCTTCTGACAATGTTTCCAATATCTGTGGTTTTGTTGCTTTGATGAGTCTGGTTGTGGTGTGCTGCTAAGGCAGTTTGGTGTGTAGGGAGTTAACTCATGTCCTTTAGCAATTTGGCTGTTATCATTTGATTTAAGTTAGGGTTAAGGTTGATAATTAATTTCTCACTGCTGCTGCTATGTGATTGCATATTTCTGTGGCTGCATTTGTTGGTTTAAGTGTGATGTCCGTGTTTGGCTCTAGTGTAAGTCTATTTGACAGTTGAAAACCTTGTTTGATTTGTGTTTGGAAATAGTTGACATGACTTGTTCACTTGGGTAGTTGCTACCAAGCCTGTTGAGGCCAGTTTTGTTTTAGTGTGAATCCATGCCAAGATTTGGGTTGCATTGTCACTTGACCACCTGCTAGCAGTCCAATTCCTGTAATGAGGTTTTGGCTTCTAACTTCAGTTCTGTTTTGAGGTTTTAGGCTGGTATGCCTTATTTCTGTTTTGGACCCTTTGATGTTAGTTAGCCATGAGCTCTTAGGAGTATGCTCAGTTCATATTCAGTACTTTGTGGGTCTTTTGTCTGAATTTGTTTAAATCTTTTTGTGCTCGAACTTGCTTTGGTCTAAGTTAATATCAGAACCTGTTGTTGTTCTTTTTGTGAAAAATGCTATTCACCATGATAAATCTGTTGGCTGTTTTAGACTAGTTTGGATTGTGAGGATGTTTGTAAGAGCACTGCTGGTAAGGCTCACCACAATTGCTGTTGAGACCATATTTATGTGGTTGATTATCTAGTCCCTGTTTGAAGGTTTGCTAACCTCTATTTTGTCATTTTTTGATCTGACTTTTCTTTGCAAGTTTGTGTGTGAGAGAGATTCTTAGCATAATGCTGTTTTGGACCAACTAGAGAGTTAGTTTGAGAAGGTTGTATGTGTGTGTGTTACCTTTGTGAGAGAACTGGCTGTCAATTTCATTGTGTATGTTGATGGAAACATGATTTGGGTGGAAACATCAACTTGCTGTCAATAACTTTTTTTTCCTTCTATAAATTTTGTTGATTTTGTGTGGTCAAGAAGTTCTTGGGAATTGAATTCTATTTGTGATGATCATTAAGGGCCTGCTGCTACTTATGTGTATTTGTATTTATCATAGAGCTGCACTAACACTATTGGTTTGGCAATTTTCTTCCTATAACATCGATTTCATCCGCTTGCAAATCACATACGATGTTCTTGTTTTAATGTCTTTTGATTGGATCTCTTGCTGAAACTCATTCTTCTGCGTATTTGGAGCTTGCTCAAAGCATTTTCTACCTCTGCTTACATCTAGTTTGGTTCATGAATTTCAAAACGTATCTCAAGACACCTCATTGCATAAGCCTTCGAATTTTTGTGTGTGTATTGTATTTTAAAAAACCGTTGGTGCTATCTTCTTCCTCTTGATTTTCTGGTTAGTTTTGATATAGAGTTTGCTCAGTTTGGTTGAGGTATGAGAAAGCTGCGAGTCAAAACGTATTTGGACGGTTTGTTTTATTTTTGTTTTGTCCAGAAATTCGCATGGGTTAAGTACTTGTATTTATGGGATGGCATAAATACACGGATGTATCGCCACCCCAGTGGTTATTAGCCATGCCTTAAGTCACTTTGCAACGCCATGTCGTGAGTTCGAGCCCAGCTGGGGCCATTTTTTTTTGCTTTGCTTTATTTTATTCTTCACTTCTTGTTTTTTTTTCTTTCTCTTCCATCTCTTATCAACACGCGCGCTTTGGCTGAGTGGATGAGTTACATGTTTGCAAGGGTGTGGGCGTGGGTTCAATCCTTCCCATGGCACTCCCACCTTTTTTTAATTCCTTGTTATTTTGCTTTAATTATACAAATTCCAAGATTCGTAACTTTTGCATACTTCAATATTTTTGATTCATTCTTTTTGGAAATTGTTCGTAATGATGACTATTTTCATTTTATGAAATAACATTTCAAATTATTGGTATTCTCGACACCCTTTGCTTGCTTGGAAGTTGATTTTCTGTTAGGGTTGCTCACTTTGTATCTGTCAACGTTCTCAAACCATCTTGTAAATAAATTCTTTGTATTGAATTAAAAAAGAGAGGATTGGGTGTAGACCTCTTCTTCTTCGAGTGTTGGGATGCCCACTGTAGTGAGGGTGGTTTCGACACTCGTCTTTCAATACGAAGACGCTTTCATCCCTTCTCTCCTAAAACCTCGGTCCCGTACCGAGTGCATTTTCAAGCCATTTTTCACAACAAAAACTTGAATGGTCGTGGAGTGGTTAGGCGTAGGCCTTCTCCTATCCCGAGTGCTGACGTTTACCGTAGGGTTCTCTGTCACAAGGCACTTACCATTCAAAACCAAAAACACTTTAATAAGAGAATGAAGTTCTCTTCGCATTGAATTGAAGAGAGCGGATTGGGTGTAGACCTCTTCTTCTCCGAGCGTTGGGATGCCCACTGTAGTGAGGGTGGTTTCGACGCTCGTCTTTTAATACAAAGACGCCTCGTTCGCCACACCTTTTCATAACAAAAACTTTGAGATAAAGAATTGGGTACTACCCGTAGAGGTTACTATATGAGGACCTATCTCGCCCCAAAAAAAACAATCCAATCAATCAAACGTGACTTCTTGCCTCGCGTGGCGAAAACCTAATCTTTCAAAAAGGATATGTTACGTCCGTTCTACCGCAAACAGGTAACGCCTAAGTCTCCAACGAGCGAGCAGTAATGCACCTAACTGCTAGAATGTGCACGATAGCATCATCCGTAAAAACATCAACAAACCGTAGGCCGAACTACGGCTGCTCTGATTCTTCACTTCGTTCAAGTAAAGATACGTAGGCACAAGGGCCACAATCCTTGTCGAGCACATTCCCCCATATATCTGTAGTTCCCCGAACTACGTCGACTCTGACTTTCTCACATCTATTGAGAATACGTAGGCATAGGACTGCGAAGTCCTACCGAGTCCGTTCTTTCTCTTTTCTCCCCCGTTCTCTCATTCCTCCTAACCTCTCATTTTCCCTGTCTCAATCCCTTTCCTTTTACCCAGTGGAGCACTTCTTATAGCATAATGTTTAAGCAAATAAATTCACACATCGACAAACAAAAGGTTCCCATCGAGTACGATGGATGCAAGGGGTGCTAATACCTTCCCCTCGCATAACCGGCTTCCGAACCCGTTCTTGGTCGCGAGACCATCTTATCCATTTCTTTCTTAAGGTTTTCTCGATATTTTCCTTTCCCCTCATGGGATAAATAAAGTTCGGTGGTGACTCTTCTGTCTATCTTTTTCGCCTTCCCGTCGTTGCGCGACGCATTTTTCGAGTAGCGACATCTCTACAGGATTATCTCTATGTTTTGATGATAACAATTAAGTATTTGTGAAAGAACCATTTTATGTTCTAATGTTTGTTATGTGCAGATCATGATAATTAAATATATAAGATCAAACAAACAACATCAATGTGTGCAGCTAATATAATATGAGAGTTACTACGTGTAACGTATCATAAAGCGCTTATGGGAGAAGCTAGTTTGCTTATGCATCTGATCACGATCAGAGAGATCCAAGGACGCTGGATATTGCAGTTGCAATGCTCCTGTGGATTCTGCTTTGAGTAGTGCATCTGATCTGAAAGCAAACAAAGCATATTGAAGAAGCAAGTATGCATCTGTATCTTGTCACGATCAGAAAGACCCGAGGATGCTGGATATTGTAGTTGCAATACTCCTGTGGATTCTGTTCTGAGAAGTACATCTGATCTGGAAGCTAACAAGCGTCTCTAAAGAGTGAGTCCTCTGAAGAACTAAGTGCTGAAGACTCTGATGACTTGAAGTTCTAAAGGTTGAAGGCTCTGAAGACCAAGTGCAGAAATACTCTGAAGACTTAAGGGTTCTGAAGATCAAGACTCTAAAGATATAGTCCTCTGAAGTACTACTCTGAAGACTCTGATGACTTGAAGTTCTGAAGGCTGAAGGCTCTAAAGACCAAGTGTAGAAAGACTCTGAAGACGTGTTCTAAAGATCGAGTCTCTGAAGATTCTGAAGACATAATTTTTGAAGAATCAGTCACGAAGATTCTCAAGATTTTTTCAGAGGAAACTTAGATCTTGGAATGCTGAAGACTGGATTATGAAGTTGAAGATTGTGTCAGAAGAAGATTCACCCAGACAGAGGCGTATTACTCATCAGATAAGCTGCTGCTATCAAATCTGATAAACATGTGCTTAAACAACTCTGATTCTGAAGCTTTCATACCAAAGTAGTTGCTGAACTACTCATCAGATGAATCATCAGAAGAATCAAGTCAAGAAGACTACAGTACAACGCTGTCGCTACTGCGAAAATCGGCGCCGGCTGAACAGAAGAGTCGCCACCGTGCGTTATTTATCCCACGGGAGGGAAAGGAAACGCTCAGAGTAAACCTCGCACAACACGGGAAAGGTATGGTCGTCGCAACCAAAACCTGGATTCGGGAGTCGGTTACGCAAGGGGAAGGTATTAGCACCCCTCACGTCCGTCGTACTCGACGGGATCCACGCTTGTTTTCGGGTATGGATTATTATTCTATCTAAACTATAGGTCAAGGGTTAAAAAGAAAATAAAATGAAAATAAAATGACTCGGCAAAGTATCGCACTTTATGCCTACGTATTCTCGCCTGGAACGAGAAATCAGAGTCAACGTAGTTCGCCTACCTACGGGAAAGGAGGGGAAGGTTGCTCGCTAGGATGTCGCATCCTATGCCTACGTACTTTCATACAGCATGAAAGATCAGAGCAAACGTAGTTCGGGCTACGTACGACACGCTTGTCTTGGTTGATTTTATTCCTTCTGAAAAGGTTTTCTTGATTAACAGTCCAAGAGGACAAAAATGACGTCTTGATGAGTTCACATTCTTTTACGGAAGAAGTGTCTTTTATTGGGTTTGAAATCTTTATGTGTTTTTCTATTTGTTTTGAGAAAGAAAAAGACAGAACTCTAACCTACGGTTGCGAAGGGAAACAAACTAACCTAATGTTATCATGCATGGGTTAAGACCTAGTGTCTATCATGCTCCTCTCTTGCACAGAGAGAAACAGAGATCCTACGGGATAGGCAGAAACAGAAACAATATCAGATATATACAGTAAAGCAGTAAAATGCATGGATGCAACAGTACAAGCGAGGCAAGGGAGTCCCACTCAACCTCGAACCTAGAAAACAATAGGCGAAAGTGAACAGGCTTCACTTTCAACCCAACAGGGTAAACAGCAAACAATACAGTCCAGAAAACCAATCAATACATCAACAAATGAAATACAGCCAAAAGAAACAGCATCAGCAGCTCTGAATCATCATCTGGCTTCAAGCAATCTCCATTCAGCTACAGGCTTCAACAAGCATCAATCTCCATCTTCATGGCCTTCAGGCAAGGGCTTTGATCACCAGTCTTCCATCTGCAATGGCTTTTCTTCAAGCTCAAACCTCCAGGATGAGGGATCAGTCACAAGAGTGAATTGGGTGTTAAGCAATCAGCTGACTACCAAAGGTGGTGAACAGACTGCTTCTAACACAAGAGACATTTTCTCTCAAGAGTTCTATCTCATAGACACTATCACCAAGCCTTCCCAAGGAAGGGGGTGAGTGTCTTAGAGAGACTCTGAATCACAGAGAAGAATGGATGCAGACAAGGCAATCCATGTTTGAGAAACAAAATTTCTAATCTAGAGCTCTGCCTAGCTCCTAAACCCTAATCTCCTCAGCATCTGCCAGCAAGAAACTCCTCCTCAACTCTGACAGTTGATCTTCAATCTTTGAATCTCCAATAGCTTCATCTTCACAAATCTTCAGCTTCCCCAGGGCCCCAGGCAATCCCAATACCCAATCAAACAAGCAACAATCCCCAGAGGGCACACCACACCAGACAACAGATATACAGACAGTAATAATAGCAGTAGGGGAATCCTAACTGTTCTCTAAGGGATCTAATAACTACCCATAGCCCCTATAGTCCCATAACTAATCTATTCAAACCCTAAGTCCTAAGGGAAATGAAATCAAACTCCTAAGTTGTCACCTAAACCCTAGTTTTGCTCATGATATTCAAGCATCTATTAATCACCTAAAATTAACCTCTAAAAATGGGAACTAAAATATTTCTACAAGCCTAATATCTCATCTAAACAATATGAAAAGAATGATCAAAAAATATCAAAGCATGTGAGAGAACAAAAATCATAAAAATGATGCATGAAATGAATTATTTAATGTGACATTTATTTAGAAAATATAAAACTAAAATGAAAATTTATTTTCCTATAATATTCTAGACATTTTAATGAAGATATGGTAAAAAGAATGGATTAAAAAGCATTTTTTGTGAATTATTTATGAATTTATGAAATGGTAAAAATTAAAATGAATTAAAACAAATAAAATTGAATTAAATGAGAGAGAGGGGTGCATTCAGAAGTCTCGCCCAGTTATATCCAGGATGGGCCTCATAATGGGGGTGCTGGTAGCGAATTGCCAAGGCCCAGAATTCATTCAGAATCAAATGAAATCATAAAACGCGCTGGGGGGTGAGAATAGTGACAAATTCACGTTAGAACTTGGTTTTGGGCCTAACACGGGGGTGGGGATAACAATATCACTCAGGCCCGCCCGTTTCAATTAATGAAACGGTGCGTTTTGGCCAGGTCCTTCCCTCCAATTCTGAAATCAAATAATAGCCATTGGATTGCCTGGGAAGTCAAAAGTCCAACAACGAACACACGGCCACGATTATCTCTCCTTCAATTGACCTGCAACCTAGGGTTTCTTATCTCCCATGGCAGCCATGCACGAGCAAGGTTCCACCTCTCTGTTCTCCTTCTACACGCCACGAATCCACATGCTGTAAACACAAAAACCACTCCAAATTCTTCCCTCTACAAGCTTAGGGCATTAGATCATCTTGAAACGCGTCACAATAACAAATCCGATTGAATCACATACTGGCCACCATTGAAATGCACTGATATGAACCTTCACCATTCTTCCCCAAACTTAGTCTAAACTGAACTACAACTAATGGAGATTAATTTGATCAATCAAGCTACAATTATAACGCATTAATCCAAGAGATTCGAACACTAACAGTTTGCTGCACCTGTCACTAACCATCACCAAATCGTTCCAAAATCATCTAACTTAATCTCCCAACCACCTAGATCAAGTCTACACTAATAAAATCATGTGAAACCAACAGAATCAAGCTAATCGAATGAAAACTTACCTGATGAGAAACCTTGAAAACAGCTATGGAAATGGAGGATATGAGGCTTTTGAGACTTGGATCTTGATCCACCAACTCAATACTCAATTCTGTATGCACAATTTTGGAGGTTCCTTGCTTGAATCATGCAATTCACTTGAACTTGTGATTTTGATGTTAATGGAAGAAACACTCGAAAATGGATGAGAACTACCAAAACCTTGCTTCAATTATGATCTAAGATGATGATGGAATGAAATTGAATTGATCTTGATGAAGATTGATGCAGAATTTGAGAGATTTGGAATGAAACTTTTATGAAAAAAGTGTGAGAAATTTGTGGAATTCTTGGTGCAAATGAGGCCAACCCTTGCCAAATTCATCTTTCATGAATATATAGACCCCAATGGTACATTCTAGATCCATCTTGCACATTCCCTTGTTTTCAAACTTTGGCTCATTTTGATTATGTTTCTTAAAAGGTAAGCAACCATGGATAACTTCATTTTTTCCTTCTAAACTCAAAAAAGTGTGTGAACCATTGTTCTTAGAATTGTTTTTCCATTCAAAATCATATATTGGAAGTCTCCATTTGGACTTGTAAATCTCCCAAACCATTTTTCACTTTGAAATTATTCACTTTATAAGCCTTTTTAGTTCATATTTTGACCAATCATGTAACCCCATGCTATGAGCTTCTCCAATAACTTGTGACCTTCTTTCTAGACTTAAAATCCCATTTGGAGCAAGTTTGATGTTGTAATTTTTTCCATTTGAGGCCTCCTTGTATGAGTTTTGGGTATAGGTTAAAATGACCTGTAATTCACAAATACCCAAAATACCCTTTGCTTGTCAAGACCATAAGTTGAGTTATCCAAATCATATGAAGGCATGCCATACCATTCTAGAAAGCTAAGACAATGAGGAACAATTCTTATGTTGACCAAGAATCCATTTGAAATCTCCTTGAGGGGCAAAACTAGCTTGGAAGTCAAGTCACTTTCACAGACAAAAACTCAGACACCCCAGATGACCTGTAACTTGTAAGGACCATAACTTGAGTTCTATAAATCTCCTTGAGGTCTTCCACCACTCAAATTAAAGGTCTTGAGATCCTCTACAAGTTTCATGTTGGCCAAGAAGCCATTTGAAGCTAGCATTTTGACTTATCTTGCTTGGAAATTTGACCTAAACTAGGGGATTTTACAGAGAAACCCTAATTTAGTAACTCCTCTTCTCCTTGATTTCTCTTGAATTCTCCTTGTCATATCTCCATATCCTTCTTTATATGTCCAATGTTGAATCCCACACCTCTCCATTAGCCTTGAATGCCCTTTAAAGTCAGTCAATTGACCTAGGGTTGACCCAGATGAAACCCTAGTTGACTGTCTTCAACTGTAGCTCTTGTGCCTTCATCAATGACTTGTTTTCTTCTCCAAATGACTTTATAAGTCTCTCATAAGGTCTAGATGCTCTCCATACCTTCACTCCACAGCTCACAACCCTCTTGTTGATCCTCAGATACCCTCAGCTAGGAGATGGACTCAAGGCTTGATCTGCTGAACTCCTTGCTTTCAAATTCTTTCCTGATGACTTGAATGAGATTGAATTGGAATAATAACCTCTTGATAGGCTTCTAAAGGGGAGAATAATGCTTGGTCCCTTGTTGAATGACTTGCTATGCTTATGCTATGCAGATGGTTAGTCTATGTACATGACTCTATATGCAAATGCTAATGATAATGAAACATAAATCCAAGGAATAAGGTTGAGCAAATTTTAGGGTGCAACAGCTGCCCCTATTCAAGCGACTTGGACCCGATTGGATGAAGAGCCCGGAGCCTTCAGGCATTCGCGGTACGAGACGGTTGAATACTAGTGAAACCAGAAATTTGCCAACCGCAGAAATAAACTGCGCTCCTGCTTGCGGAATGACATTCATCAGCTGAATCTGACTGTTATAGTAACCCACTGATCTTGCGCGACCGTGCTGGGGATTGCCTTCATCGTCCTGAAGAGAATTCTGTCATCACAACTTGCTTGCTTGTCCACGTCAGGACTCTGTCTGTCATCAATACGAAGAAATCTCAACTAAATCTGTCCACGTTAGGACTCCACTTGCTGCTAATCCAGAAAAGTCTCGGCAACTCCGCTGGGGATAATTCATCTGCATTTCCGTAAACTGTCCACGTTAGGAATCACATCGTCCACGTTAGGAGTAACGCTTTTATCTTTCCACGTTAGGAAGCAATCTTCTTTCCGCGTTAGGAGACTATATCAATCTGTCCACGTAAGGACTCCAATGCCATTTGACATGTCCGCGTCAGGACTCCGATCTTTCCACGTAAGGAATACAACTATTTCTGAACTTGTCCACGTCAGGACTCCACTTTTCTTGCATCTGTCCACGTAAGGACTAACTTCCTTCTTCCACGTTAGGAATATCTTCTTCGATCTGTCCGCGTCAGGACTAAACTCTCTTTCCACGTCAGGAATAATCCATTTCTTTCCACGTCAAGAATCAATCGATTTTCCACGTAAGGAATAAACTCGTCTTTCCACGTAAGGAAACCACTTTTCTTCCACGTAAGGAATGCTCTTGATATGTCCACGTAAGGACTCCGATCTCTCCACGTAAGGAATACCAACTTCTTTCTGATTTGTCCGCGTCAGGACTCATTTTTCCACGTAAGGAACGCCATCTTAATCTGTCCACGTAAGGACTACAACCTTTCCACGTCAGGAATGCTGTTATTTCCACGTAAGGAAACTATCTTTTGATACGTCCGCGTAAGGACTACCTCGTCCACGTTAGGACCCCTTTCTCCTTATTAGGGATAATAGTTTCTCTGATTCGTCCACGTCAGGATACTGATCTCGTCTTGACTCGTCCACTTTAGGACTCAGGCGTCTTCGACTTGCTGAGGAAATAAGACTTGTCCACGTAAGGACTCATACCCTCGACCCACTGGGGAAATAACTTGTCCACGTAAGGACTCACGCGTCTTCGACTTGCTGGGGAAATATCCGCGTCAGGACTTACACTTTGCCAACAACACGGAGAAGAATAAATTTGTCCACGTAAGGATTCTTGTATCTTGTCATCCCAAAGAACTGCAAACTTGCCCACGTCAGGACGCACATTTCACCATTACGAATAAAGATATCTGCGGGAAACAAATGATCCACGTCAGGACACCAACACGAAGAGTAACCAATCTTTTGTCGACGTCATGACCTCCTTTTCTCCAACTTTCGAGAGACCGAATCTATCCACGTCAGGATTAACGCACCTTACCAATCCGGTAAAACAAACCTGTCCACGTTAGGACGCCCACTTCTGAAGAAATCCCGTCATTCTAGGAGTAAATGGTCCATGTCAGGACTTAATTCTTCAATGATCCTTACCCACAAACTGCTCAGCACTGACGTGACAGCGACTTCGAGATGAACTCTACTGGGGATGTCTGAAAACCAACCATCGGACGCCTGCTCTGATAACCGGCGGTGGTCTCTGAAATTCTGATTCATGCGACTCGTTGATGACAAACGAACTTTGCTTGGGAATAAGGAGATTCTTATCCTGGCCACTCTGGCTGGGGAAAATAAGATACATTTGCATAAATGACTCTGCTGGAGACAAAGAGAGTTTTATCACGATAACTCTGTGGGGGAATACCGCCGAAACTGACATTGTTATTGAATATCTCCTGCCGAGATCTGGACTGTTTGGTAATTTATTTGAGCAAGAGCTCTCTCCACCTGAACTACTAGAGTACAGAAACTGCTTCAGCAAAATAAATGCTGGAAGGATAACGCCGACTCGCCGGGGATAGCCTGATGCTACAAAATTATTCCGGCAAAATAAATGCTGGTAGGGTGAAGTCGACCCTGCTGGGAAGTTGGGAACTCAAACCACACGTCTTGTTGAAGTAACCCCCTGCTGGGGAATATGACTTTGCTGGAGAATAACAGATGCGCACAGCACGATCGGACTTTCTGCTGGAACGTGAACCGATATCACCAGTATCTCTGACAAAATAAATGACAGGAACCGCCATCAACTCTGCTTTGGAGAGTCTTGACCTTCGAATTCCACTGGAAGGAAAGAACATTTACTGAAAAGAGAACTCCGCTGGGGATGGCTGGATTCTCTTGGGGAAAATTAACTGACTCCACTGGGGAAGAGTGCCTGACCCTGCGTGGGGAGATGAACCTGTCGGAATACAGCCTTACGATCTCGGAATCACTAAACTCTGCTGAAGACGAGTAACTTCTCTGGAGCACGTCCTTTGGATAAGCTACGGCTAGCTGGAGAATTCTATCCTTCTTCAGGAAGAACATGCATGACCTGCGTGGGGATCAAGCCTTTCACTATTGCAATCTTTTGATCACCTTCCTCGTACAGTTATGAAACCTGCAACAACACAAACAAAGCACGACAAGCCTATGCCATCCAAATCGATTCAGGTTAGTGACGTTACACTCAGTTAATTCAAAGCTTTAACAATTGTTGGCAAGGGCCAGTAATGTTATACTCATGCTAGCTTCAATAAACTTAGGCGTTTTATCATGCGCAAAACAGTAAAGAACAGGCATCAAGTACTGAATAACACATTTTCATTGATTGGGCCCCTGAATGGGCGGAGTTTTTGTACACGGGATGTAACTCCTGAAAAGAGGAAGCTACGCAAAGCAAATATACAAGTATGCAAGTATTCACAAGAAGCATAAATATTGACAAATTAAATTTTGTACACATGTCGGCAACTGGATGCAGATGAACACCACGAACTGATCCTCCCATGACTCGTCCGACTCTTATACTTTCCCGGTATCCCTACTTCTGAAGAGGTTGTATTCGATAACTAATTCCTCAAATATATTCTCCCGCATAGATGCTCATTGAATTCGAATTCGGACCGCAGTCATTTGCTTTTCAAATCCCTAACTTTTGCGTGAACCGCCCTTTACGGGTTTTCAGTTCACCGGGATACCCCTTTTTGCCGAAGCCGCCCAGTGTAGGTTTTCAACTTCGCGGGTGTACATTTTTTCAATTTTATCCCTAACTTTTGCTCGAACCTTTCATTCTGTTTTTGGTTCGCCAGGATGCCCCATTTTTGCCTGGACTCTCTTTTTTCTGTCCAGCGGGTCTATTTTAAGCAAAGTATTTTTTAACCGCGTCCGAATTCACAGGTGATGCAAAGTCTTCCCCGTCCATGGTGGACAGCAACAAAGCTCCCCCTGAAAAGACCTTACTGACAACGTATGGCCCTTCGTAGTTGGGGGTCCACTTGCCCCTGTGATCTGCTTGCGGCGGGAGAATCCTTTTCAGCACAAGGTCGCCCGTCTGAAAGCTTCGCGGAAGTATCTTCTTGTCGTACGCTTTCTTCATTCGTCTTTGATACAAACGACCGTATGCCAGAGAAGCTAGCCTCTTCTCATCCATCAAACTCAGTTGGTTCAATCTGTTCGTTACCCATTCTGCCTCGTCCAGCTGAACGTCTCGCAATACCCTCAGAGAAGGGATCTCAACTTCCAATGGTAATACCGCCTCCATTCCGTATACCAACGAGAACGGAGTTGCCCCGGTTGATGTGCGTACCGTCGTACGATAACCGTGCAAAGCGAAAGGTAGCATCTCGTGCCAATCCTTATACGTCACCACCATTTTCTGGACGATCTTCTTGATATTCTTATTGGCCGCTTCGACAGCGCCATTCATCTTGGGTCGGTAAGGGGAGGAGTTGTGATGTTCGATCTTGAAATTCTGACAGAGCTCCTTCATCATTTTGTTGTTCAGATTAGAACCATTATCCGTGATTATCCGCTCGGGAATCCCATATCGGCAAATGATATCTCTCTTGATGAATCTAGCCACCACTTGCTTCGTTACATTTGCGTAAGACGCTGCTTCCACCCACTTGGTGAAATAATCGATTGCTACGAGGATGAACCGATGCCCGTTAGAAGCCGTCGGCTCAATCTTTCCAATCATATCGATTCCCCACATCGAGAATGGCCATGGAGATGACATCACATTCAGAGGACTCGGAGGCACATGTATCTTGTCAGCGTATATTTGGCACTTGTGGCACTTTCTTGCGAACTTGAAACAATCAGTTTCCATCGTCAGCCAAAAGTAACCTGCCCGCAGCAGTTTTCTCGTCATAGCATGTCCACCAGCATGCGTGCCAAATGCACCTTCGTGAATTTCCTCCATGAGAAGCTTTGCCTCTTTCTCGTCTACACAACGCAACAACACCAAGTCGTGGTTTCTTCTGTACAAGACGCCATCCGGGTTCAAGTAGAAATTACCCGCTAATCTCCTGAGAGTTTTCTGATCTTGACTGGATGCCCCAGCCGGATACTCTTTATTCTTCAGGAAATTAAGGATATCAAAATACCACGGTTTGCCATCAGATGCTTCATCAATAGCAAATACATAAGCTGGCCTGTCCAACCGAGAGATAGTGATCTGGGGAGCTTCGTTCCAGAAGTTGACCTTGTACATGGAGGACAAAGTGGCAAGGGCGTCAGCCATTTGATTCTCTGCCCGCGGCACGTGATGCAATTCAACCTTGTCGAAGAAAGGCAACAATCTCCTTGCATAATTCATATAATGTATCAAATTGGGCTGACGTGTCTCCCATTCCCCTTTGATCTGATTCACCACCAGAGCTGAGTCTCCGTATACGTCTAAATGTTTGATTCGCAAATCAATGGCTTCTTCAAGCCCCATTATACAAGCTTCGTATTCGGCCTCATTGTTGGTAACGGCAAAGGTCAATCGGGCAGTAAACGGGATGTGCGACCCGTGCGGCGTAGTGATAATTGCCCCTATTCCGCTACCGTAAGCATTCACAGCTCCATCAAATATCATCTGCCATTTGGACCCCGGCTCTGGTCCTTCGTCTGGTAACGGCTCTTCGCAATCCTTCATCTTGAGATACATGATATCCTCGTCAGGAAAGTCAAATCTCATCGATTGATACTCTTCAATAGGCTGCTCCGCCAGATACTCAGACAACACACTCCCCTTTATTGCCTTTTGCGAGACGTATTGAATATCGTATTCAGTCAAGATCATCTGCCACCGGGCAATTCTACCTGACAACGCCTGCTTTTCGAATATATATTTGATTGGATCCATCTTCGAGATGAGCATGGTTGTATGATTCAGCATGTACTGCCTCAGACGCTTGGCGGCCCAGGCTAGCGCGCAACAAGTTTTCTCCAGCATTGAATATCGAGATTCACAGTCTGTAAACTTCTTACTCAAATAGTAAATTGCATGCTCTTTTCTCCCCGTCTCGTCGTGTTGACCGAGAACACAACCCATGCTTCCCTCAAGAACCGTCAAATACATTATCAAGGGTCTCTCTGCCACTGGGGGTATCAAAATAGGAGGCTCCTGCAGATACTTCTTTATTTTGTCGAACGCCTTTTGACAATTATCGTTCCACGTTACAGCTTGATCTTTCTTTAGCAACTTGAATAATGGTTCACACGTGGCAGTTAGGTGAGATATGAACCGGGCAATGTAGTTCAATCTCCCTAAAAACCCGCGCACCTCTTTCTCTGTTTTAGGCGTCGACATTTCTTGAATCGCTTTTATTTTAGCAGGATCGACCTCTATTCCTCTTTCGCTTACTATGAACCCCAGGAGCTTACCCGATCTCACCCCGAAGGTGCATTTGTTAGGGTTCAGCCTCAGCCTGAACTTCCTAAGCCTTTTAAACAACTTCAACAGATTCACCAGATGCTCTTCCTCCGTCTGGGATTTGGCAATCATATCGTCAACATAAACTTCGATCTCTCTATGCATCATGTCATGGAAAAGAGTCGTCATCGCACGCTGATACGTTGCCCCAGCATTTTTCAAACCAAAGGGCATCACTTTGTAGCAAAATGTTCCCCACGGTGTTATGAAAGTAGTCTTCTCCATATCCTCTGGCGCCATTTTAATTTGATTATAGCCTGAAAAGCCATCCATGAAGGAGAATACAGAGTATTGAGCGGTATTATCAACTAATACATCAATATGAGGAAGTGGAAAATCGTCTTTTGGGCTTGCTTTATTCAAATCTCTATAATCCACGCACATTCGAACCTTGCCATCTTTCTTTGGCACTGGTACGATGTTGGCAACCCATGAGGGATACTTCGTCACAGCCAGGAACCCAGCGTCCCACTGTTTCTGAACCTCCTCTTTGATCTTCATTGCCATATCTGGTCGTGTTCTGCGAAGTTTTTGTTTGACTGGCGGGCAATCTTCTTTCAGTGGCAGACGATGCACAACCATATCTGTATCGAGCCCTGGCATATCTTGATACGACCAAGCGAATACATCATTATACTCTCGGAGCATTTCAACCAGTTTTCGCTTGATATCACTCTGCAGTGCGGCTCCGATACGAATATTCTTCTCAACCCCTTCCGTCCCCAAATTGATAATTTCGATAACCTCGTCGTGAGGCAGAATGGCTCTTTCCTCTTGCTTCACCAACCAAGACAGTTCTTCAGGAACGTCGCTATCTTCGACAACCTCTTCTTCGGTCTGGAATACCGGGTGCTCGAAGTCGGGACGAGTCATAGGTGGTTCAAGGATGTCATCTGAAAATGTTATCCTGCAAAAGAAAGGGTTAAGTGCTTCAAAATGCGTATAAAGCGGATAACCACGTTGCCATTTTATTGAAAAATACAAAACCAGAAAGACAGGGATTACAGTATTTACACATGAAAAAAACGCCATTTATTTAATGATTAACGAAGCAATGTTTATAACAACACAGCCCTAAGCAAGTCCTGGTGCCCCGGGCAAGACATCAGATTATTCAACAATTAATAAAGCAAAGCATTACTGTTTAAAAGTCACAGGAACAAGCTCCTGAATAGACCAGTTGCACAGTCCTTGTCCTGGCGTGCTTGGCTGAATCCAGGCATCCATATCACAGTCGCTGTCCCCTTCATCGGACTCTGAAGCAGCATTGACAAATTCATGGCATACTCCACTGGCAGAGATGGTGATTGACTTTCTGAAATGAGGGGCCCCCACGGAAGGAGTTGATGACGACGGTCGGTACCCCAGTCCGAACCGGTCCATTTTCACCGGAATGTCCAATACTTTGCCCCAGCCCTTGGCTCCTCCTGCTTCCACTAGCGCTTGGGCTTCTTTATACGAAGAAACAGCTATCTCTGGCACTTTGCTTGGCCCGGGACTCTTGTCCTTAATGCGCAAACCTTCGAATGCCTGGCATGGCGTCTCGTGGATCTCCCCGTCGACTTCCACATATTTAAACGAAGATAGATGGCTGACCAGGATGTCTTCTTCTCCGCACACGGTGACTACACTGTCTCCGACCATATACTTTAACTTCTGATGCAGGGTAGACGTAACTGCCCCTGCCCCGTGAATCCAAGGTCTTCCCAGCAAGCAGCTGTACGCAGGCTGTATATCCATGATATAAAACTCAGTTGCAAACACTTCCGGCCCCACTTGCAGAGGCAATGTGATCGATCCGAAGACTGTTCTCCGCGTGCCGTCAAACGCTCTGACTACCAAATCACTTGGTGTACACAAAATCCCTCGAACATCCAGCTTCATCATAGCCTTCTTAGGCAACACATTCAAAGACGATCCGGTGTCAACCAATACGTGCGACATTACTGATCCCCTACACTCTACAGATACGTGTAATGCCATATTATGATCCCTTCCTTTCGGAGTCAAGTCGAAATCAGTAAAGCCCAGACTGTGGCCTGCATTTACATGTGCCAATACTCCTTCTAGCTGGTTCACGGAGACATCCTGTGGTACAAAAGAAGTGTCCAGGACTTTCAGCAAAGCATTTCGGTGAGCTTCCGAACACAACAGCAATGACAGAATAGATATTTTGGATGGCGTTTGCTGCAGATGCTCCACGATTTTATAATCGCTTTTCCGAATTAAGCGCATGAATTCCTCTACGTCCTTCGACGCTGCTTCTTTTTCATTTGCTTGTATCGGAACATTTTCAACCGCTTTCCCTTTTCCTTTCGCTATCCTTTCAGCCTCTACTTCAGGAGATGTAAAGATCCTGCCGCTTCTTGTCATGCCTCCTGAGCCCACAACATTATCCACAACCTCCACTGACTGCTTGTTAACATCGATTTTAATCCCGTCACAATACACCTCTAGCCCATATGACCATGGGACCGCCTTCGTGTTCTCATACGGGATTGGCCCGGCTTTAGTTATAGTAATCGGTGGTCGCTGAACTGGTGCTGAAATGGTGATCGTCTTCCTAGGAATTGTCACTGTGGCCACATCACTCCGATTATCCACTACTGCCCCTGCCGGCTCATCAGTTGCTGTTCTATCAAACTGCAATACACCTTCATCAATCAAGGCCTGAATGCCTTTCTTCAAATCCTCACACCCCCCAGACAGGGCCCAACAATCTAAGCAGTACTCATTACAACCCGGGTAAACACCTCCTTGCAACAGTCGGCTTTTTATTTCGCTCAGCGGCGTCTTCAAATCCTCAACATTCATAATCAGATTCAGCCCTTCCTCAGTCAGCACGGCGTTCGCCCCATGATTAGGCATGGGTTTCTGGACTATATTCGCACCGGTCGTTCCGAAGTTGATAGACTTGTTGTCCAAGAGATCCTGCACAACGTGCTTAAAAGCATGACAACCTTCTATATCATGGCCCGGGGCCCCAGAATGAAACTCGCAGCGCCTATTTGCATCATAGCCGAACGGGGGAGCTCCCGTTATCGGTGCCAAGGTTCTTTTCTCTACCAGATTCAATCCCAACAAGGTCTGCAATAAATCAGCATAGTTAGAGGGAGGCTTCTCGAACACCCTTCTCGGCTTACCACTCTGGAATTTTCTCTGAGCTTGCTGTGCCCCCTGCTGAGGCTGCTGCTGCTGTGGCATTGGTTGCTGCTGAACCTGTTGTTGTTGCTGAATTGGCTGCTGTTGATAAGGGATAGTAACACTCGACACTTGCTGCGGCTGACGATATTGATTTCTTCCCCTGCCTCGGCCTCGGCCTCGGCCTCCAAATACCGCGCTAGCTTCGCCCTGACGGCGCCCACCATAAGCTTTCCTATTACTGCCAGATGCAGTTGATTCGTCAACTTGGAACTTTCCTTGCTTAATGTTCCGCTCAATCTTTTCACCCATCAGAATCAGATCTGAAAAACTAGCCAGAGACGTATGAAACAGCATATCATGAAACAGCCCGGTGAATGTGCCAACAAACATGTCGTTCATTTCTTTATCTTCCACAGGAGGACGGACCCTGGCAGCCATATCGCGCCACCTTTGCGCGTATTCTTTAAAACTCTCCCCCTTCTTCTGCGAAAGCCCGGCCAACTGGACCCGATTGGGCGCCAGATCGCTGTTATACTTGTAATGAGCTACGAACGCCTCTGCTAATTGCTTCCAAGTCTTGATATCAGTGGGCTCCAACCCCATGTACCACTCTAAGGAAGGACCCGATAGGCTATCCTGAAAGAAATGCATGAGCATTCTTTCGTCAGTGGAATATGCAGACATCTTTCTGTAATAAGCTCGTACATGAACCTTCGGACATGTATCTCCTTTGTACTTATCGAACGCAGGCGCTTTGAACTTAATTGGCACCCTCAGCCCAGGTACCAAGCCCATTGTTGCCATGTCCAGACCCACAGCACTCTGGTTTAGGACTCCTTTCATTTGCTCTTCCAGCATTCTAATCTTTTGAGAATCATCCATCGGCCCTTCAAAACCCCCTCCAGAGAAGGCGTCTTCCTGCTGATCCTCTTGCCACATACCGTTTCCAGCCCCGTATCCATCATACGCATTATTACGTCCAGCTCTGACCTGATTCATCCCCGGAACTCGGCCTCTGTTGCCATACCCTTGAGCACCTCCAGCAGGACCTCCAGCCATAAAACCAGCACCGTTTCCGTTTCCAAAACCTCCGTAGCCCTGATTGACCATACCATAACCATCTTGCCCAAAGCCTTGAGCATTAAAGCCATACTTGCCAGTATTGTCGAATCCCTGATCGTTGAATCCGAACCCAGCGTTGACAAAGCCATTGCCTCCGAGATTATCTCCCACATTGACATCACCCAGCCCAGCGTTATGGACAGCAGTTTCATTTCCAACTCCGACGTTACCATTCACAGCAGCGGTAGCGTTGTTGACGTTAGCAGCATTCACATTGACGACAGGCGGAGCCACTGGCGTGGGAGTGCCGTCTCCATGAGCAGTATCAACCCGGACAGACTGATGATCTTCGTTACCATGACCAGCGTTGCGAGCCAATAGAGGCTGGACCATGGCCTGCAAATTCTCTTGCCCTTTTGCTATAGCCTCCATGGTCTGCATGAAGAGGGCGAGCTTCTCGCGTACATCCTGCATCTCGTTCTGAATCTGGTCCATGACTTTCCGACAGTTGGATCGTGTAGAATAGCGGTGCGGATGTTGATCTGGAATCCTGTTAAGTACCTGATGCAGAGCAAGAGATAAGACACCATTCATAGATTACCTGTTATGCAATATGAATATGAATGCAATGCAATGTGTCTGTGCATTAGGGAAGTTCATTCCCCCAGTTCTAGTGCGAAGGTGCCGGTGCGGTGACAGTGTTGACAATAAGAATATCGGAGCTGAATCACAGAAAGCCTCATATATAGCAGAGAGAATCAATAAGCCCAGGGTACAATATCACAGAGAGTACAAAGATGGCATGACCTCAACCAACAATCCTGGTGATGGTCAGCACTATGCAAATAAAGCATACAAATAATGGAATGATCAGATCCTCCCAAAAGTCTGGTACTCCTCTATCAACTTCTTGGTCTCCGGATGACTTGGTCGATCAAGCAGCCCTTTAACAAGCTGGTTTCTCTTCTTAAGGATACGGCGTACGTCTTCAGCAGTTTCTTCCCATGTTGCTTCTCCGAAGCAATCTTCTAACTTTCGCTTCTGGGACACTGCTTCATCTCTAGATTTGATTGCCTTGTTCAGTGCATGCTGGACACTATACCGGTTCATCACTTCTTCCTCACACTTCTTGATGCTAGACTTCAACTTCTCTTCGAGGTCGGAAATTTGCTGCTTCAGCTTATCTTCCCTCTTCTTGTTACTGGTGAGCGTAGCATTCCAAGTCTTATTGCAAGAGGAGATCTCTCGGTGTGCTGCGTCGAGCGCCTTCTTTTTTGATTCCAGCATGTCATGGGAGCTTCTGAACTCTTGCCCCAGACGTTCACGCTTTTTCTTCTCCTCGGTCAACTCAGCTCCTAACCTGTTCACCAGCTCGATCTGTTGTTGGAAAGCATATACGGCCTTGTTTTTCTCGCTGCGCACTTGGGCTAACTCTTGCTCTAACCCTTCATTAATCTTCATCAAGGCTTCTTTCTCCTTCACAACCTGTTCATATGCTTCTCTAGAAACAGTAGTCGGCGCTTCTACCGGAATAGGATCAAGAATTGGTGCATCTGGAAACGGCATCTTCAACTGACTAGCCCTCTCCTGAATCCAAACTCTATAAGGTGCATAGGCCTGACAGTCATTCTTACCTAACAGCGGCTTCCCTTTGCGGTTAATACGCGTCCAGGCACGTCGCAACTTGGCTAATAACTCCCCCTTTACGTCACCAGTGAAGTACAGAGATTCCTGTACTTCTTCCTCCTGAGGTGGATTCTTCAGCGCATACCCGAACTGGCGAATGAATAAAGAGGGGTTGTAATTGATACATCCCTTCCTTCCTATCAGCGGCACATTAGGGTACCCAGAACAACTGAAGATGAGCTCAGATCCCAACAGGTCTCTATCAAACCACTCCATATCCTCCGACGATAGCCTCATCAAGCGCTCCGGCCAACCAACTGGAACTGTAGTCTCTGCAGCAGATCTTCTCTTAGGAAGGTGACTCTCAAACCACATACTCAATAAGGGTACACACAGATGAACATTCTTCCCTCTTCCCTTCTCATTCTTGTAATGCAGTGAATGGTAGAGATCTCCGAGTAAAGTAGGCACAGGATTACCAGCGGCAAACAAGTAGAAAGCATCGAAGTCCACAAAATCCGGTATATTGGGGAACAGTACTATGCCATAAATGCACAAAGCCAACACAGCATTGAAAGCAACCCAGCACCCATTCTTGGCGTACTCTTGGGCTTTACCCACTAAGAACTGAAATGAGAATCCTGGAACTCCACGGGAAACAGTAGTCACAAGTTCAGAAGCATCAACATGCAAGGCTTTTGCCAATTCCTCCGGCTTAGGTTTGGCATCATAATGGATGAATGGAACCTGGTTCTGCACAGGCAGCTCAACATACTCAGCGTATTCCTCCAAGGTTGGTCCCATAATAAAATCAGAGAACGTAAAACACCTCAAAGCAGGGTCATAGAATTGCATCAAAGCATACAGCCCATCTAACTCTACCTCTGTAGGTTTGCACACCAATCTCAATAATCTACCATAACTCATCCGGAAACTCCTACGAACACCCTCATCAGCAAGAGAGATCAACCCCAGTAAAGGAACAATATCAGGCGTAGGCAATTTGTAGGCAACTGTTCTCCGTAGGCTAGTCATGATCAAACACTCAGAAGTCTGGGCACTAGAACTAGGGAAATGCAAATGCACCTGCAGCACAGACACACGTTAGTGAAATGCAAATGATAATGTATATGCAGGGATGCAATGCAAGTAACATTCAACAGGGACCAAAGCTGCAGCTGAATAGCCTAAACCCAATCAAGAAAGGTCTCAGATAGACCGTCCAGAAGTCATCAAACCCCGGTCTCAGATAGACCTAAAATAGAACTCCAACACTGGTCTCTGACAGACCTCAAACCATAACTCACTGGTCTCTGATAGACCTCAAATCCCATCTATAACTGGTCTCTGACAGACCTCATAACACATCTCCAACTGGTCTCTGACAGACCTCATAGCTCTCCCAATGGTCTCTGACAGACCTCAGAATAAATCTCCAAATGGTCTCTGGCAGACCTCATAACTCTCCCAATGGTCTCTGACAGACCTCAGAATAAATCTCCAAATGGTCTCTGGCAGACCTCATAACTCTCCCAATGGTCTCTGACAGACCTCAGAATAAATCTCCAAATGGTCTCTGGCAGACCTCATAACTCTCCATAAATAACCCGGGTCTCTGATCAGGAAATAACCGGTAGTCTGGAGGTCTAGTTACCTGCATAGCCCTGGTTCCCCTCACAGGTGGGTGGCCCTATAACTGGCACAAGGTACGGCATCCTATGCGGTCGTCGGCGTCACAGACTTTCAGGGTTGATGATACGATTCCCAGAAGGAGTGGCATCATCAAATCCTGAAGAGGCCTCACTCAGCCAACTTCCAAATGATCGGTCCCCAGAGTCGACAATCCAACTAACCAGCAACCCACGCCAACCAAAGGAAGGGGCAGGAGGCCAACCAGAGGAACCTCGTCTGAGTGTAGATTTCATGGGACACCAAAGCAAGCAAAGCAAGCGGGCGCCCACTAATTTCTACTCTAATTCTAGGTGCACTCAAGCCCAGGTCCGGCTTCTCACTCAATATCAGAACACCCGTCACACCCCAAATACAGCAATAATAATCCATATACAAAGCTGAAAAATACAGGGTTAGAAATATAAAATAACTCCATACAAAATCCTCGACGGGAAAACAAGCGTTAGGATTGACTCTCTCAAGGGACGTTGGATCCCAAATGCATAAGAACCATCGCAGTCCTTAGCAGCCAGGGGACGTTGGATCCCCAGCAGAGTCGCCAGCTGTCGCTACTGCGAAAATCGGCGCCGGCTGAACAGAAGAGTCGCCACCGTGCGTTATTTATCCCACGGGAGGGAAAGGAAACGCTCAGAGTAAACCTCGCACAACACGGGAAAGGTATGGTCGTCGCAACCAAAACCTGGATTCGGGAGTCGGTTACGCAAGGGGAAGGTATTAGCACCCCTCACGTCCGTCGTACTCGACGGGATCCACGCTTGTTTTCGGGTATGGATTATTATTCTATCTAAACTATAGGTCAAGGGTTAAAAAGAAAATAAAATGAAAATAAAATGACTCGGCAAAGTATCGCACTTTATGCCTACGTATTCTCGCCTGGAACGAGAAATCAGAGTCAACGTAGTTCGCCTACCTACGGGAAAGGAGGGGAAGGTTGCTCGCTAGGATGTCGCATCCTATGCCTACGTACTTTCATACAGCATGAAAGATCAGAGCAAACGTAGTTCGGGCTACGTACGACACGCTTGTCTTGGTTGATTTTATTCCTTCTGAAAAGGTTTTCTTGATTAACAGTCCAAGAGGACAAAAATGACGTCTTGATGAGTTCACATTCTTTTACGGAAGAAGTGTCTTTTATTGGGTTTGAAATCTTTATGTGTTTTTCTGTTTGTTTTGAGAAAGAAAAAGACAGAACTCTAACCTACGGTTGCGAAGGGAAACAAACTAACCTAATGTTATCATGCATGGGTTAAGACCTAGTGTCTATCATGCTCCTCTCTTGCACAGAGAGAAACAGAGATCCTACGGGATAGGCAGAAACAGAAACAATATCAGATATATACAGTAAAGCAGTAAAATGCATGGATGCAACAGTACAAGCGAGGCAAGGGAGTCCCACTCAACCTCGAACCTAGAAAACAATAGGCGAAAGTGAACAGGCTTCACTTTCAACCCAACAGGGTAAACAGCAAACAATACAGTCCAGAAAACCAATCAATACATCAACAAATGAAATACAGCCAAAAGAAACAGCATCAGCAGCTCTGAATCATCATCTGGCTTCAAGCAATCTCCATTCAGCTACAGGCTTCAACAAGCATCAATCTCCATCTTCATGGCCTTCAGGCAAGGGCTTTGATCACCAGTCTTCCATCTGCAATGGCTTTTCTTCAAGCTCAAACCTCCAGGATGAGGGATCAGTCACAAGAGTGAATTGGGTGTTAAGCAATCAGCTGACTACCAAAGGTGGTGAACAGACTGCTTCTAACACAAGAGACATTTTCTCTCAAGAGTTCTATCTCATAGACACTATCACCAAGCCTTCCCAAGGAAGGGGGTGAGTGTCTTAGAGAGACTCTGAATCACAGAGAAGAATGGATGCAGACAAGGCAATCCATGTTTGAGAAACAAAATTTCTAATCTAGAGCTCTGCCTAGCTCCTAAACCCTAATCTCCTCAGCATCTGCCAGCAAGAAACTCCTCCTCAACTCTGACAGTTGATCTTCAATCTTTGAATCTCCAATAGCTTCATCTTCACAAATCTTCAGCTTCCCCAGGGCCCCAGGCAATCCCAATACCCAATCAAACAAGCAACAATCCCCAGAGGGCACACCACACCAGACAACAGATATACAGACAGTAATAATAGCAGTAGGGGAATCCTAACTGTTCTCTAAGGGATCTAATAACTACCCATAGCCCCTATAGTCCCATAACTAATCTATTCAAACCCTAAGTCCTAAGGGAAATGAAATCAAACTCCTAAGTTGTCACCTAAACCCTAGTTTTGCTCATGATATTCAAGCATCTATTAATCACCTAAAATTAACCTCTAAAAATGGGAACTAAAATATTTCTACAAGCCTAATATCTCATCTAAACAATATGAAAAGAATGATCAAAAAATATCAAAGCATGTGAGAGAACAAAAATCATAAAAATGATGCATGAAATGAATTATTTAATGTGACATTTATTTAGAAAATATAAAACTAAAATGAAAATTTATTTTCCTATAATATTCTAGACATTTTAATGAAGATATGGTAAAAAGAATGGATTAAAAAGCATTTTTTGTGAATTATTTATGAATTTATGAAATGGTAAAAATTAAAATGAATTAAAACAAATAAAATTGAATTAAATGAGAGAGAGGGGTGCATTCAGAAGTCTCGCCCAGTTATATCCAGGATGGGCCTCATAATGGGGGTGCTGGTAGCGAATTGCCAAGGCCCAGAATTCATTCAGAATCAAATGAAATCATAAAACGCGCTGGGGGGTGAGAATAGTGACAAATTCACGTTAGAACTTGGTTTTGGGCCTAACACGGGGGTGGGGATAACAATATCACTCAGGCCCGCCCGTTTCAATTAATGAAACGGTGCGTTTTGGCCAGGTCCTTCCCTCCAATTCTGAAATCAAATAATAGCCATTGGATTGCCTGGGAAGTCAAAAGTCCAACAACGAACACACGGCCACGATTATCTCTCCTTCAATTGACCTGCAACCTAGGGTTTCTTATCTCCCATGGCAGCCATGCACGAGCAAGGTTCCACCTCTCTGTTCTCCTTCTACACGCCACGAATCCACATGCTGTAAACACAAAAACCACTCCAAATTCTTCCCTCTACAAGCTTAGGGCATTAGATCATCTTGAAACGCGTCACAATAACAAATCCGATTGAATCACATACTGGCCACCATTGAAATGCACTGATATGAACCTTCACCATTCTTCCCCAAACTTAGTCTAAACTGAACTACAACTAATGGAGATTAATTTGATCAATCAAGCTACAATTATAACGCATTAATCCAAGAGATTCGAACACTAACAGTTTGCTGCACCTGTCACTAACCATCACCAAATCGTTCCAAAATCATCTAACTTAATCTCCCAACCACCTAGATCAAGTCTACACTAATAAAATCATGTGAAACCAACAGAATCAAGCTAATCGAATGAAAACTTACCTGATGAGAAACCTTGAAAACAGCTATGGAAATGGAGGATATGAGGCTTTTGAGACTTGGATCTTGATCCACCAACTCAATACTCAATTCTGTATGCACAATTTTGGAGGTTCCTTGCTTGAATCATGCAATTCACTTGAACTTGTGATTTTGATGTTAATGGAAGAAACACTCGAAAATGGATGAGAACTACCAAAACCTTGCTTCAATTATGATCTAAGATGATGATGGAATGAAATTGAATTGATCTTGATGAAGATTGATGCAGAATTTGAGAGATTTGGAATGAAACTTTTATGAAAAAAGTGTGAGAAATTTGTGGAATTCTTGGTGCAAATGAGGCCAACCCTTGCCAAATTCATCTTTCATGAATATATAGACCCCAATGGTACATTCTAGATCCATCTTGCACATTCCCTTGTTTTCAAACTTTGGCTCATTTTGATTATGTTTCTTAAAAGGTAAGCAACCATGGATAACTTCATTTTTTCCTTCTAAACTCAAAAAAGTGTGTGAACCATTGTTCTTAGAATTGTTTTTCCATTCAAAATCATATATTGGAAGTCTCCATTTGGACTTGTAAATCTCCCAAACCATTTTTCACTTTGAAATTATTCACTTTATAAGCCTTTTTAGTTCATATTTTGACCAATCATGTAACCCCATGCTATGAGCTTCTCCAATAACTTGTGACCTTCTTTCTAGACTTAAAATCCCATTTGGAGCAAGTTTGATGTTGTAATTTTTTCCATTTGAGGCCTCCTTGTATGAGTTTTGGGTATAGGTTAAAATGACCTGTAATTCACAAATACCCAAAATACCCTTTGCTTGTCAAGACCATAAGTTGAGTTATCCAAATCATATGAAGGCATGCCATACCATTCTAGAAAGCTAAGACAATGAGGAACAATTCTTATGTTGACCAAGAATCCATTTGAAATCTCCTTGAGGGGCAAAACTAGCTTGGAAGTCAAGTCACTTTCACAGACAAAAACTCAGACACCCCAGATGACCTGTAACTTGTAAGGACCATAACTTGAGTTCTATAAATCTCCTTGAGGTCTTCCACCACTCAAATTAAAGGTCTTGAGATCCTCTACAAGTTTCATGTTGGCCAAGAAGCCATTTGAAGCTAGCATTTTGACTTATCTTGCTTGGAAATTTGACCTAAACTAGGGGATTTTACAGAGAAACCCTAATTTAGTAACTCCTCTTCTCCTTGATTTCTCTTGAATTCTCCTTGTCATATCTCCATATCCTTCTTTATATGTCCAATGTTGAATCCCACACCTCTCCATTAGCCTTGAATGCCCTTTAAAGTCAGTCAATTGACCTAGGGTTGACCTAGGGTTGACCCAGATGAAACCCTAGTTGACTGTCTTCAACTGTAGCTCTTGTGCCTTCATCAATGACTTGTTTTCTTCTCCAAATGACTTTATAAGTCTCTCATAAGGTCTAGATGCTCTCCATACCTTCACTCCACAGCTCACAACCCTCTTGTTGATCCTCAGATACCCTCAGCTAGGAGATGGACTCAAGGCTTGATCTGCTGAACTCCTTGCTTTCAAATTCTTTCCTGATGACTTGAATGAGATTGAATTGGAATAATAACCTCTTGATAGGCTTCTAAAGGGGAGAATAATGCTTGGTCCCTTGTTGAATGACTTGCTATGCTTATGCTATGCAGATGGTTAGTCTATGTACATGACTCTATATGCAAATGCTAATGATAATGAAACATAAATCCAAGGAATAAGGTTGAGCAAATTTTAGGGTGCAACAAACGCATGCAAACATTTCACTATGATATATTAACGTTGCAAGAAAAGGAAAAGAAAATGATGTCAGTACTATACAACACGTGAGCTTATTCTATCTATTGGGATATAACCGTTGGAATTAGAGATGACATTTCTACCCTCACAAAGCTGCACTATAAAAGAAGAACATTTGATTCATTCAAATGCTAGCCAATTACAAAGTAAAAAAGCTCATTACAATGCAAGCCTGCTTGTTAAGAAGCAATGATGCTGACGAGTGAAGTTAGCAACATAGTTTATTAACAAGAAAAGCTTTATGCTAAGAAGCTGCAATGCTCATATAAGAAAGCTTTTAAGCAATATGGAAACTACTGTTCTAATAATCTCATAGAGATTTATCTTTAGATTAGTTTCTGTATTAGTATGCAAGGAGTTGTTGCTCAATACTTGTCATGTACTTAATTAGGAGTAATCTGCTTGATAAGAAGCAATCATGTAATCTCCGACAACACAAATTCATTTTAGAATTAGTGGTTCCTCAAGTGATCTTGTGAAGATCAGAATACTTGAGATGACAAGTGACAGTTTTTATTTGTGGAAGTCTAATAGGAGGTCCTTTGTGATCGGATTCTATTGGATGTCAATGAACGTTATATCCTAAGGGATCCATGAACGTGTCATTGCCTATTTGTTAGTCACCTGTAGTTAGCTTGTGCAACTGTAATCAGTTTGGTTATAGTGGATTAAGTTCTTGCTTGAGTAAGGCGAAATCACCTTGGAATGGTGGACTGGATTAGCTTGAGAGTTGCTCAAGTGAACCAGGATATATCATGTGTTCTTTACTTGTATTATGCTTTATTATTTATGCTTCCGCAATGCATCGTATAGATCTCTATAGAAAGCAACAAGTGAAGAAACCCAGAAAATATTTTAATAGAGTAAATACCCAATTCAACCCCCCCCCCCCCCCCCATTCTTGTGTATTTCTCACACCTTCAAATTTGACATTTTTTCTATATGGGTTTCACCCACATAGTTTCACACACTTGTCTTTGGATCAAAGAAACAAATATGTATATATAAGATGGAAATTTTGATTTGTGAAGTTATGATTTGAGTCACAATGTCTTTTGGTTCGAGTGAAGTTAAATCCATGATTTTGGTCAATTTAAATAGAGCCAAATCTTATCTTCATGGACAGTTGTGATTCGAGTCAAGTTTACAACATGATTTGAGTCACATGAGCCTTTAAGCGATTTTTGAAATGCTTCAAACCCTCCGAAAAATCTCCAAAACTATGAGAATTCTGCACCAAATAAATCAAAGTGTGGCTCTGCGTCTGAGTCGTATAGCCATGTTGAACTTTAAAGAGATGGAATGGTAGCATTAAAGAATTTTTCCCTTTTAAATATTCACATCAATACTAGAAGACTTTCACATAAGACTAACTCGCAGGGTGCAGCTACGACGGAGCAACCATCAAATGCTTCAGAACTTCTATTTCGAAGTTGTTAAAGGGAAATCAAATACCCAAGATTAAGAAACACACTTGTAAAAGAGGATTACATAATCACCATATTCACTACAAATTCTTTCATTCTCACCAGGAGTCAAAATGACCCAATTCAAAGAGGGACCAACATTTAAGAAGGATTCATCGAGACCACCCTTTCGAGCAAAGACAAAAACAATTGAATAATATATAGGGTTAACCTAGGAAGCACAAGTATCTTCTTTTGATTTTTGACTCATAGTAATTGTTACTTTATCCATGTACAAAAAAAGGAAATGGTTGTAGAAACTAGAGATAACAATGAAACAGAAAGCACGCATCAAAGAAATGTGAAATTGTTTCCACAAGAATCAAATTATGACTTACTAAGGGGAATAGACCTTATCAACACTTCAGATCATCTACATCCAATACTTAATTGTTCTGGTTCGAGAAGTTCATTATGAGGGTACCTCCTAAAAGACATTCAAAACATGTAGCGTATTTAAGGCGTAAATCCCCATGAGACTGTAATGTTTTGTCTTATTTTTCTATTCAAGATAAAATAGTGATCAGTGGATGAAGCAGATATGACAAACCCTTGCACTGTCATACATTGATAAGCATTTGAGGGAAACTATTCCGGGCCGGCCAGAAATCCCATCAGTCGACCACCCCAAAGGGACTTTTAATTCATTCAGATAGTTTGTAGCGTATAGAAACTATCCTATGGAAGAATACATGTGATTTATTGCCAATATACATCCAATGGTTCCCTAAATTTTATGCCTCAAAGATAACATGTTGTTGTAGTCCCTCTCATATATAAATAGTACACACGCCAATTTCAGGTAGACAATTTCAATTCAAAATTCATTCACTCTTCTTTTACACATACTAACTTGAGTGTTTGTTTACTGTGGAAATTAGTAAATAACCGCTGGTCTTCCAAATCGAAAAAGAATTTGGTTACTTACAGAATCGATCATACTGATCCTAGGACATGTGCTAATAAATCTTAAAATAAAGTTTGGAAACTAGTAAATACTTCGACAATATTCATGATCTAAAAGTTAACAACTTCAAAAATTTAAAGAAAGTAAATTTTAGAAACTTAATCAATAAACAAGTAAGTGCATCGAAAATAACTTGGGAAATAAAGAAGATAAACTTGAATTAAAGTGTAAAGATATGGTGTTTTATCAAACGTACATTTTCTCAACACACATTTTTCTCTGCACATGGGTCCTTTGTGTAATTCTAGAGATTTTGTACAACTTTGAAAACACAAAACCTAACGCTAATACTTCCTATTTATAATGGTCGAAATACCTACCCCTAACGGCCTTCCTACAAAAATAAGACAAGTGGCGTTCGACGTGTCTTCTTTTCTTGAAAATGTTCCACGTGTCTCTTTTAAAAATATGGATAAGAACAAAGTTCCCTCCTTTATTTGAATTCAAATCTTACATCGAAAACACCATCAGTAACTCTCTTTCGAACCAACTTCGAAAACTTAGAATAGTTCCCACTAATCAGAGCAAGCCTCTGACTGAAGAGGCAATTGACCTAAGGTACATGAATAATTTTAGGGTATTTCGAGCAAGTCTATCTTTTAAGGATCCCTCTGATTATCTAGGATGGTGAGAGAAATTGGAGAAAATAAAGTCCCAAATCTGGAAAGACATAGGCATTTTTTATTTGATCATGCTGTCGAAAGTAGGCTCTGACTATTGTTCGAACATGCTTGTCTCTTCTTTGTATTTTTGGGACAGCACCCATTACACTCTTCATCTTCCCTGTGGAATGATGACCCCCACCTTATGCAACGTAGCCGCTATCATAGGGCTCAAATCGACTGGCAACACATATGACCCCTACTACATGTCTGATGATAGCATAAACTTTGCAACTTTTAGGGCAGCATATTCGACCAACATAGCATATTACCAATACAAAGATGTAGAGAAGGTATATGATGTAGAGTATATAGCCTTCTTAGTATTATAGTTGTCTCGCTGTATATTCTGTTTGAAGTCTCTTCAAGTAGACAAGAAATTCTTAACCATGGCGAACCAACTCCATTCTGGCCATAATTAGGGCTGGAAATGAGTCGAGTCGAGTCGAACTCACCTCAGCTTGGCTCGACTCGTTAAGAATTGTTCGAATTCGAGTTCGAGTTCGACACGAACTTTTTTTTAAGCTCAAACTCGACTAGTTATAAGTTCACGAACAGTTCGGTTCGACTGGTTAGGTTCATCTCATTAGGTTCAGCTCACATGGTTCACGAACTTAAAAACTATTTTTTTAAATATATATATATATATATATATATATATATATATATATATATATATATATATATATATATATATATATATATATATATATATATATATATATATATATATATATATATATATATATATATATATATTTTAGTATATTTGACATTTTAAATAAATATATATTTTTTTAAATAAAATATTAAAATAAAATAAAAGTTATCATATTGAAATTTAACTTTATCTTCGAAATCTACTAATTCAAAACCTACACAACTTTCAAGAGATACATTTGAGAGTCTAATTCAAAAACTACTAAATTGAAGATTAAATTTGTCTAAGATTTGAAGTAAATATTTAAACCTAATCTTAAAGACAGTATAATTCTTTTCATATGTAATCGAGTTGACTCATGAACCTAACGAGTCGAACTATGTATAGTTCAAGTTCAACTCATTTAGTTAACGAACTTAATTTTTCGCTCATACTCAACTCATTTGGTTCATGAACCTAGTTCAACGATTTAATTGTCGAGTCGAATTCCGAACTATCTTCGAGTTGGTTTGGTTCATTGCCAGCCCTAGCCATAATCTATGTTTGAGCAAACTGATTTTGGCCAATCTTTATGAATTTATGAGCAAAGGTGTTACCCAACTTAAATGTCTAAGGGGAAAAGGGAATATCCTCCTCTCTGGGCCTTTCTGGTTTCTGCAACAATGGTTGGATGCTTCATTAGAAGCTTTCCTTCCTTACAAAAATATTGTCAATGAAGATGCTGACGGAGTGAAGAACAGGAGAGCCAAAGGCCCACGCTTGGCCAAATTAACTCCTAGCAACGAAGGTCGACCTATTCGACAAACCTTCACTAGCTATATCATGATGTTTGCCAAACGCTACGACTTCTCATCAAACATGGATCCCTTCGCTGCAAGGAAATATGGTCCTGAATGGTTCATCAGGCCATTCCCGGCTCCATCGAAAGTCTAAGAAGCGGATTCCATTGCAATCTGGGAAGCTTTCCTAACTCCCAGGGTTTTAACCCTTAGATTCAATCTTTCGAAGAGTCTGGTTACCTTGATCGCTTATCAGCCCAATCTTATCATTTGAAAGTTTGTCTTAGCTAAAGTCTTACCCAAATCTCTTTTTGAGAAGAAAAACCATCTCCTCCTTTATAACGCAGCCCACACTGAAGCTGTGACTATTAAACAAATTGCTCAGTACGCTGGTCGAATGCAACTTCTTCCTGTTGCTTTCGAAGTAAGCTTTCTCTGTACCTAGCAGTTCGATGAATGGTGGAAAGCATACTATGCTAAAGAATTTTTCGATGTGGCTGCTTTTACTCAGCATATTAACAAGGTTTTTCTCTCTGTGCAGGAAAAGGTCAAGAAAGGTACTTCGACGCATATCAAGGAAATCCAAGCATTCCAAAAATACTTTTAAACTGCCTATAGGTTTGATGATATTGGTCGAACCGTCTGCGAAACAAATGTTACTTTAAAGGAATTTTTTTAAAAAGAAAATAGAGAATCTAAAGATCCCTTCGTACGTTCCTCTCGAGAAATGATACCAAAGAACTTTTAACATGTATCCTCCTAAATTCCCTCGACTGCCAAGTGCTAACTTGGAGTAGACCTTAGCCCTCCGTTCTCATATTGGTTCGTCTGTGGGGATTTTATAAAAATCCTTCAACAAGAATCGCAAAAGCATGCTCGGCGGGTGGTTGCCACTAAGCTCATATTAGACAATTTCAAAGGTCACCTTCATATTAGGATCTAAGATGTTCGCATTGTGTCCAAAATATATGAAGGTGTGGAATGAGGAAGATTTTGACCAAACATTTTCCATTACTCATTCTCTTTTACTCGTAATAATTTTTTCTGTTTTATTTTAGTCGTGAAGGTTCCACCAAAGAAACCAACAGCCAATAAACCAGTCAAAGTGAAGGAGGAAGGAAAAAGTAAGACAACAACAACAACAAAGGTGTTTTATCTTCCTTATTTATTTTGTTGCTTTTCCATATGCTCTTATATTTCTAATGTTTCCTTTTCAGGGTGTTCGAAAACTACCCCAACCTCCCCAAAAAAGGAAATCCAAAGAAATCGAAGTCTTGGCGATTGAGTCGGGCGATGAAGACTTGTCTCTAACTACTGAACAACCCCTCAAGAAAAGAAAAAGGCAACTCAATATGGTTGAGGCTTTGGCCCAACCACAAGAAAAAGGTGTGAAGGTCTCGACCAAAAAACCTACTGCCTTCAAAATACTGGAGCCAACTCTTGAGGAATTGTCGAAGAAAGCTGCGGATCAGCCTGAAAGCGACAACCTCAACCCTGGAGCTGATGTGCCCAAAGTACCAAATCTTACCTCTTAAATTTTACTTAGTATTTTTTTTTACTTACTGAGCATCGATTGCCCTTTTCATAATGGTGCAGGTATTTCTACCCAACCAGCTACCAAGTCAACTAATACCACAATTCTCAATAGCGAGGGAGAACCTACGTATCACCCTACTTCTGCCAAAGATTCTGAGAAAAGCTCTAAGATCGAAATTAATCATACGGTCGAGGAAAAAAGTGAGACTTCGCTAGCCAAAACTACAACTCAAAATTCCCACACTAGTGGGTCTGAGCGCAAAGGTGACCTAGAGAAGGAAACCCAGGAAGAGACAACTAAGGATGATATGAAGGTAGAGCACACTGAAATCTATGTTGAAGATGAAGTTGAGGATGACTCTCCAAGAGTCAAAAACCTAGATGTTATCTTGTAAGATCAAGACGATAATATGGAAGAAATGGAAGATCGCTCCTTGTTCTAAAGTTATTCCATGCCTCCTATTGAAGAATTTGTGAATGAAGAAGACACCGTTGAGGAATATGAAGGAAAAGAAGAAGAAGAAAATGAGGAAACTTGTGATGGTATAACTAACCAACCAATCCTTGATCCTTCCCTGGCGAACGTAAAGGATTCGACAAAAACCACCGTAGCCTTTTCTACAGAAGAATTGGCTGCTTTAAAAAAGAACAACCCTCGTGAATACCTAAAAACTATGATCAGTTCTAAAGGGAGTTCGTCTGAGAAGAGTCTTAGTTCTCCTTCAATATCAGGTGGCCAATCCTCTAACAATCCTGCGAATGAAATACTTTTAAAAATCAAGGAGAAACTTTTTAAGGGTGACCTGTTTCGACTTCTGGAGTCCGACTCTACTTCTCCACTTGCTTCAAAAGGTCTTCTAAAAAACGTTGACATTCTAACCACTTATTTTGAAGTTGCGAACGTCATTCTAGAGTTGAATTCCATGATCGAACAGGCTACTTCTAACCTTAATAAAATAACACAAGTTATGAAAGATACTGAAAGAAAGGTTGGTTCTGCAGCAACTGCATGGGACTTTGCCTCTGAGTCAACTAACCGATTGACAGATTTAGGGAAAGCTCAGGAACAAAACAAGGCTGAGATTGAAAGTAATAATTGAGATGTCGCCTCTTGGGAGGAACAAATAAAAGAGATACATATCAAAATCTCAAAGGCCAAGAAACTAAATGTTAAACTTCTGAAATTCGACAATTCTATGGTGACCGAAGAGCTCGATATTGGGTTCAAGATATGTTGATGAAGCCCAAAAATTGGAAACCGAGTTAGAGACTCTAAGGTCAACCAAATCTATTTGTGAAAAGCGGCTAGAGCTTCTGATGCGAAGTATTTCAATATGAAGGCTAGTATTCCCTTTTAGCTTTAGTTCTCTTTTCTTTTAAATTTATCATAACTCTGGATTTTATTATGTAATGGTTTTGAGCCCTTCGTGGTTTTTTTCGATGTAACAAATTTAGCCATTCTGGAAAAACTTTATTTTACCATGTTGGCTTCAACTATTTCATATGTGATTATTCTTATGCTATTTTTATCTCTTGGAGTGCAGGTTTATATTTCTTCAAATATTTTCCATTCACTCTCAAGATCCTTTTATCCTCGCTTAACTCTTTGATCTCATATGCGCCATTAGAGAATACTTGAATAATTTGAAAAGGACCTTCCAATTTAGGGGACCATTTCCCTAAAGTCATATCTTTTCGATCCATAGGAAGCATTACTTTCCAAACAAAGTCTTCAGGAAAAAATGTTTTAACTTTAACTTTCTTGTTATAAGACTTTTCTACTCTATTTTTCTGCCTTTTTAATAATTCCAAGGCATTGAGTATCTCTTCGTCCAGATCAACTAATTCATCTAACACCATTTTCCAATATGTTTCTAACAGAATTTCATGATGTCTTTGAATTCTTGTCGATTGTAAATAAATTTTCGCGGATAAGACTACATCATGATCAAATATCAATCGAAATGGAGTCGTATTAGTGACCTCCTTAGGGGATGTTCAACATTCCCAGAGGACTTGGTCCTAAGCCTTATGCCAGTTTATATGCTTCTTCCCCACATGTTTCTTAATCAAACCAATGACAACCTTATTTGATGCCTCGACTTGGCCATTAGCTTGGGGGTAGTAGGGTGTAGATGTTAATAATTTGAAACTCATTTCCTTAGCAAATTCTTGCATCTTTCGACCAGTAAATACAGAGCCTTGGTCTGTTGTAATAGTTTATAGAATTCCAAACCTGTAAATGATATACTTCTTGATGAATTTGATCACACCCTCCTGGTCAATGTTCATCAGTGGTACAACTTCAATCCATTTTGTAAAATAGTCAATACCGACCATGATGTACCTTTGGATTTTAGATGATGCTGGTCAAATGTATCCAACAAGATCTAAAGCCTAGCCTCTAAAGGGTCATGGTTTGACTATAAAATGCAATTCGCTTGCAGGAACATGTTATATGCCTGCATACACTTGGCATTCTTGACACCCTTTGACAAACTCAATACAATCTTTCAACATGGTGGGCCAATACATTCCTTGTCAAAATAACAACCACTTCATCTTGTGGCCTACTTGATGTGCCTCACTATGCACACTCGAAAGGGCTAGATATGCCTCATGTTCACTAATACATTTAAGCAAAACTCCCTAATGAGTCTTTTTAAATAATTCATTTCCCAAAAAACGTAACTTAAAGCTCGATACCTGATTTTTTGTTCAATAGAGGCAGTTGGGTTTACAAATATTCCACTATTATTTTTCTCCAATCTTCATTCATCAGGTTGTCTATTGCTAATATCTCAAAGTTCTCTTTATCAGCATATCCAAGCTTTGTTGTTTCTAGATCTGATGGGGATGATATAGCCGACACAACCCTCCCTCTGACCTCGATCACATCTTGCAAACTTTCTTTCAAAATTGTATACCCAGAGGCAATCTGAGCCAAATCATTTGCTATTTTATTTTCCAATCGAGAAATGTGTCGAATGCTAACCAACTCAAATATTTTTAAGAGTCGATTGGCTATCACGAAGTACATGATGAGATTTTCTTTCACACATTTGTACTCATTTGTGATTTGTTTTATGACTAACTCTAAGACACCCATTATTTCGACTCGAGTTGCCCCCAATTCCAACAATATTTCAAGTCCGACTATAAGAGCCTCGTATTCAGCCTCATTATTCGAACATATACCTTCAACTTTATACTTGAATTTTGTTAGGAGAAATAATCAAGACTCCTACGTCTGTCCCGTCTTTATGACTCGAACCATCGAAGTACAACTTCCAAGGTTCTAGTTCAAGGTAATTTAATGATTCCTCATTTATAGAGTGGTCGACTATAAAGTCTGACACTACTTGTCCCTTAACAACTTTTAAGGGCATATAAGTTAAATAATATTCAGTTAAAGTCAATGCCCATTTTCCAATTCGACTATGTAAAATTGGTTTTGACAATATATGCTTTATAACATCAAAATGTGAGGAAATAAAAACGTAAATAGGCTTTATATAATGCTTAAGTTTTACACATGAGAAATACAAACATAAGCATAGTTTTTTTACTATGTCATACCTAGTTTCTGCATCGTTCAAGACCCTATTAAGATAGTAAATGGCTCTTTCAACACCATCTTCATCTTCTTGAGCTAACATGCTTCTTAAAGTCTTATCCGACGCATATATATATATATATATATATATATATATATATATATATATATATATATATATATATATATATATATATATATATATATATATATATATATATATATATATATATATATATATATATATATATATATATATATATATATATATATATATATATATATATATATATATATATATATATATATATATATATATATATATATATATATATATATATAACCTCATACTCCTATTTCTACAAGGTGGAATCAGAATTGGAAGGTGGCACAAGTACTCCTTTATTTTGTCGAAAGCCTCTTGTTGAACTTACCCTCATTCAAATCCTTCTTTCTTGAGTCGAAGCAGAGGTGGGAAAGTTTGAGTTTTTCCGCTAAGGTTCGAGATAAACCTTCTTAAGAAATTAATCTTGCCCAACAATGACTGCAACTCCTTTTTTGTCGATGGGGCTTTCGCCTCCATTATGGCCTTGGTCTTGTTGTGGTTTATTTCGATTCCTTTTTTGTGGACCACAAGGCCTAAGAAATCCCCCTCCTACACATAAAAAGCACATTTGAGAGGATTCATTTTCAAACCATGTCTCCTCGTCCTTTCGAAGGATCGTCAAAGATGGTCTATGTGACTTTTCCCAGAAATTGACTTTACAACAATATCATCAATATAGATTTGCATAAAAAGTTTCAATGAAATCATGAAAAATCAAATTCATTTCCCTTTGGTATGTTTCCCTAGCATTTTTTAAGCCGAAAGGCATCACCATCCATTCATAAGTGCCTAATGCCCCAAGACATTGAAATGTTGTTTTTGGGACATCCTCTTCAGCAATGAATATCTGATTTTGCCCTGAATATCCATCGAGCATACTAAGGTATTCGTGTCCCGCGGCATAATCGATAAGCATTTCCACCACAGGCATCGAATACTCATCCTTTGGGGTTGCATCATTTAAATCTCTAAAATATATGCAAACCCAAAAAGTACCATTTTTATTAATAACTGGCACGATATTTGAAATCCATTCGACATATATGTCTGTACGGATGAATTTACATCGCAGAAGTTTTTCGAAATCCTCTTTAATTTTTGAGAGAATTTCAGGTGCAAACCGCCTTGAATTCTGCTTAATGTGCTTCTTCTCAGGCTTAATTGGCAACTTTAATTCAACCAGCTCTTTGTTCAAACTAGGCATCTCATCATAATCCCACGCGAAGCAGTCTTTGAACTCCTTTAGCAATTGGATCACATTGATTTTGAGTTAAAGGTTGATATTGGTACTGATATACGTTGGCCTTTTTGTCGCCTCGTCTTCCAAGTCGATCTCTTCAAGTGGATTTTGCGCTAGCATTTTGATGTTGGTTGCTAGCGGATCTTTCTCGAACCCGAAAGGCTCGTCATCGTAAATGGCGTCGAGCCTTTAGCCTTGCATTTCATCCCGAACCTTATCAGGTGGTTCTGGGTCGAAGTCCGTACCGGGACTTTCTTGATATGACTCCTTCTTGGCTTCGACAACCATGAGTTTTACTTCAGCCTCCAAAGCCGCTTTTAATTTATTTTCGGCTATATAAGCTGAAATTCTTTCGAGCGCTGGCAACTCATTCATCGTCGCTAAACTCACTCCCCTAACATGTTGGGTCGATTCCAGATGCCCTTATGTATGCAAGGTCGTCTTCGCCCACAACCTCTCGATCCCACTGAAAATCATTAGTGGGGTGCAAATACAAAGAGTAATACACATTGTCATCTGGAGTAAATGCGAAACTGGCTGGATTGCAAGGAGCAATATTAGCCAAATGTTTATCAAAGCTGCGTTTATCGACATGATTAACTGAAGCCATAAAATAGCTCTGGTCGACTTCGATATTTTTCACAATACCATATGTTCTCCAGATGGTAATTCTTTGATGCATTAATGATGGAACGACTCATATGTCGTGAATCTATTCATGCCCAAATAATAAGTTATAGTTAGCCTCAGTTTCCACACCCATAAACATGATTGGTATAGTAATGGTTCCTACCGTCAGATCGACTTGAATCACCCCTAATATGGTGCCAATTTTTCCTTTATAGTTGGATAACGCCATATTGTGAGGCTTTGTGTCTGTGTTGAACTTCCCTATGTTTTTTTAGCATGAAATGCGGCATCAAGTTTACTGATGCATCACAATCTACCAAGATCTTGTTGACTGGTACATCTTTGATTTTTCCTGTAATAAAGATAGGCTTTAAGTGACTTTTCATAGCCTCATTCGGTCTTTCGAAGAACGCATTTTGTTCTTCTATACAACTGTTGTTTATAACATAGTGACAAACTGGCATGTCAGTGGCCATCTCTATGTCGGTATTATCCTCCAGCTCTTTGACCTCAGTAACTTGGTCAAACTCCCTTAGCAGCACAGATACTACATTAACCATGATTTCTAAAGATGCTTTTGAATTTGTATCAAAGTCATCAGTGAGCATCTCGTTTTTAGCAATCAAACAATCATACTTCTTTTTAGCCTCTTCTTCTTGAGTGGGAAATACCTTTCCCTCTACAAGCTTGTTTTTGGTGGGTTTCAACTCCTTTTTCTCACCTTTTTCGACAGGTACATTGGTACTTGATTCAGCTTTCTGATTCTCTCTGGCCTTCCTTTATGCCTTTCTTCTCCTTTGCTTCCTTCTCCATTGATACCTGGTCCTCGCATTCTTACCTTTGTAATTCTCACAGATATAAGTTGACTTCCAGGAGGTTTGAAACTTCCTACGGTACCTAATCGACGAACCCCTATTGACCTCGAAGTTCTGCCACTTTTGTTGGCCTCGCTCTCTGTCTTCGACTGGCTTTGCCCATTTTCCTCTGGAAGCCTCTACAGTTGGCTTGAAAGTGGTAGGTTTGGCACTTGGGAACTTTGCTTCGCTTGATCCCGCCCCCTGTATGGCCCCTTCTTGTCGAAAACTTGATGGCTACCGAAGTTTTTCCAGTTTCTTCTGGCCTTCGCCAATCAAACTCCCTCCATATTTTAGGCCACTTTCTTGTCAAACACGGCGCTTCATCTTGAGCAAAGCATAACCTCCAAATTTTTCTTCTGACACCTATATAGGAAATTGATCAGACTCTCTTCTTCCTTCAGGAAAGCTAGTTTGTTGTATTCCTCTTATCGCCGCTCTTCGTCAATTTCCATCGAAGTTTCTTGCGAAAGTTCGATCATGTTAATATCCATAGCGACATTCTCAGTAATGTCCAAATTTTGAAACTTCATCGTAAGGCCATTTGTAGCCTTATCCATCCGCACGAAACCATCAGCGGTTTGTTTTGTTACCATCACCAAATTAGAATCCCCGGTGATTCCTATAGTATCAAAACCATCAGCAGTTTCGTTGTTACAGCCTTTGACGACTCCTTTGTTGAGGCCATCAGTAACCTCACATATGCAATCTTTCATAATTTTCTCGTCAAGATCCTCAGTAATCTTAATCATGAAAACATCATTGGTGAAGTCGCCACTAACTTCGATCATGTTAACATTGTGAGAGAAGTCATCAGTAACTTCGAGCATGTTGACAATAGTTGGTTCAGTGAAATGAGCATCAGCCACTTGCAAAGGGTCATCATCGATTTTCATCAGAGTCTTCACTTTCTCTCTAAACCTTAGTCTTTCATCCTTGATGGCATTTTAAACAAGATACCTGAAGAGAAAACATTGAGATGTTTTATGACCCAAGAAATTATGATACTTACAAAAATCTCTCTTCTTCCTTTGCTCTAAAGGAGGCATTTTAGCACCGGGCGACACTATCACTTTACCATCCTTAACTAACAAGTCAAAGATTTTGTCACATTTGGTGACGTCGAAGGTGTAATTTTTCTTAGGGAATCTATTGTTCTTGTCTGGTTCGAGTGAGTTTTTTCCGTTTGAGAGGGCTAAGACTTTACAAGAATAAGGGGACCCTTGCTTTAACTCAGCGAGATCGATCTCACTTTCTTTGAAGTTTAAAGGCTCATTATATTATCCCTCATTGTCTTTATTAAATTCGACGTAGGCCACCCTCTTATTTTTATTTGCTCTGGCTTTTTCCTACTTCAAGCATTCTAATTGTTGAACCTTATCAGTCAGTTGGGCCATATCTCTCAAGTACTGGGTGTCTAGCTTCTTTCTAATAGAATAGTCTAGACCTCCAGTGGCCATTTCGACCAATTCGTGTTCTGGCACTTATGTAAAACACATGGCTTTAAGTAGACGGAATCTATTCAAGTAATCATCTTTGGCTCAGTAAACTTTTGTTTGACACTGGCCAATTTCTTCACACTAATCTTGGTTTGTCCCATATAAAATTGTTCATGGAATAATCGTTCTAACTGAGTCCAATTATGGATCGAACTTGGTGGTAAGGTTGTAAACCATGTAAAAGAATTTTTGGTGAGAGAGCTTGGGAAATATTTTACCCTAAGATTTTCATTATTCGAAATCTCTCCAGCCTCTATCAAGTACCTAGCCACATGTTTGAGAGTGGATTCAGTGGTATCCTCTTAAAATTTAGTGAACTTAGGAACTTTCCATATAGGAGGTAGATCTGATTGTAGAATATACTCTGGTAATGACGAAGTATAGTTTGGTCTCCAAAGACCGAAGTTTACCCTATTTCGCGTCATTATCCTTTTGACCATAGCTGCTAGATTGTTATTCGCGGCCATATCATCACGTCGAATCTGCTGTACAACGTTATCAACATTTTGATTTCTATCAACCATTACTACCCTTAGTCTCTCCTCAATGGGAATTTGAGGTTGGGCTTTGGGGGGTTCGACTCTAGGTTGTTCGACCGCTACTCTTAGATTGGCTATATTTTCTTGGGGCGGGTCTCTTTGGTTTATTTGAACTTGATTAATGGTAGGATCTTCTTCGAGGACTATCCCCTAATTTGCCAATATGCATTCTCTCTGTGGATGTCGAGGAGGCTATGGTACTCCAAAAAAATCCGCAAGGCGTGTCATCTGCGATGTCATTTGTTGGTTGGATTGAGTAGTGTTTTGGATTAGGGGATTAAAAATCGTCCCCCTTGTTTGGCCAACATTTGGACCATTTTGTGATTACTCTCATCCATTTGTTGCCTAATAACCACTGCAGAATTATTAGTCAAGCTTGTCATTTGGGTGGAATAACCAATTCCTAAGGGCTGGCTACTTCAACCCATGTTTATCCCATATCCTGATCCTTGTAATGATGAAGTAACATTTATTACTAGTTCTGAGAATGTTGAGACGATGTTATGCAAGTTCGCCATCATAGATGTTGGCATTCCATAAGGTTTTTCTCGACTGCCTAAGGGCATAGAGAAACCCGGGGGCATGAAGGGCATACTCGAAGCATTCCCCATTGGCGGAGGGGTTACTTGATGGCCCCTTGACCCAGTATAATTTAGAATGGGCTCACTATGGGTAATCGACTGCGTGGACATCGAACATGCCATGGATGACATTGATTCTGACAAAGTCGCTGGAACCGTTCTTCCCCCGATCGAAGATACTTGGGACGATTCTCCATTGTTACTCAATGAACTTTGAGGAGTCGAAACATTTGGCTAATTTGAATTTGCCATTCTCCTAGTATATCTTCTCCTTGGTCTATCTTCGTTAGTGGTGGCTACTTTACCACTTCTCAATAACATACAACGAAGTTTTCAAAGAGAACAACAACAAAACGAAGTTTCAAAAAGAAAACTACTCGCACTATCCCATTGAGCATGCAAATTTGTTTACCGTGAAAATTAGTAAATAATCGTTGATCTTCTAAATCGAAAAAAAATTTGATTACTTACAGAATCGACCATACTGATCTTAGAATATATGTTAATAAATCTTAAAATAAAATTTGAAAACTAATGAATGCTTCAACTGTATTTATAATCTAAAAGTTAATTTTATTTTTCAAAACAAAATATTTATTATTATTATTTTATGATTTGTCTTGTGACCTATCCAACTTTTTTTTTTGTATTGTCCTATTCTTATTGGCATACCTTATTAGGTTAAGGGTCATATTTAAATCTAAAAAATTGGCAATGCTCTAATATTAAAGTAAAGTGAGATAAAAGACACACAAAATCCAACCTAACAGATCATTTGTACACCGCCTGATTCGTTATTATCTTATCATCGGCAACTCTTTATAAAGTTGATATTAAAATAATTTTTCTGTTAGATTATTACACCTTAAAAGTGTATTGATAATTGACACATACCATGTATTTTTTAATATCATTAAATACTTCAAACTGATTAAACTATTCAAATAAATCGTAAATAGTGTCGGTCCATAATTCAATTGAATTCCTCAACTTGATTTGAGTTTTCAAACTTTTTATTTTTTTGGTAGTTTATTATGTAATCTTGAGACACCAATCAATACCCAAAAGCTCAGCAGTGCAGGGATCAGCGAAAGAAACTAAGAATACACTTTGAAGCTGCCATGAAGATGTTGTTTGAAGGATCTTTTAAATAGAAAATGTGTACATTTTATTTTAGTTTATTTAGTTAAAAATGTTAAAGAGTATATTATAAAATTATTTTTAAATTTATCAGATCAGTTTATTTAAATAAATATAATCAATTTTATTATTAATATCATATTGTATTTTATATTTTAAATTAAAATATACATATCTTGAATAAATTCTTAAATATATTGTCATAATTTATTTTCATAATTTTTTCAAATAAATAGTATCATAAAATTTATGATACTAGATTAATTTAAATAAGTCAATGTATACAAACACATAGTTTTATTAATCTTTTAATTTGTTAATCTATTTAAATAATAATTAAATAACTTATTTACAAATATTCTAATTAAATAGATTTTTAAGTAGACTAATAGATTAATCGAGCCTTCAATAAAATTAGACTCAAATATGAAAATAAGTCTATGATAATCTCCAGGTCAAACTTAAACTTTTAATTTTTAACCGATCAAATTCAAGTTTAACAAAACTTATCTTGACTCATCGTATTATCATAACCTATCTTATTTAATAAATGTAAATTAGCAAGTAATAATTGGAAAGTCCTTAAATACATGTATTGTTTGCTAATTTAAATCAATCAAAAGTTAAAGGTGGAAATTAAGGGTGAGAAATTTAAATTTGATCTAGTGTTTTATAAACTAGAGTAAATCATTCGATCAAATTGAGAATTAAAAAGATCAACGGTCTAATCTGATTGCTGAATCGGATAAACTAGTGAACTAGTGAGAATTGATCAGAACCGATAAAATCTAACAAACCAACGATATTAGAAAATCGACGGATTAAATGTTTGTTTTTCCTCGGACAAAATAACATAGTTTTATATATATATATATATATATATATATATATATATATATATATATATATATATATATATATATATATATATATATATATATATATATATATATATATATATATATATATATATATATATATATATATATATATATATATATATATATATATATATATATATATATATATATATATATATATATATATATATATATATATATATATATATATATATATATATATTAAAATTAAAATTAAAATTAAAATATAAATTTTGTTCAAAATTTATTTGAAACAACTTTCTCTCTTTTAAACTAAATTTATTACATATAACCAATTATTTTGTTATTCAATTTATGTTTCAATTAGGCTTTATTCAAAATTTATTTGAATTTGTATTTTGATGTGTATGATAATTATGTTTAGAATTTAAATTTAAAGAATGAACTTGTAAAATTATGACATTTTAAAATTTTAAAATTTTAAAATTTTTTAGGCGTTATGATTTTTTTAGAGATCAAGTCATCCAGTTTGATCGGTTTAATAACTATATGATGTTGTTATAGAGATCGATTTATTCAACTAAGTTATTCGATTTAATTTAGTTTAGCCATGCAATTTAAACTGTGACATAGTGGTTCGACCAATGAATCAGTGACTCAGTATTTTCACTGATTTACTAGTCGATCTGATTTTTAAAACATTAGTCTGATGTGATAAAAATGTTAAAGTCTAATTACTTATCATATTATGTTTATTTTTATACCAGAGTTTAACCTTTTCAAATATTTAATTAATCTAATTCAAAGTCTATTTAATTTAAATATGTGTAAATAAGAACTTAAACTAATATTTTAATATTTAAATAGACTGTTTTAACTAAAAAATTCAATAACAAATTTGAGATGATTTATGAAAATAACTTACGCAATTGTTTATAATGTATTTTTAATTTAATTTCATGGATTTTTTAAAATGATTAAACTTTACTTTTTATTTAATATGACACTATAAAATTTGATGTATAAATATAATATTTTATTCTAATTTATAGTAATATATTTAAATATGTAAAAATAATTATGAGTGTGGATCAGCTTATTCTAAGAGGAAGTTTTTTTAATTTATTTCAAATTATAACCTTTGAATTGAATCTAATCTAATAATTATTTAGTAAAAAATATTTGAATTAAATTTAAAAAAAATATTCTTAAAATAAATTGATCGCATATATATATATATATATATATATATATATATATATATATATATATATATATATATATATATATATATATATATATATATATATATATATATATATATATATATATATATATATATATATAATACGAGTATCTTAAATTAGTAAGTTCTATAAATAAACATATATAATTTTGAAATTAAAGTTAAAAGATTTGATCAAGTCTTTCCTTTCTTTTTTTTAATCAAAAATTGATTAACTCTTTCTATTTTAGGATTAAGGCAACATCACATCAAATCACCAACTATAATATTGTAATGAAAAAGATATATAATATGTTTAGGAACTAAAAAAAAAAACATGTAGTATAATAGTATGCGATAACGATAACAATCGGTAACAACGAAAAAAAAAAGTATCGATGACTTCAAAGTAACGGCGTTTTGTCTCCCACCATACTCATCCATTAATCAAAAGAATACAGTTTGCAACAACAAAACCAAACAGAAATAACATCCCATAATCAAGAATAATACTTTTAAAAGGAAAGTATCATTTAAAGTTTCTTTTGTTATCTCAAAATAATATCTATGTATTTGGAGGAGACTCAAAACAATATATGTTAGATATACGACAACATATATAATAAAACCAGTGGGGGTTACTTTTTAGTTCATAATTTTAAATTTTGTATTATTTTATTTCATATAAAAAAATTAGTATTAAGCATGCTTACTGGTTTTTTGTCTAAGAATATCAATTTGCACATTTTAATGCGGATTTAATAGGGATTGTCCTCTTCAAAAATTCGAGACTCAAAGATTGACAATTTTTTAATCGAAGGACGTAGATAGAGAATAAAGCTTCCTCAAAGACAGGTTAGGGATAGGACGGAGAATAAATCATCCTTCCTGCAGAGTCTCCTCCTCTCTAAAATTACAATAATATCTTTAAAATTAAATGTTTTGGATCGATGGAAAAGCCCAATAAGTAAAGCTCGGTAATAAGATAGGCAGTTATTGCATGAAGACTATACAACTTCTTTTCACTCTGCGTCACTGAGTATCCATCACGAGGATACCATGTCAATCTTGAAGATCCATCAAATAGTTGACTGCATCCCACACACATGCAATTATCAACCATCTCTCATATTTAAAGAGAAAAGTGTGTCACTCTCCAAGTATCAAATCATTCCCATTCATATTCCATTTTTCACAATTTTACTGACTTGAGCGTTGGAGTGCTAACCTTACAACTCAACCCCCACTCCACCGCATCAGAAGCCTTGAACCATCACAACGAATTTCAAATTCATCCTCTCCGATTACAAACAAATTCTAGAGCATAACATTGGAGTTGTTTGTGGAAATCAACTTTTGAATACTAGGGTTTCCACGATCCACCATTTCTCGATTCAACTAAATCAGATTCTGACCTTTTTCGATTAAAGTGCAAATCTCCATATCCAAACTCACTCCACCAAATCTTCCCGACGATGGCAACTTTCAAAGCTACCTGTTTTGTTGTTCAACGAAAATAACCTGTAGTCGCCGAAGCAACTAGGAATCTTTCGCCTTCTCCTCAAAGGACTAACAGACAAGTCATGGAAACTATTCCTTTTGTTCCTCTGCCGCCAAATTTTGCACATCTAATGGTAGATCAAAGAAAATCTTAACTTCATCCATTTATCGGATCCATTCCATAATTCCACCTAGGTGAACCTTCCTTTAGGTTGCGTTATCGTATATTGTAACCAGATGCGAAACACTTTCCAATTTCCAGCTTTTGCATGTTAATTTTGGCCCACAAGGAACTAATGAACTATTGAACAAACTATACTATATGGTTTTACAACAAAACTCTCAAGAGTTTGCAGGCAAGCTAACTTTGATCGAAGAAAGCCTCTAGAATGTTATTCTAAAGAACAACACTATGCAGGAGGCGACTTTCATAAAACCGCCAAACCAAGGAAGGATCCAAAAGATATCCAGAAGTCTCCAAGTTGCCGCTGGCATAAGCGCCACACTCTTTCCTCTGGTCTCGATGGAGGAAGGGATATCCACACTCCTCCTGAAGTTCGCCGACCTAGGAAAAAAGAAATAACTGTAAAAGAAGCCCCCACTCAAGCACAAAAGAAGAACCCTCTGACCGCTTGCATATTAGACGATAATATCCTAAAGTCTTTGTAGAAGTATCCTAAGCTCCAAAGTAATGACGAAAACAGAGACATTAATGAACATGTTGAGTATGTGGATGACAAACTAGATTACTACCATATACCGAAAGCGATATAAAGTGCAAGCTCTTTGCACTGACCTTAATAGAATTTGCCCAAGCCTGGTATAAGTACCCCTCCCGGATGGAAGCATAAATTCTTAGTCTGACTCGTGCGAGGATTTCTCCGAACCAACTACCATGGTAGTTTTTAGCGGGGTCAAATAAAATAAGAAAGAGACTCGCACGCTTACACCGACTGCTTCACAAAGGTGGCAGTGGTTCTTGGAGGCTCATATGATAGCCTAAAGTATTGGATCTTTGAGAATGGCCTTTATACCAGATTGTGCATTCCAAAAGAAGTTAGGACGCAAGGAGGCCCAAAATCGGAAAGACTTTTTGAATAGGGTGCAACCCTACATCAATTATGAAGAAATAATGTTAAACGAATGGGGTAGTCGGGCACCAAGAAATGCTAGATCTCGTCGGGTACCAGACAAGTATTATGGGTAGCTGAAAGAGGAAAGCGAGTGTAAACTTCGTCCAATGGTTGACTCGTATACTTCTCTAAACACTTCACGAAAAATATCTTAAAGGAGTGCACTAACACAGAGTTCAAGAAGGCCAAAATAAGGAATTTGTATCTGGTTAGGGAATCTACCATAACCAACAAGTCCAAGTGCTTCAGTTTTCATAAGAGTCACGGTTATAACACCAACGATTATATCCAGTTGAAGGATGTAATCAAATTGTTGATCAAAAAGAGGTTGTTGTACGAGTACACCGGAGATGACCTAAAGAGGCCGAGAGGATTTATAACGCCCATTTTTAATTATTTTTGGTTTCAGAAATATTTTATTCGCGGATGTGTTTTGAGAAATTAATTGGAGAATCAAGAAATCATAATATTAATATATAGTGATAAAATGTGATAATTAGTAGTAATGTTAATATTGCTATTAATTATTATTATTATTATTACTAATATTAATATATATGAGCAAAAATATTATTATTGGATTTTTTGAATTAAAAGGAATAAGATTATTAAATTATGGAATTAAGAAATATGGAGGATATTATTTATTTGGAAATAAAAGTGATTTTTGGGGTATTAAGGGAAATTGTGGCATTTTGGAAAAATGGATAGAGAAGAACACGATAGAACAAAGGAGGGAGGACGAAGAACGCACGGTTGAAGCGATCAAGTGAACAAGCTCGGCAAGGAAGACTGAAAGGCTGTGAATTTGTGAAGGTTCATCATCATCAGAATCGAATTTGAGGTAAGGGGGGATTTAACGGTTAAAATAGGTATTTATATGAATATTGGTAGAAGGGGAATCCCTAACCCCAAGTATGAGATTATTGCATGTGGATGATGATTTTGTTGTTGTTGCTAGTTGCTAATTTCTGTTAGGAATCCTTGGTATTACGGGAGAAGTAATGCATGTTGAATTTGATGGTTGTTGAATGAGTTTTAGGATTTTCGGTTAAGTCCGAAGTTGAGCCGGAAGTTGGTTTTGAGAGCAGAGTTGAGGATTAGTCGGATAGAATCGGGGATAGACCCCGTAGCTAAGTTGCCGTATGTGGATGGTGGTGGGTATTGATTTAATCGGGCGAAAATCGGTGAGGGAGGCGATTCTGCAATGTAGAATTTTTCTGTGTGCGCAGGTATTCGCTGTGCGAATGGGGGCGAGCCTTCGCCGGACGAACTAGCCAGCGAGTGCTGGAAGAAGCTTCTTTTTGGCTTCGCCATGGTTTTCGCCAGGCGAATGGCAGCGAGCCTTCGCTGCGGGGCTTCATCGGGCGAATGTGCCAGCGAGCCCGACAACAGTTTGCGATTCTGCTGCTGTTTTTGTATTGTTCCGTTGTGGACTTGGACTCTCGTTGGTCATGTGTGACGAGAGGCTGGTTGGAGAGCTGATACGAGCATATGTTGGTGGTTGTAAGGCTGTTTAGCCGGCGTTTATCGCAAGTGGCCTAATTGGTGAAATACGCATTATGTATGAACCAATGTGGATGCGTACGTGAGATATGTGCACCGTATGCATGCTGTGAGTAAGATGTGAGGATCAGTATGATCGTGGTGCCTTGAGTGCGTTTTGTTCGTGTGTTGTGGGAGTGGATCCGGGAGGATCGATACGCTTTATAGGCGTTGTGGTTAAATACTGTTGTGTGATGGATTGGGTCAGTAGGACCGATATGCCTTAGGTGCACGATGTGTGATATGTTGTGTGGTGAGTTGATCAGTAGGATCGATGCACTTCATGTGCTTGTGTATGTATGCATATTATGATGAATGGATCTGTAGGATCGTGTGCACTGTGTGTGCCGTGTGGTTATGCATAGCATCTTGCATGGTATGTGGACGTGGTGAATCGTTGCTCGGTGGAGCGTATGTGATTCACTCACGTGCTCCAAATGGGGAGTGTGTGGACGTGAGGCCTGTGTGGCTCACGTGCTCCAAATGGGGAGCGTGTGTAGGCATGGCAAAAAAACCCAGACCCGTCGGGGCCCGCCCGGACCCGCCCCGAAATTAGCGGGGAAAACCCGGTTTGAGTGGGTACGGGTGCGGGTGCGGGGAAAATCCGATTTTTAATTACGGGTGCGGGTACGGGTGCGGGTAGACACTAAGACCCGCCCGCACCCGGCCCCGCCCCGCACCCGAATAATTTATTTTAATTTAATTTTCTTATTTTACTTATTTTAATATTTATTTATTAATTATATTTTTAACTAAATTATTAATACATTTATTGCAATTAAAATAAATAAATTAATCAAGTTAATATTCATTTACTAATTAAAATTTTAATTAAATAAATAATTAATTTATTAAAATAATCAATTTTTTAATAAAGTTATTAATTTTTATTGTAATTAAAAATAAATTTTTTTTTCCGGGTGGGGGCGGGGCGGGTGCGGGTGCACCCGTTCTCTACTGGGGGCGGGTCTGGGTGGTAAATTTTTACCCCCGGTCGGGTTTGGGGGCGGGGGCGGGTGTGTTACATGAAAGCGGGTGCGGGTGCGGGTATAGTAAAACCCGCCCCCGACCCGCCCCGTTGCCATCCCTAAGCGTGTGGACGTGAGGCCTGTGTGGCTCACGTGCTCCAGTGGGGAGCGTGGACGGGAATTTGGACCGTTGCTCGGAAGGAGTGTATGCGACCACCCGTGTCCCAAGTGGGGGACGTTGATGATTTGATTATATAGGCTCAGAAGGAGCGTGGTAGGGATAGGTCGTTGCTCGGTGGAGTGTACGTGATCTATCCTGAGTTGAGTCGTTACCGCATCTTGTCGAGTCAATTGCATGTGTTGCATTGTTATTTTGTGTGTGTTGTGATTGTTAATGATGGGACAGTAGGTCCGAATATGATGTGTATGAAATGAATTATTGTTTTCTGCCTTTTATTTCATGTACATTTATACCGTTAATATTTGATCGTGATTCTCACCCCTTTGTTGTTGCTGTTGTGGTCTGTGCTTCTTTGGAAGTACAGAAAATCCAGGTGTTTAGCTAGCTTGGATTGTGGCGTCGTCGTAGGACTGCTCTGATACGTAACACCGGGGCTTTTAGGGAGTCTTATTTTTATTGATGATATGTGTGCCCCTGTGGCGTATCTGACTTTTGTGAGACGTGTGATGATGTTTGATGATCATGTTATATATTTTAGGTTGTTGGTCGATTGTTGTATATATATATATATGACGAGGATGGTGGATATGGATAACCTATATATGATGTTTTATGAATTATGACAGACCATATATATATTTTTTTCGCTGCAGTTTTATTGAGAAATTAATTTGGAAAAAATGATTTATGGAAATTGTTGGAAATTGTGGCATCCCGTTTGGGAGAGAAACTCTGATGTGTGCTTATTTAATTGTTTTATTTTATTTCAGGAAACGGGGTGTTACAAGTTGGTATCAGAGCATGTCGGTCCGTCCGGCCAGTATAGTGTTTTGAGTCTGTCTGTAGGATAGAGTTAGTTGTCCTCTGTTAACCTGTTGTTGTTGAGCAGTATGGGTGGGAGGAATGACGCGGCGTTGGCTGCGGCTATGGCTCAAGTGGTGGCCAATCAGAATCTGGATGCGGGTGCTCAGTTCAAAGACTTGATGCAGTTCTAGAGCAACAAGCCGCCAAAGTTTGAAGGTGGAATTCTGGATCCGGTAGCTGCACAGAAATGGCTAAAGGCGATAGAGAAGATCTTCAGGACCATGGGGTGCAGTGACGAGCAAAAAGTGAGATTTGGTACTCACATGCTTGAGGGAGAGGCCGAGGCTTGGTGGGACAATTGCCGTCAGAGGATGGAGGCTTCGGGGACTCCGATTACTTGGGAGGTGGTTCGATCTGGATTTCTGGAGAAGTATTTTCCAGAAGACATCAGAAGTGCTAAAGAGGTGGAATTTCTGGAATTGAAACAGGGCAGTATGTCGGTAGCCGAGTATGCGGCTAAGTTTGAAGAATTGGCTCAGTATTGTCCTCATTACAATACTGAGGAAGCGATGACTTCTAAGTGCTTGAAATTTGAGAATGGGCTGAGGCCAGAGATCAAGATGGGGATCGCATGTTAGAAAATCAGGAGCTATCCAGAGTTGGTGAGTAGAAGTCAGATTTATGACAATGATAACCGTGCGAGGATTGCATATTACAAGGCGGTGAATGACCGTAATGGTAAGCAGAGGTTTGGTGGTACACCTTACAGTGTGTCAACCGGTAAAGGAAAGCAAAAGGTTGTGTCTGATAAGAGATTCCGAGAGAGGAAGGCATCGTCATATTTGAAATGTTATCGGTGCGGTGTCGCTGGGTATCGTGCTATTGATTGTCCTAAAGAGATTAAGAAGTGCTTCAAGTGTGGGAAGTCGGACCATGTGATGGCGGATTGTAGGACTAATATGCCTACTTGTTATAACTGCAGTGATAAAGACCATATTAGCACTCATTGTGAGAAGCCAAGGAGGGCGCAAGCACCTCAGGTTAGCGGTAAAATGTTTACGGTGGTGGGTACTCAGTTGGCGGACGAGGAACGTTCGATCAAAGGTACATGTTTTATCAATAGCATCCATTTGACTGCTATGATTGATACAGGTGCGACCCACTCGTTTATCTCTGTTGATTGTGTGAAGAGGTTAGGTTTGGTGCCGACTACTCTTGAGCGGCGAATGACTATTGAAACTCCCTGAATTGGTTCAGTGACTACTTCACTAGTATGTTTGAAGTGTCCACTGACTATCTTTGGCTGAGACTTCGGTGTAGATTTGATCTGTTTGCCACTTGGTGGTTTGGATGTTATACTTGGTATGAACTGGTTGGAGTTCAACCGAGTGTACATTGATTATTTTTGGAAGGTGTTATTATTTTTGACTCCGGAAGAGGAAGCGTTGGCAGATTCCTTGTCCGGTAAGGAATTGAGAACCTTGTTGGAAGATGAAGCGCAAGTGTTTGCTTTATTTGCAACATTGTCTGTTGACAACAAGGCATTGTTGGATGAGTTACCCGTTGTTAATGAGTTTCCGGAGGTGTTCCCGGATGATATTACAGAGTTACCTCCGAAGAGAGAGGTTGAGTTTAGCATTGATCTGGTACCTGGTACGAGGCCTATTTCTATGGCGCCGTACAGGATGTCAGTAGTGGAGTTGGCCGAGTTGAAGACTCAGATTAGAGAGTTGTTGGACAGGAAGTTTATCAGACCAAGTGTGTCACCGTGGGGAGCTCCAGTGTTGTTAGTGAAGAAGAAGGACGGTAGCATGCGGTTGTGCATCGATTACCGTCAGTTGAACAAAGTGACCATCAAGAACAAGTATCCTCTTCCAAGGATCGATGATTTGATGGATCAACTGGTGGGGGCTCGTGTGTTCAGTAAGATCGACTTGAGGTCAGGTTATCACCAGATAAGAGTGAGGGAAGGTGATATTCAGAAGACGGCGTTTAGGACTCGATATGGACATTACGAGTATGCGGTAATGCCTTTCGGAGTGTCTAATACGCCGAGTGTGTTTATGGAATATATGAACCGTATCTTCCATTCTTATTTGGATCAGTCCATTGTCGTGTTCATTGATGACATACTGATTTATTCTAAGTCTGACGAAGAGCATGCAGAACATTTGAGGATTGCTTTGCAAGTGTTGAAGGATAACAAGTTGTTTGCTAAGTTACCGAAGTGTGAATTTTGGTTGAAGACAGTGAGTTTTCTGGGGGATGTTATTTCGGGTGATGGTGTTTCAGTAGACCCTTCGAAAGTTAGTGCGGTGTTACAGTGGGAACCACCGAAGACGGTAACAGAAGTTCAGAGCTTCTTGGGTTTAGCTGGTTATTACCGAAGATTCATTGAAGGCTTTTCTAGATTGGCTTTGCTGTTAACTCAGTTGACGAGAAAAGATCAAGTGTTTGTGTAGGATGCGGCTTGTGAAGAGAGTTTTGAGGAACTGAAGAAGAGATTGACTTCAGCGTCGGTTTTGGTGTTACCGAATCCGAGTGAGCCTTTTGTTGTTTATTGTGATGCGTCCAAAATGGGATTGGGCGGAGTTCTTATGCAGAATGGAAAAGTGGTAGCCTATACTTCACGACAATTGAGGGTGCATGAGCGTAATTATCCTACTCATGACCTTGAATTGGCTGCGGTAGTTTTTGTGTTGAAGATTTGGCGACATTATTTGTATGGGTCAAAATTTGAGGTGTTCAGCGACCACAAGAGTTTGAAGTATCTGTTTAATCAGAAAGAGTTGAATATGAGGCAGAGAAGATGGTTGGAATTCTTGAAAGATTATGATTTCAGTTTGGGTTATCACCCAGGGAAAACGAATGTGGTTGCAGATGCACTGAGCAGGAAGGCAATTCATATGTCAGCTTTGATGGTGAAAGAGATGGAGCTTATTGAGCAGTTTCGAGATCTGAGTATGGTTTGTGAGTTTACTACAGGTGGTGTAATGTTAGGTAAATTGCAAGTGAAGAATGATTTCTTGGACATGATTAGAGAACATCAAAAGTTAGATGTGAAACTTGTAGATTTGATGCGCGAGGCCAGAAGTGACTCCGGTAGTGATTTCAAGTTGGATAACGCGGGTGTGTTGAGGTTTCGGGACAGAATTTGTGTGCCGGATAATGATGAGTTGAAGAAGTCGATTTTGGATGAAGGACATCATAGTAGCCTGAGTGTTCATCCAGGAGCTACGAAGATGTATCAGGACTTAAAAAAGTTATTTTGGTGGTCGAGCATGAAAAAGGATATTGCTCGTTATGTGTATGCTTGCTTGGTTTGTTAGAAGTCGAAAGTGGAGCATCAGAGACCTTCTGGGATGATGCAACCGTTAGAGATTCCGGTTTGGAAGTGGGATTGTATTGCTATGGACTTTGTTACAGGTTTGCTGAATAGGGTGAGAGGATTTGACGCCATTTGGGTGATTGTGGATCGACTTACGAAGTCTGCACACTTTGTACCGATCAGTATTAGCTTTCCGTTGGAGAAGCTGGCAGAGATTTATATTCGGGTAATTGTGAAGTTGCACGGTATACCGTTGAGCATTGTGTCGGATAGAGATTCGAGGTTCACTTCTATATTTTGGAAGAGTTTACAAGAGGCTTTGGGTACTGAGTTGAAGCTGAGTTCGGCTTATCATTCGCAGACGGATGGGCAGTCGGAGAGGACTATTCAGACTTTAGAGGACTTGTTGCAGGCTTGTGTGTTGGAAAAAGGTGGTACGTGGGATACTCATTTGCCTTTGGTAGAGTTCACGTACAACAACAGTTACCATTCCAGTGTCGGGATGGCGCCGTTTGAAGCTCTTTATGGTAGAAGGTGCAGGACTCCTTTATGTTGGTATGAGTCGGGTGAGTGTGTTGTGTTGGGACCGGAGTTGGTACAGCAGACTACTGAGACAGTGTAGATGATCCGTGAAAAGATGAAAGCATCTCAGAATTGGCAGAAGAGTTATTATGATAACCGCAGGAAAGAATTGGAATTCAGTGAGGGTGACCATGTATTCTTGAGGGTTAACCCAGTGACGGGTGTTGGACGTGCTTTGAAGTTCAAGAAGTTGGATCCGAAGTTTATCGGGTCGTATCAAATTTTGCAGAGGACTGGTGTTGTGGCCTATAGGGTGGCGTTGCCGCCGGAGCTTTCAAACTTACATGACGTGTTCCATGTGTCGCAACTTCGGAAGTATGTGCACGATCCGTCTCATGTGATTCAGAGGGATGAAGTCCAAGTTAGAGAGAATCTGACTGTGGAGATGTTGCCGTTGCGAATCAAGAATCGCAAGATGAAGCGACTCAGAGGGAAAGAGATACCGTTGGTGCGAGTGGCGTGGGGAGGTGCTGCAGGAGGTAGCGTGACCTGGGAATTGGAGAGCAGGATGCGGGAAGCGTATCCAGAGCTGTTTTCATCAGGTATTTTCGAGTACAAAAATAATTAAAGTGGTGGAGAGTTGTAACGCCCATTTTTAATTATTTTTTGTTTCAGAAATATTTTATTCGCGAATGTGTTTTGAGAAATTAATTGGAGAATCAAGAAATCATAATATTAATATATAGTGATAAAATGTGATAATTAGTAGTAATGTTAATATTGCTATTAATTATTATTATTATTATTACTAATATTATTATATATGAGCAAAAATATTATTATTGAATTTTTGGAATTAAAAGGAATAAGATTATTAAATTATGGAATTAAGAAATATGGAGGATATTATTTATTTGGAAATAAAAATGATATTTGGGGTATTAAGGGCAATTGTGGCATTTTGGAAAAATGGATAGAGAAGAACACGATAGAACAAAGGAGGGAGGACGAAGAACGCACGGTTGAAGCGATCAAGTGAACAAGCTCGGCAAGGAAGACGGGAAGGCTGTGAATTTGTGAAGGTTCATCATCATCAGAATCGAATTTGAGATAAGGGGGGGGGGGGGGATTTAACGGTTAAAATAGGTATTTACATGAATATTGGTAGAAGGGGAATCCCTAACCCCAAGTATGAGATTATTGCATGTGGATGATGATTTTGTTGTTGTTGCTAGTTGCTAATTTCTGTTAGGAATCCTTGGTATTACGGGAGAAGTAATGCATGTTGAATTTGATGGTTGTTGAATGAGTTTTAGAATTTTCGGTTAAGTCTGAAGTTGAGCCGGAAGTTGGTTTTGAGAGCAGAGTTGAGGATTAGTCGGATAGAATCGGGGATAGACCCCGTAGCTAAGTTGTCGTATATGGATGGTGGTGGGTATTGATTTAATCAGGCGAAAATCGGTGAGGGAGGCGATTCTGCAATGCAGAACTTTTCTGTGTGCGCAGGTATTCGCTGGGCGAATGGGGGCGAGCCTTCGCCAGGCGAACTAGCCAGCGAGTGCTGGCAGAAGCTTCTATTTGGCTTCACCATGGTTTTCTCCAGGCGAATGGCAGCGAGCCTTCGCTGCGGGGCTTCGCCGGGCGAATGTGCCAGCGAGCCCGACAACAGTTTGTGATTCTGCTGCTGTTTTTGTATTGTTTCGTTGTGGACTTGGACTCTCGTTGGTCATGTGTGACGAGAGGCTGGTTGGGGAGCTGATACGAGTATATGTTGGTGGTTGTAAGGCTGTTTAGCTGGCGTTTATCGCAAGTGGCCTAATTGGTAAAATACGCATTATGTATGAACCAATGTGGATGCGTACGTGAGATATGTGCACCGTATGCGTGCTGTGAGTAAGATGTGAGGATCAATATGATCGTGGCGCCTTAAGTGCGTTTTGTTGGTGTGCTGTGGGAGTGGATCCGGGAGGATCAATACGCTTTATAGGCGTTGTGGTTAAATACTGTTGTGTGATGGATTGGGTCAGTAGGACCGATATGCCTTAGGTGCACGATGTGTGATATGTTGTGTGGTGAGTTGATCGGTAGGATCAATGCACTTTGTGTGCTTGTGTACGTATGCATATTATGATGAATGGATCCGTAGGATCGTGTGCACTGTGTGTGTCGTGTGGTTATGCATAGCGTCTTGCATGGTATGTTGACATGGTGAATCGTTGCTCGGTGGAGCGTATGCGATTCACTCACGTGCTCCAAATTGGGAGCTGTGGACGTGAGGCCTGTGTGGATCACGTGCTCCAAATGGGGAGCGTGTGGACGTGAGGCCTGTGTGGCTCACGTGCTCCAAATGGGGAGCGTGTGGACGTGAGGCCTGTGTGGCTCACGTGCTCCAAATGGGGAGCGTGTGGACGTGAGGCCTGTGTGGCTCACGTGCTCCAGTGGGGAGCGTGAACGGGAATTTGGATCGTTGCTCGGAAGGAGTGTATGCGACCACCCGTGTCCTAAGTGGGGGACGTTGATGATTTGATTATATGGGCTCAGGAGGAGCGTGGTAGGGATAGGTCGTTGCTCGGTGGAGTGTACGCGATCTATCATGAGTTGAGTCAGTACCGCATCTTGTCGAGTCAATTGCATATGTTGCATTGTTATTTTGTGTGTGTTGTGATTTTTAATGATGGGACAGTAGGTCCGAATATGATGTGTATGAAATGAATTATTGTTTTCTGCCTTTTATTTCATGTACATTTATACCGTTAATATTTGATCGTGACTTTCACCCCTTTGTTGTTGCTGTTGTGGTCTGTGCTTCTTCGGGAGTACAGAAAATCCAGGTGTTTAGCTAGCTTGGATTGTGGCGTCGTCGTAGGATTGCTCTGACACGTAACACCGGGGCTTTTGGGGAGTCTTATTTTTATTGATGATATGTGTGCCCCTGTGGCGTATCTGACTTTTGTGAGACGTGTGATGATGTTTGATGATCATGTTATATATTTTAGGTTGTTGGCCGATTGTTGTATATATATATATGATGTTTTGTGAATTATGACAGACTATGTATATATTTTTTTTTTCGCTGCAGTTTTATTGAGAAATTAATTTGGAAAAAAATGATTTATGGAAATTGTTGGAAATTGTGGCATCCCGTTTGGGAGAGAAACTCTGATGTATGCTTATTTAATTGTTTTATTTTATTTCGGGAAACGGGGTGTTACAGGTTTCCCCTTAGAGGAAGCAATCCCCTAAGAAAGTTGTTGGAGTTTAACCAAAAATAAAGGCAAGAAGGCAAATAACGGAGAAGATAACATACACAAGGGGAAGTTCTAGTACATTCTTTCCACTACTGAGGGGTGCCCTAAGAGTGAATAATTCGTCCAAGGGCACAGTAAAGAGAAAGATCGTTGAATGGATGGCCACCAGCTAGAAAAAATGGAGAACATTTGAAAAGCGCTCATAGAGACCTATCAATGGATTGCGAGATAACATGAAGGTTGAAGGAGTTCCTGACGAAATATTTCCTCCGGTCATAACGATTGCAATCACCGTCTTTAACGTATCTAAGATAGTGATCAATGTTAGAAGTTCCTGTAATATCATGTACGAAGATCTCTTTGAGAAGATGAGATTAAATAAGGAAATGTTGTGTCTTTATGAGGGGTCAGGTCTGCAATTCTTCAATTGCATTGTAACTCACCCTATGGGTATATAGAGTTGATGGTTGGTTACCTTGGGGAAGGGAAGAGATATTAAGACGTCTGACTCCTAATTTCTTGTCATTCCTTGCAGGAACTTTTACAACTGCATCCTAGGTCGGCCTTTTGCGGTAACCCTGGGCATGGTCGCTTCCCCTTGAAGTACCACAACATACACAACGAGTCGACAACGATCAATATTGATCTTTCAGAAGCCAAAATGATCTACAAGGCCCTACAACAAGATTAGACAAAAGGTGAAACTAAGGCCATGGTAATCAATGTGGTTTCTTTGAACGAACAACTGTACCACGCGACCAATAAATGACGGTTATTCTACCCAAATATGTTAAATTCCATTTTGCTTTATTTTGTAAAAATCAAGATGTATTACCATCGTTCAATTAAAGAATTTTCCCCTCACTGGGTTATCTTTTTCCTTTATGACTATTAAAGGTAATGATTAGTCTGGGGAACGACTACAGAGATTGAAGCCCCATCGCAAGGCTCATGGGTGTTATCAAAAACTCTCTAGACATATGACTAAAGCAATCAAAGTCCCATGATGCCAACACAACACACACATACACATACACACAAAGAAAGCAATACTAAAATATGGCAAATAACCGGTTTAGCCCCTCTTTGTAGCTAGCCACTTCAATGGTTGTGGTGGGTCCGCGAATGCTTTCACCTTGAACTAGGTTAATGGTAAGAATATCTTTTCAAATTTGAACATTCCTTTCCTCTAAAAGTTAGAACTTTAATTCATAGATTACAACCAAAATTTGTTTATTTGATAAAAGACTATTGACTGTGAAATTACAAGTTTAACCATGAACGTACTACCAAAGCGAGTATCACTAACTATAATTTAGATGTTAAGAAAATGACTTGAAAGATAATTGGAACAAAATATGAAAGATATTATTTGCAACATGTGGTAATATAAAAGATATTACTTGCAGTAAGTGGTAAATTGTTTTGTATGAGTCCGTTTGTCGCAACTCTCAAATATAATATGTTTGGATTGATTTTGGAAGACCCATAATCAATTTTAGAGGTGTAGAATTGATTCTGGGTGATTTTGAGGTATTTGTTTTATCAAAAGTATAATTGATTATACTTGAAGATAAAATTTGTAGCTTCTACCTTCAGAATTGATTATGAGTGATTGTTACACTAAAATTTATTGTTTAACTCGCTTTTACATAAATATATCTAAATATAAATTAATTATACTAAACTCAATTCTGTTAAAATTAATTCTAACAAATTCAATTCTGTTAAAATTAATTCTATTCACAGTTAATCCAAACACATCCTAATATGTTTTAGGATAAGTGATGACAACTAAGAAATTATCTCAATTACATATACTCAACCCTAAAAACACTTTTGACTATTGACAACCACTAATTTAAACATCGAAAGCATTTTCATGTATCACCTTTCAATATCAGAAAAATACTTATAAATATCAGTAAATTTTTTAGAATAACTATATGATCTAATTCACTTTTCACCCTTGTGAAACTCTCCGATCTTTATCGAATCAAAATAAAAAACTAAAATTCAATTAAACAAACAAAATGCAACTAAAATTTTTATTTTAAATTTTTTTCCAACAATCCAAAAAAGCAAGTAATAAAAAAATATCAAACTTGTTATATTATGATTCCATCATCCACCTTTCCGCCTTCTCTGTCTCACCTTTCCTCCAAACACTCCTCAATGCACTTTCTTCTTCTTTTTTTCTTTTTTCTTTTTCCTTTCCCTCAAATCAACACATTATTTAAAAAAAAAAAACATATCTTAAAATAAATTAATAATGGCACATTTTTCAAACAACACTATTTTTATATTTTTTTAAAACTTTTAAGTCTAATTTTAAATTGAATACATGATGATTATACCACCCTAATTTAACTACACACACCATTCATAAAGCATAATATATTTTTTCCTTTTTCAATAAAAATAAGAAAAGTTTGCCGGTACTTTCTGTGTATTGTCGGAGTAATTGACCACAAAAAGATTCACCCAAAAATTTATTATAAGATTAAAAATTAAAAATTATAAAAATAAATAAAAACAAGCACAACACAACAACCCTAAAAAAATTCTTAAAAAAAACAAAAACCTTATTTAAACACTTGAATAAATGTTCTCATGTACATGTTTTTTTTCTCTCCCTCATTTTATATAATAAGCTACAAAGAACATTCTCTTATCTTTTTCCACTCTTAATAATAAGTAATAACTTCTCATTCTTCACTCTCATTTTTGTGATTTTTCTTCAAAGAAAAAGTGTGTTTGAAGCATAAGGTTTTTGATGTCTGTGCCATTAGAACAAGGCTATGGTGGTGGTGAGGTTCCTTTAATGGAAGCCACTGAGAGGAACATTGGATTGAACCTCAAAGCTACTGAACTGAGACTTGGGTTACCTGGCTCTGAGTCACCGGAGAGAGAGAATGGTGGGTTGTCCATGCTCAAGTGTTTGGTGTCTGGAGCTAAGAGGGGCTTCTCTGATGCTATAGATGGAGGTTCTGGGAAATGGGTTGTGTCTGGAAATGGTGGATCTGAAGTGGGGTTGTGTAAAGATGGAAACTTGTTTTCTCCTAAAGGGAAAAATGGTGTTGCTGTTGGTGTTGAATGCAACAACCAACAGAATCTTTTTTCTGGAACTGTTGTTAAGGAAACTGTTCCTCACTCTCCTAAGACCTTGCATGAGAATAATAAGCCACAGATTTCTCCTCCTTCTGCTAAGTAAGGTTTCTTCTTGTTATGTAGTTGTGTTGCATGTCTCTATTTTGTAGTTTCTTTTCATTTCTGTGTGGTGGTTCTTCTTTTAATTTGCTTGTTGATTGATGTTGAGTTTTTGTTTATTGAAATTTTGTGTTTATTTGGCTTGTTAGTACTTTTTTGTGTTCATAGTTTCTTCTGTGTGTTTACAAAATGTTGAAAGCAAGAACAAAATTATGTTGAATTTGATGTTTCTTTTGGTTTAGAGTAATTGATTGTGCTGATAATTCAGAAGAAAATGAAATAAAGTTATCTTAAAGAGCTTAGGAAAATAAGCTAAAAACAACTTATGGACCTGTCAAAAGGTGTTTCTATAAGCTCTTTCAAACAGTCTCACATGTGTTTATGTCGGTATATAAACTCAAATATGTCAATTCAAATAGAGGTTGATGGTTCTTGCTAACTATATTCACAATTCAAACAGTCTCACTGGCCAAAAAATTGATTTTTTTTTCCTCTTTGCAATATGGATTCGTGTGTGAATCAGGGCGCAGGTTGTAGGATGGCCACCAATCCGATCTTTCAGGAAGAACTCAATGGTTTCTCCGCCTCAAAAGAATGATGCTGATGCAGAAGCCAAATCTGATTGCCTTTATGTAAAAGTTAGCATGGAAGGCGCACCATACTTGCGGAAAGTGGATCTGAATGGTTTTAGCTCTTACAGGGAACTTTCATCCGCACTCGAAAAGATGTTCAGCTGTTTTACAATCAGTGAGTTCTTACCTACTTGTTATCACCTTATCGTATTCTCAGTTGTTTTAAACATATGTTTTGTCTATTCTAGTCTTGTATAACGTTTCGATGGAACAAAAGTGTTTTTTGCATGATCATGATGATGTTTTTATCGACAAGTCTAGGTCAATGTGGCTCGTACGGGGTTTCTAGTCAAGAAAAAACTTTAAGCGAGAGTAGATTGGTGGATCTTCTTCATGGTTCAGAATATGTGCTTACTTATGAAGACAAGGACAGTGACTGGATGCTCGTCGGTGATGTTCCGTGGGAGTAAGTCCATTTTCTCATATAGTAGTAATTCATAAGAAACTGTCTTGGTTTTTCACGACATCAATAATTCGCTATGTTCACTGAAATGACGTTGTTTTTCTTGGTTTAGGATGTTCACCGAATCTTGCAAGAGGCTGAGGATAATGAAGAGTTCTGAAGCAATTGGGCTAGGTAAGGCCAACGTATATGTTTCATTAAAATCTCAACATTCCTTCATATTTGTTGTTAGACTCATCTATACTACCGATTTCTGCAGCACCTCGAGCCATGGAAAAGTGCAAAAGTCGGAACTAGCACGATGTGAGTTGTATACTGATCCGTAAAGGTCGAAGATCGCATTTATTCTTGTTTGCTTATGTATGTATAATCCTAATCCTATTCTATATACAAGAATGGAGTCTCATACTCCTAAACTTTATAGTAGGCCAAATATATTGATGACAATGTATTAGGCATTTTGGTGTAGTAGACGCATCTCAAGGTATCTTAGATTTGTCATTAGTATATAAATTTTGTATTTCTCTGTTAACTTGTTCGCATTCTCTATTCAAGTTAATGTAAGTGAGCTTTTTGTTTGTTATAGAAAGGTAAGAAACAAAGAACATCATGCTTTCTTTTCTTATTTTTGATGCATGATCAATTATCAGTTGTTTCGGTACATTCGAAGTTGTTTTTACTGTTTTATTTTTAAACATTTGGCTTCATCCAAGTCACTCAATATTCTTAAGAAATTAAACCAAGGTGAACCTGTTGAAGTGGATGTGGAGAGTGTGGCAGTGTCCACAAGAGGTGAAGTGGTGGACATAATTGGAGAATGTGTTGAAGAATTTGATGAGTTGGGTGTGGTGTTATGATTAGGTGTAGTATGACATCAACGTAAGCATTGCAAAAAAAAATCATCTAAGTTTTTATTAGGAACTGGAATGTTACACAATTTTAGAATATGCTTTAAAGTTTCATGATGGGGATGGCCTAGCTTATGATGTCAAATTTGGTACAAGCTGGGACTAGAGCATCTAGTTACATTATTACAAGTTGTATTTAAAACAAAACTAAAGTATAAAATTGTAGGAAGAGACTTGAGACCTGATGTAGAATTGGTACCAGTTAGGACTTGATGAATGATGGTTGAAATGTGCAGTCAAACTTGTACAAACCATCACTTCCAAGAGAGCCACTTAAGAGCACTCTAGAGGTAGCTTGGCAACTAACAAAACATGAGTTAACAAGAAATTCAAAGAAGACAGAGTTGTATTTTGCAAATTGACTAAGATTGATAAGATTTATAGTGATAGAGGGAATTAGAAGAAGTTTGGTCAATTTTAGAGGTGTCTTGGGATATAAATTTGAGGGGGAAACCATAGAGCCAAGAGAAGTAATAGACAAATCATGACCATTTCCAGTGTAAACATGGTCAGTGCCAGGAAGCTAGATAGATTCCATGAGGTTGGAGGCATCAGGAGTGACATGGTGTGTTGCTCCTGAGTCAAGATACTAGGTTTGGTTGTAAAAAGGAGAGGACTCAGTGCAATCAACCAGAGCTTGAGGTCTTGGTCCAATGTATTGAGAACTCAAAGAGGGACTAACAAATATTAAAGGATTCACGTTCATAGGATTAGGTGCTCTATAACCAGGTTGTGTCCATAAAATGGACAGACTTGTACCATAGCTTCTATAAGATTGAGGTGCGCCATAGTTACCACATGGAATATGTGTGTGATGATATGGGCAATAACTAGCCTTATGTCCAATTTTGTAGCAAATGTTGACACTTAACAAAATTCATATTTTCATTAGAAGCACCACGACCTCTAAATCTTCCACCACGAGCACCTCTACCATGGAATTGATTACCACGACCTCTAAACCTTCAACCACGAACACCTCTACGATGACCAAAAATTTGAAAATTGAAGCAATTAGGATCAATAATATCAAAGGTGTTAAGATTGGAAGGTTGCACAACTCTTCGAGTAAGATTAACCGACACATTTAGCTACATATTTCCTTGATTTTTAAATATGTGATTCTTGACTAAGGAGAGGTTCTAGTTCATCGAGTGAGATGAACTCAAACCTTGAGTTAACCGCAACAACTACTATATCAAATTCAGTTGGTAAAATTTCAAGTATCATTTCAATTTGATCACGATGAAGCACAAGATGACCAATTGACATCAGCATGTCGACTATGATGCGAAAGCAAGAAATTCTGCAATTGATCGAGTTCCTTTTGATAGCAATTGTAGTTCAGTTGAGTTGCCTAGATTGCATTTTCATTTGCATATGGCAAAAGGCATGAATTTCTTCCCAAACTTGCCTTGTTCTTCCCACGCGACATAGCTAGGGTTCACGATACCAACTTCACGATCAGCAAAGGTGAGGAAGCGCTCATGAATCTCTGGCGAAACAACGAATTTCACCATTTTCATACCACAGAACACCCTTCATAATGTGTTGTGGTAGCTTGAGATGTTGGTTTCATAATATGTTGTGGTAGCTTTGAGATGTTGGTGATTGCATGGGTGTTGCCATAGTTTCGAAGGAGATAGGTTTACTACGTGGATTATAAAAAAGAAGCTCTATGATACCATGTTAGAATTGGTACATGCATAGAGAAGGAGAGAAGAGAGAAACGAAAAAGAGGTTAACAAAATTTTGAAAGCATTATTGTCATTCAGTTACAAAGGAGCTTATATAGAGTTCTAACTATAACTATCAATAGAATTCTAACTAAAGGAAAATTTAGCTGGCCTATTCCCATTCCTACTTGGTGAGAAAAAGAATAGCATATTGTCAAAGTGGCCATTTTTTCAGTATACCAAAGTTTTCAGAAAAAAGTCATTAGATTGGTAAGCAAAATTCGAAAACATATTGGTGTACAATGGTACAAGTGTCAATGTAACCCTGATTTCATCTACAAGGACAAAAATTGCTTTCAAAATTGACATCTGAAGGTACATCTACTACTTAATCACTAAACATTAATCAATATTCACTAATAAATAGTCTCTACTCTCTACAGCAAAAATACTTCATCCACACTTGAATTTTAAGAAGCTGCATATGCTACTAAATAACTAGTCAAATACCAGTTTCTTCAGATTCTGCAACTGATGTATGACATTTATGGAGGGCTTCTTCAGGGATCAAAACTCTGAAAACAGCATAATGATGATTTAAGCTCTTTTCTCCCTGTAATCTGTGAACACTGCCCAAGGCACCGGTTTTAGGGTTTGGAAAAGCATAAAATATTCGCCTGATTCTCTGATGGACAAGGGCCATGGCACACCTGACATTGAAGTGGAAAGCAAATATATCAGAAAACATATGCTTAGGAAGAGACTTTAACCATCAGAAAGTGAAATTTGGAGAGAATTTTTCCATATTATGTGTTACAAGGCACTCAAGAAAAAAACGAGAATCAGGGCTAGTTTCTTTTCCTCATATTACCTTCATAGACAAGTAACAAGACTAATTTAGACATTAGATAAATTCAACAGACAATAAAGTGTTTCAATGTTTATAGAACAATCTTGTTCCAGTCTTACATCGTGCAAGGTTCCCAAGCAAGATATATGTCATAACCAGTGCATAAATATGGTCGTTCTGGCAGCAGATTAGGATTCAATTTATCATTCTCCTCAATCTGATTGGAAGTTTGACTATGAGCATTCAATTTGTCATTATCCTCAACCTGAAAAGTCACACCAATATCAAATAAAGCTTTCTACTTAATACACTCAATTGAAAATGAACAACAAATTGTATTTATACATTTCTATATTTCTAATGTTAAAGTTGATGTGAGATGCTTTATTAGGCCTTAGATTTTCAACAGAAAGTAATGGTCAGCGTTCCTTCTGGTAAATTACCCATCCTTTTAAACTTTTTCAAGTGATCATCCATCTATAAAGCCACGGCCATTTAAGAGATACTTACTCTATTCATTAAATCTGATTTTTGCTAGTACCCATCTAGTCCATTATCCATTGGCGTGTCTACAGGCCATGTTCCTTAAAAACACATTCATAAATCAGACGTATGTAGGTAAACTTACAGTAGCACAAACAGTTTTCTGTCTCTTTGAAGGAGAGCTTGTACAAGGATTTTCAAGATCCAATTCCAAATATTTTTCTTTACTGCCTTCATCGTTGGGGAAAAGATGTCTATCCCTGGCAGCAGATGATTCTATAGCTACAATGGCAGCATGTCGCAAAGGATGACAATAATATGAACTCTGTGAATGTGATTGCTGCTCAGTCCATTGCCCAGGATATAGGCAAGCAACACCTGTATATGATTGTTTAAGATGATTGCAGGAACTTCTTAAATGCATCGGTTTCTGGGGATCCAAGCTATTGGAAACAGGATGAGAACTAAATAAATCTGGTTTTCTATCGCAGCTGTCATCTTTGCAAGTGTTCCAAGTAAAAACCTGATCACTTGCAGTTGAAATTATTTGCTTAGCTGAAGGATCCACTATCACTGCAGCATTGACTACCTAAATTGATAAAATTTTAGGTAAGCAGCAGTTGAATGTGAAATTGAATCGTAGGAAACTCTAACCAAAATAGGCTTTATTAATTCAGCAAGTGATGAAGTGAACATAGCTCAAGTTGTGGCATAATCAGAAGAAATAAAGCGACAAAAGATAAGCCTGTCTGGTCAAAACATTATTTCTGTCACAAACTGTATCAAAAAGGTCAAGTTTGTATATTTACCAAGCCATCAGATGTTGCCAACTCTACTGCAGATTGCATAAACTTCAAAACTGAATGCGAGTCCTCTTCGCTAAATCCAGTAATGCCATCAATGCTGCTGTAATGTTATTAAATTGCAAAGTCAACATCATAAGCAAAATCAGCTATTATGATAAAGACAAGTTTTTGGGATTTAGTCCAGTAAGCTTATTGAGAACAAAAAAGATGTAGGGTCCCTGTCCCATAAGTAATTTAATATGGGTTATGTATGGTAAAGATTTTAAGATGAGCATAGTTTTTCAAACCACCATGAAACTAAAAGATCTTGTTGCACCAGATGGTCCTAACATGTCCATTACTTGTGCAGTCCAAATTATTGAAAATACCCTCTAACCCTTTCCCATTCAAACTTCCCCGGTTTCAACCCATAGAGAACATACATCGCTTAGATTGTTACATTGAATAAATCTTTTTTTTAAAACTACTGGAAACATCATAAAAATGTAAACAAGCCTGGGTTATTCACGAAAGACAGAAAACAATTACACATTGAATGCCATAGACACAACGGTGATACATTTTTCATCTATGTAGACGCACTAATGTATATATTACCCACTACCAAGCCAACTAGACAGTGTCTAACGTGTAACTCTCATCTGATGGATATAATCTTTTGTATAGTCCCTCCCTATCCATCTTCCAAATCATTTAATCAAATTGTAAAATGTAATTCTAGGATTTGGAATCTCATTTAACAGTTTGTGCATGTTTTAAGATATAGACTTTTATTCATCGGATATTCTGATGACAGATTTCATATTTAAGCTACTTTGAGTTTCAATTACTCAAATGAAACCAACATTTTGTAATTTTGATAAAAGCTCACTATGGTATTCAAAATAAAGTAAATTAATAAGAGAATAAGAACTTGAAGCTTACTAAGTTCTTGGATGATATGCCGTTGGCCAAAACTTGCATTGCTCTTGCCACTCTTCTTTTGATGTTGCTTCATATTTGCAGACCTAAAATAATTAAAAGTTGAATTTAGAGTACAAACTAACTCATTTACAGAAAACAAAGACCATAGGCCCTCGAGATCCCAACCGAAACTTAAAATTTACTAAACACATGATAAAAGTAATTGACCACCCATAGTCCCATACCAGTACCACTATTAATATCAGATAGCTTCCAGTTTCATCACAATTGGAAAAATCAAACTAAGGTAAGTCATAACTCATCATCATTGTTATCAATCCCAGATAACAGAGAAGAGCGGTCATGCCCGAAAAATTGGTTAGCGGGATAACAGATAGCAGGATGGCTGTAACTCTGACCTTTTTTTAATAATCAATAATATATGCAAAAATACTCAACAACTAGTTGTGACTTGCGACTAACCAATGTGGAGGTTAAAAATGCCAACTGGAGTGAAAGATGAGAAACCTAATGTTGTTTTGGTAATTTCTAATTGCAAAATTTCAAAAATACACACACCAAAAAGCGCCAATATTTGAATCCTTAGAGCTATTTTGGAATTTTCCACCTCATTCAGAAGGGCGTTATTTTCCTTGACAGACGCAATTTTGACCGCTACTGTGTGTCTTGTAGTGGCCAGGGGCCGCTATGCTGCTACAGCATGATATTAACGTCACTGCTCATCATAACTACTAAGAAATGAATACCTGATATATTTTTCATCCTATAGTTTCTATGATAAAATCTTTCTATTTTAAACCATTGGTATCTGAAAGTCACATTGGGCCTCAATTGATGACTCGAAGTCAAGTTGGGTGGACCAACTAAAAAGAAGAACACTCTCTCAGCGCCTATTTTATTTCTAGTCTCAGGCAATAACACACTCAAATTTAATACCTTGCTTAACAGAAACCAAGCTCCATACTACATGTATCAAAAGGCATAAGTGATAAAACCATAGTCTAAGTGTTGAAATATGAAAATATTTTATATATCTTGTAAAGAATACATAAGAGGTATTTATAGACTATACATCTATCTAAATAAGGGTGTAATTATTCTCCTATAAATGCTAATTATTCATAATAAGTTGTATAGGATACCAGCTCATAATGAGCTGTATGATATTCAACATATTCTAATAATAATAATACTAATATTACAACACTCCCCCTCAAGCTGAGGAATGGATATCTATCATCCCCAGCTTGCAAGTAAGATCTCGAAACCGCTCTAAGGGGAGTCCTTTGGTGAGCACATCAGCTAACTGGAGTCCTGATGGGACGTACTGTGTAGAAATAAGACCACTGTCCAATTTCTCTTTGATGAAGTGTCGGTCTATCTCTATATGCTTTGTTCTGTCGTGTTGGACCGGATTGTGAGCAATACTAATAGCAGATTTATTATCACAGAAAAGTCTCATAGGAGCTTCATATTTTATTTTCAAGTCATCTAGAATAATCTTCATCCACAACAATTCACAAACTCCTTGAGCCATGGCTCTAAACTCTGCCTCTGCACTTGATCTGGCAACTACATTTTGTTTCTTGCTCCTCCATGTCACTAAGTTTCCACCTAAGAACATACAATATCCAGTGGTGGATCTCCTGTCAACAATCGACCCTGCATAATCTGCATCAGTATAGACCTCCATAGACAACTGCTCACTTTTCTTGAACAATAGACCTCTTCCTGGGCTCATCTTTAAATACTGCAGGATTCTATCCACAGCCTGTAAGTGCCTCTCCTGTGGATCATGCATGAATTGACTGACAACACTAACCGGATAAGCTATGTCAGGCCTGGTGTGAGATAGATAAATGAGCTTTCCCACAAGTCTCTGGTATTGAGCTTTATCAACCCTTGGACTTTCCTCATCACTCCCAATCCTGTGGTTTTGCTCTATAGGCACTCTGCTGGGTTTACAACCCAACTTGCCAGTCTCTTTGAGAAGGTCAAGGACATATTTTCTCTGAGAAATGAAAATGCCTTGTTTTGAGTATGCTACTTCCATACCTAGGAAATATTTCAACTTTCCAAGGTCCTTCATTTCAAACTGAGCTGCCAACTTCTTCCTCAAGTTCATCTTCTCAAATTCATCATTACCTGCTATGATCATATCATCTACGTAGACTAACAAAAGAGTGAGTTTACCATTTTGAGAATGCTTTATAAAGAGAGTATGATCACCTTGGCTTTGTTTATAACCCAAGGACACCATAACATGAGTGAGCCTTCCAAACCAAGCTCGAGGTGATTGCTTGAGCCCATATATGGCCTTCTTTAATCTGCAAATCTTATTACTTCCTAAAGTAGGGTCATATCCAGGTGGGATCTCCATATACACCTCTTCCTTCAAATCTCCATGCAAGAAAGCATTTTTCACATCAAACTGTTGCAACTCCCAATCAAAGTGAGCTGCCAAGGAAAGAATGATTCTTACAGTGTTCATTTTTGCTACTGGAGCAAATGTCTCTTCATAATCAATTCCATAGGTCTGGGTGTATCCCTTTGCTACTAGCCTCGCCTTATATCTGTCCAGTGTGCCGTCGGATCGGTATTTTACCGTATATATCCATCTGCAACCTACTGGCCTCTTGTCATTTGTCTTCTCAATAATCTCCCAAGTCCCATTTTTCTCTAGTGCCTGCATCTCTTCATTCATGGCTTGAATCCAGTTCTTATCCTTTAATGCTTCTTGTACTGATGTAGGGACTCTAATAGAGTCAATAGCTGAAATAAAACTCTGATGCTGCACAGAAAGTTTTTCAGTAGACACAAACTGGGATATAGGGTATTTAGTACAAGACCTTTTTTCTTTTCTCAAAGCAATAGGTAGGTCATCAAGGTTCAGCTCACAAGAATTACTAGGCTCAGGGTTAGGAACACTTACCTCAGGTTCAGACGATTGGACTTGTTGGGGCAGAACGGGTTTACCTTTCCACCTTTTTCGCTGGAACTGTAACTTGTATCTGTCAACGTTATTATGCACCGGTATTGGTACATCACCACCATCCTCATCATTATTATGCACCGGTATTGATACATCACCACCATCCTCATTAGGCATCAAAGGCTCTTGTATTACAGGAATAACAGGAAGAACAGACAATTCAGGAGACGACTCTGGGTCCTGTATTAGAGGAATAACAGGAAGAATAGACAACTCTGAAGACTCAGCTTCTTGATTATTCTCCCCCTGAAGCTGAGGATTGGGATAAAAAGACTCTGATTCCTGAAAAGTAACATCCATGGATATATAGACACGACGACAAGGAGGATGATAACACTTGTACCCCTTCTTATCTGAAGCATATCCTATGAAAATACATTTAATAGCTCGAGGATCTAACTTACCTCGATGAGGGCCATGAACATGGACAAAGACAGAACAACCAAAGACACGATTCTGAAGACTTGACAAGATGGGCACAGACGGAAAGAATTGAGTCAGGACCTGCACAGGACTAACACCAGATAACACCCTAGAAGGTAACCTATTGATTAAATAAGCAGAGGTCAAGACAGCTTCCCCCCAATAAAATTTAGGAACATTCATTTGAAAGCGTAATGCTCGGGTGATTTCAAGAAGATGACGATTTTTTCTTTCAGCAACCCCATTTTGTTGTGGAGTGTTAACACAAGTCAACTCATGAACAACACCATTAGTTTTGAGAAAATTGTAAAAATTTTGGTTTACATACTCCTTACCATTGTCTGACCGTAACCGTTTAATAGGTTTTCCAAACTGTGTTTTGACCATTTGAAAAAAGTTAACAAACAATTGACACACTTCAGACTTATCTTTCATAAGAAAAACCCATGTAACCCGAGTACAATCATCAATAAAGGTAACATACCATTTTGCCCCAGAAATATTGGAAATAGATGAAGGCCCCCATACATCAGAATGAACAAGATCAAAGGGTTCGACACTCCTAGTATTACTAGGGGAATAGGTTGCTCGATGAGATTTGGCAAACTGACACACATCACAATGAAAGGAATCAACAGACACTTTGGTAAATAAGTGAGGGAATAGAGACCTGAGCATCTGGAAAGGAGGATGTCCAAGACGCCTGTGTTGGAGCCATATTTGAGCATTTGCCCATGACTCTGAACCAGCCTGATGACACTTACTTTCCTTATGAGGCAGACAATATAACCCGTTCTGTTCCTCAGCAATTCCAATCGTCTTACCTGTGGCAAGATCTTGAAAAACACAATGAGAATGAAAAAAGGTTACTACACAGTTCAAGTCTTTAGTGAGTTTATGGATGGACAAAAGATTGTTAGAAAGCTTAGGGACATGAAGCACATCATTTAGGTGGAGAGATGGGCTTAGGTGGATGTTACCAGATCCGACAATCGGGGTTTGAGACCCATTTGCAACGGTAATATGGCTTTTATTAGGTAAAGGTGAATAAGAAGAGAGATATGACATATATGGAGTCATGTGATCAGTTGCACCAGAGTCAATAATCCAGATATCTTTAGAACAAGAGGCATTAAAAGCTAAGGAGCTAGAATTCTTACCCATCATGGTCAGAGAACTAGTGTTAGAGAACTTACTCAAGGAGTCCATAGAGAGAAACAAACCGTCTCGAACCAGGAGAGGATCGAGATCTACTGTTAGGAGAGGATCGAAGGGCTGCCAATTAGAAACACCAACAACGATGACAACCGAACAATCAAGGGCTGCAAACAGCAAGTAAATAGAGGTACGGCAATGAAGGTTGTCCTAAAAAAAAAGATGAAGGTGAAAACGTCCGGATCTGCAACGGCGGTTGAGCGGTGCACGATGGCTGCAAAGTCACCAAGATCACTAGGGTTCCAAGAGAAAGGGAACCTTGAAAAAAAAAGGACCGTAATAAGAACGGCTAGTGTTTTGAGCGCGGAAGCAGAGCCCCTAGAATCGGGAGCTCTGATACCATGTTGAAATATGAAAATATTTTATATATCTTGTAAAGAATACATAAGAGGTATTTATAGACTATACATCTATCTAAATAAGGGTGTAATTATTCTCCTATAAATGCTAATTATTCATAATAAGTTGTATAGGATACCAGCTCATAATAAGCTGTATGATATTCAACATATTCTAATAATAATAATACTAATATTACAACACTAAGCAATCATTAGCATTAATTAATACGAAAAACAAAAAACGAAAACCCACATTTGTAATAAAAGGACTCAACTGATAGGAACTGATCATCTCCTGAAGATGAGGCGGCACACCATCCAACTGATTATCACCTTCATAAGCCAGGCACAAGACCACTGATAACTCTATTTGTCCTGTCAAACATTCCCAATGTCATTGGCAACTTACTCGGTCTAACAACCATAGCTCATATCAACAAAAAACAAACCAATAAAACAGCACACTTGTACAAAATACATATAACTCCAACTATATGAACGTAAAATGCCTTGTATTAACTAAACCAAATTTTATTCGCTACTAATACTATTCATTTATATATACACCCCTTCATTGCATAATCTATGTTAACAATGAAAAACTACCTCCTTCTAGAACTTCCTTCCGAATTCGTTTCACATGACGGAGATCGCCAAGTGGTGCTATCTGATTCAAACGCCTAACAAGAAATTGAAGCACAGATTAGCTTACAGAGCACAAAAAATTGATATAAAGTAAGATTTGAATAAAAAGTTAACCTAACAATTTGGTTGGCATGCTTTGGGTTAATGGATGAAGCAAAAACAGTAACTGCACATAACAGAAACAACACAGTTTCAATTCAATGACTCGAATAGAAAAAACGTAGTAAAGTATTGAAGTAAAAGGTTTAGATAACGTGACCGGTAGGTTGGTGGTGAAGGTCGTGAGGCTGCTTGTCTGGGATGTTCACGATCAACTGGTTATTGGTCATTTTCTGAGCAGCAGCACTGCGGCAATGTCGCTACGGCGGCGCGGGGAGGGCGAGTGCGCCGATACGACGGCGACGGGAATGGAGACTAATGAGTGCTAGGGCAGGGCCTCTGCTATGAATAACCCTTTCTTTCTTGTTTGTTTTTCGAGAAAAGAAAAAGCAAACTACATCGTTAAGTTTTAAAATTTTAAATAAAACTCAGAAAAAAAATTAATATAACAAAGAAAGAACGAAAGGTAATATATAAGTCGATATGTCCGAGTGGTTAAGGAGATAGACTTGAAATCTATTGGGCTTCGCCCGCGCAGGTTCGAACCCTGCTGTCGACGGTTTCTTTTTACGACTAAAACTGAATGCCACGTTCCATAAAGCAAATTCATGACGTGTATCAATTTTTTGACATTTTTATTTTTTGAAAACATTGTGAAATGGTTAATTCTGTCTTATAGCGATGAAATTTATTGGAAATTGGGAATTAAAATTTTTTCCCCTCAATTTACACTTATTTAAAACATAGAAATATATTTTCTGTATTTTCTTACCTATATTCTTCGAGAAATTTGTATATTTTAAAACTGTTTTTTATTTAATTTTTTACCTCTCCAAAATATTTAGAAGATTGAAGAATTTTTTGTTGTTAAATTCTTAGATACTTATGAATTTTTGTTGGATACCATACTTCAACTATCTCCCATTGCAAAAAGATGTCACCATTATTACAAAAATATTTAATAACAAATATTACATTTTGCTTTCAACAGGGACACTTTGGTAATCAACATATTCATATATTTACACTTGCTAAGAGTTTGGTTCTCATCCACGTGTAAGTTAACCATTGGTCCCAAAACTTTTTCCATTTTCCCTCTCTTCTCACACTATTCATGCTTCTCTATATCTTTCCTTCTTCTGATATTTCTCTCATTTCTCCACAAATCATATTTCACTTTTCTCCATTTTCTCCACACTTCATACTTCAGAACATCATCATCTCCCTCGTCTGTATTGCTTGCGAGCTAAAAATAAGAAGGTACATGCTCCTATTTCCATCGCCTCTCTCCCTGCACATCATAGTTCAACCATTGTTTTATTTTTAGTTTTTCTGGTTTTCTGTTTCACAAATCAAGAGTCTGGTTTTTTTGTTTCACAAACCATAGTTCAACCATTGCTTTTCTGGGTTTACAATGACTGTGGGTTTGATTATCATGATGTTGTTTTGAATTCGTTTTGAATCTGTTTTTCTGGGTTTTGAGATGAATGTTGCTTTGTGTTCATCTTTTTTCCCGATAAGAAAGCTACAAGCTTTGCTAACAATTTATGTACATTTGGTTATTGTTATTCATCTCTGAAAACACATCTGAAAACTGTGTCTGTTATGAACTTATATTGTAGTTGTTACTTTTCAGATCACCGTGTCTAGAGCACCTATTATGATTGCTGATTTGAAGCTAGGAAACAATGTATGGAAGCTCGCCATCCGTATTGTTGATCTATGGACTGTAACCGAGCGTAATGGACAACAACATTTTGAATGTGTTATCCAAGATAGCAAGGTATGCATTATTGCTATAAATATGTTATCTAACTTTTACATAACTTAAAATATGTACTAACTATTCGTTTGATTCATAGTGTGATAAAATACACGTCGTTACCCGCAACAGAGATTTCAATTTGTTGAAACAGAGGTTACAAGAACATATGACTTATATGATTTATAATGGTGATCCATTAAACAATGATATTCCTTTGAAAATTTGTGAAAATCCGTTGAAGCTTTTTTTCAATAGTGGGACCATTGTAACCATGGTAAATTTACCAGAAATACCACCCCATCAATTTCATTTCAAACCCATCGTCGATTTTTTACACGGAGATTTCCAAGTCAACCGCTTATATGGTATTTAAAATTTTCTTAATCATCATTTGCATTATTACATGTTTGTGAACTAATAGACTAACCATTTGGCCTTACTATCAAACAGATGTCATTGGTGTACTTCACCAAGTAGTCAGGTCTCAAGTTGCAGGAGGCGGAAAGAAGGTTTGTGTCAACATTACCTTATCTGATGAAATGTATATCACATTATAACTTCTTTATTATTAGTGGTTCTTCATTATAACTTCTCTCTCTCTCTCTCTATATATATATATATATATATATATATATATATATATAGAGAGAGAGAGAGAGAGAGAGAAGTTATAAATATATATATATATATATATATATATATATATATATATATATATATATATATATATATATATATATATATATATATATATATATATATATATATATATATATATATATATATATATATATATATATATATATATATCATATTATAACTTTTTTCTCTCTTTATTATTAGTGGTTCTGAAATAGATATTACACTTTGGGAATCATATGCCAACCAATTCATGGCATACTCGACTGAGCATACCGCACATGGCCAGACTATAATAATAATCACTCATGCTATGTGCCAGAAAAGTTCAAGTAATGCTTGAAAATGTTATTTCACTCTTATTCCTTTCATTTGTGATTGGCTTCTTATACTACTCTTACTGTTATGCCACTGTTATTTTTTTGCAGCCACCGGAAAATGGTACATCTCAAATGCTTGGAACATATCCAAATTGCTTCTTGATTTTGTTCATCCACATGTCACAACATTCAAATCCAAGTAAGGAAATATTATTCAATGTGATAAATAGTCAAATCCCTTATATGTACTCCACTGTATATAATGTTTCAATTTTATTTAGGTTGGGAGACAAGGCGAGTTCACAAACTCTTTCACAACCACTTTCCCAACCTTCTGCATCACAAGGGTCGTTTATGGACCGATCTTTCTCCTACACCAATGATGTCAAAACCATTGTTGACATCATGATTCTTCAATATGTAAGCGTATTAGTTCCTATGCTCCAGTTTTTATCACAACGCAACATAACCATTTTTTATGATGTTTCCTTCATTTTTACTCAATTGCAAGTTTCCAATAATATAACATGCCATGTTTATTTACAGTAATCTTTTTGTAACACTTTTGGAACCACAAAGAGGTTCAAGTCAAGTAGGTATGGTTAATACTATGAGCAGTGTCCAGCATGTAACAGAACTAATAAATTTCCTGGGCAGCCATTCATATGCACATGTTGTGAAAATACACCTCCACCACTCACCAAGTAAGCACATCTTTTGTAGTTCTATATAAATTATCTAAGAACCTTATTTAAACATGTTGGTTAACTTAATTATATTTCAACCATTTCCTTAGGTATAAAATCGAAATCGAGGTCGAAAATGATTGCACTACTGGTTGTTTTGTGTTTTGGGACAAGGAGTGTATCCAATATGTTGGAATGGCAGCACATGCTTTAAGAGAAATCATGAAAAAGGTGCGTAAATATTATGTACTTGTATGTCTGCTTGATACATTCAACGTATACACGTAACCACTATATGTTGCTCTTATATAAGCTCTTATATATGAAATCATGTGATTGACTATGAGATATTAAACACCTGTAGGATAATATCAATAATAAATAATTCACACTCATTTCACATAAAATCGATGAAAACTGTAACGCCCATTTTAATTATCTTGTTTTTCCGTGTTATTTTATTTTCGGTGTGTTTTGTGGGGGTGTTTGAGTGCGATTGTGTGTAGCCCTTAAGTTGGAATTAATTAATAATTTTGGGCTTTAAGACTAATAATAAAATTATTAGTGATAATGATAAATTAATGACTAATAGTAATATTATTATTATTGTTATTATTATTATTAAGTAAATAAAAGAAATAGAATAAAAAGAATTGGGATGAGGGGTATTGTTGGAATATTGGAAAGAAGGAGAAGAAGGAAACACGTTGGAAGGAGAAGAGAAAGAAGAGCTCGATCAAGAAAAAATTGGAAGAAGAAGAACAAGGTGAATTGGAGCAAGAGGAAACTAGGAATCATCTTTGGAGCAAGATTCATCAGTTGTTCGAGTTATCGAGGTAAGGGGGGAGAATCGGGTCGAATGGTATGTGGCATGAATACTAGGTAGAAAGGGATTTCCCTAACCCCATTAGGTTGTGATGATTTTGTTGGTATGTGTTGGAAATTCCGAGTTGTTGATGATATGTTGAATCTGTTGCATGTGATGTAGAGGGATCGTTTGGTGATTTGGGGATTTCGGGTAATTGTCGTGTATATGCCGAAATTGATTAAGTGCGTAGAGCTGACATTTAATCGGGTTAAATCGAGAATAGATTATGTAGTTAGGTTATAGAATATTGGTCTGATATGATGGGGACTGGTTTGAGTAGAATCGGCTGAGTTCGGAGAGTCTTGCCGACTCTGAGCAGTGGAATTTTTCTGAATTTGCAGGCGTTCGCCAGCACCTTCGTTGAGCGAACTGGGGCGAACCTTCTCCAGGGATTCGCCAGGCGAACTGGGCAGCGAGTGCTTCTAGTAGCCATTGTCTGCATTCGCTAGGGAGTTCGCTGGGCGAGCTAGTAGCGAGTCTTCGCTGGGGGATTCGCCGAGCGAATGGTTAGCGAGCATTCGCTGCGGGGCCTCGCCAGGCGAATGAGCCAGCGAGCATGACAGTATGTTTGTGTTTTTGAGTTGTGTTGTTCGGTTCTCTCGTGATGTTGGACCCTTGTTGGTCATGATTGATTATGATATTAATATTGAACTATGGGGAGTATATGTGTGGTGTGGAATATGATTTCCTTGATATTCGTTTAATTTGAATGATTGAATTCAGTGTATGTGATTGCGTATGAATGTGGTGATGTGTGAGATATACATATGAGGTATGGTGAAATGTGATCGGATGGATCGTGGGCACCTTTTGTGTGCGTGAATTGTTGTTGTGCATTAGTGTATGCATATCATGATGCATGTTGGGCTCAGATGGAGTGTGGTAGGGATAGATCGTTGCTCAGATGGAATGAATGTGATCTATCTTGAGTTTATTTGCATGTACTCCGAAGGAGAGGGGGTGGTAGGAATAGATCCTTGCTCAGTGGAGTGTATGTGATCTATTCTGAGTTGATTGGGATAAATCGTTTCCCGGGGGTGTATGTGATCTATTCCGGGTTAATTGCCCGTACTCCATGGGGAGCTTTGTGGGATAGATCGTTGTCACTGATGGATGTATGCGATCTATCCGGGTTCGAGTGAGCGAACCAGTGAGTCGGTACCGCATATTATGGGTTGAGTTGTATGTGTTGCATTGTCTTATATGCTATGTTGGTGTGGGACAGTAGGTTCAGGTCGATGTATGTGAATGATAGTTGTGTGATTTACTGCCTTTTATTCATGTACATTATTACTGTTATATTTTGATCGTGATTTCTCACCCCTTGTTGTTGTTGTGGCATGTGCTTCTTCGGAAGTACAGATAATTTAGGTGCGTAGCTAGATTGGTTTGTGGCGTGTCGAGTGGTAGGGATGCTCTGATACGTAACACCAGGGCTTTGGGGAGTTATCTTGTTATCTGATAATTTTGTGTGCCCCTGTGGCGTATCGTGTCTGATGAATCCTTTGGGTGGATATGTTTGTATATTTTTACTTGATCGTTTATGGTGTATATGATGTATATATGTATCTATATGACGAATTCCGCTGTATATTTTGAGAAAGTATTCAATGAATTATTTTGTTGGAGGTTTCATCTATGACATCCCGTTTGGTGTGCTAACTCTGATATTTAATTTTTGATTTATTTGCATTTATTTTATATTTGGGAACGGGGTGTTACAAGCTGGTATCAGAGCAGGTTGGTTCGTCCGGCTAGTGTAGTAGTTGAGTCTGTCTGTAGGATAAAGTTTGTTTTTCTGTTAACCTGGCGTTGTTGTTGTTGAGCAGTATGGCAGGAAGGAATGATGTTGCGTTGGCTGCAGCTATGCAAGCGATGGCGCAGGTGGTTGCTAATCAGAACCACGTTGCGGGTGCGCAATTCAAGGATTTGGTGCAGTTTCAGAGTAACAAGTCGCCGACGTTTCAAGGAGGAATTTTGGACCCTGAAGCGGCGCAGAAGTGGCTTAAGGCGATTGAGAAGATCTTCAGAACGATGGGTTGTAACGATGAGCAGAATGTGAGGTTCGATACTCACATGTTAGAGGGAGAAGCTAAAGCTTGGTGGGACAACAGTCGCCAGAGGTTGGAGACTGCAGGAACTCTAATTACTTGGGATGTGGTCCGAGCTGGTTTTCTAGAGAAGTATTTTCCGGAGGATATCAGGAGTGCTAAGGAAATCGAGTTTCTAAAGCTGAAACATGGCAATATGACGGTGGCTAAGTATGCAGCTAAGTTTGAAGAGTTGGTGCAGTATTGTCCTCATTACAATACTGACGGAGCGATGACCTCAAAGTGTTTGAAGTTTGAGAATGGGCTGCGTCCGGAAGTGAAGATGGGAATATCTTGTTAGAAGATCTGGGATTATCCTGAGCTGATAAGCAGAAGCAAGATTTATGATAATGATAACGGGGCGAGGATCGCGCATTACAAGGTTGCAAATGATCGTAAGGGTAAGCAAAGGTTTGGTGGTACTCCTTACAGTGTTCCTACTGATAAGGGGAAGTTTAAGGCTGCTGCTGATAAGAAGCTCAGAGAAAGAAGAGTGTCTACTGGTGTGAAGTGTTTCTGGGGCAGTGGCATGAGTCATCGTGCTGATGATTGTTTTCATGAGGTGAAGAAGTGTTTCAAGTGTGGTAAGTCGGGCCATTTGATGGCTGATTGTCGAGTCACTATGCCTACCTGTTACAACTATGGTGAGAAGGGCCACATCAGTACACATTGCGAGAAGCCGAAGCCGTCTCAAGTGTCTCAGACCAGTGGTAAAGTGTTTGCGGTAGCGAGAACTCAAGCTGCTAGTGAGGATCGTTCTATCCAAGGTACTTGTTTCATCAATAATGTTCCTTTGTCTGCTATGATTGATACGGGTGCGACCCACTCGTTCATCTCTGTTGATTGTGTGAAGAGGTTAGGTTTGGTGCCGACTACTCTTGAGCGGCGGATGACTATTGAGACTCCCTCTATTGGTTCAGTGACTACTTCTTTGGTGTGTTTGAAGTGTCCACTAACTATCTTTGGTAGAGATTTTGGAGTGGATCTGATTTGCTTGCCTCTTGGTAAGTTAGATGTTATTCTGGGTATGAACTGGTTGGAGTTCAACCGAGTTTACATCGATTGTTTTCGGAAGGTATTGTTGTTTCTTACTCCCGATGAATAAGCTTTGGCGGATTCCTTGTCTAGTAAGGAGTTGAGGATCTTGTTGGAAGACGAGGCTAAGATGTTTGCTTTATTTGCATCATTATCAGTTGACAGCAAAGCGTCATTGAAGGAGTTGGCGGTGGTGAATGAATTTCCGGAAGTGTTCCTTGATGATATTACAGAGTTGCCTCCGAAGAGAGAAGTTGAGTTTAGTATTGATCTTGTACCTGGTACGGGGCCTATATCTATGGCGCCGTACAGGATGTCAGCAGTGGAATTGGCCGAATTGAAGTCTCAGATTGGAGAGTTGTTGGATAGGAAGTTTATCAGGCCAAGTGTGTCGCCATGGGGAGCTCCAGTGTTGTTGGTCAAGAAGAAGGATGGTAGTATGCGGTTGTGCATCGATTACCGTCAGTTGAATAAAGTGACCATCAAGAACAAATATCCTCTTCCAAGGATTGATGATTTGATGGATCAGTTGGTGGAAGCTCGAGTGTTCAGTAAGATTGATTTGAGGTCGGGTTACCATCAGATCCGAGTAAAAGAAGGTGATATTCAGAAGACGGTGTTTAGAACTCGTTATGGACATTACGAATATGCGGTAATGCCTTTTGGAGTGTCTAATGTGCCGGGAGTGTTCATGGAGTATATGAACCGGATCTTCCATTCTTATTTAGATCAGTTTATTATTGTGTTCATTGACGATATACTGATTTATTCGAAGTCTGAGGAAGAGCATGCAGGACATTTGAGAATTGCTTTGTAAGTGTTGAAGGATAATAAGTTGTTTGCGAAATTGTCCAAGTGTGAGTTTTTGGTTGAAGACGGTGAGTTTCTTGGGCCATGTAATATCTGGTGATGGTATATCGGTAGACCCATTAAAGGTGAGTGCAGCGTTGCAGTGGGAACCGTCGAAGACAGCATCGGAAGTTAGAAGCTTTTTGGGATTAGCAAGGTACTATCGAAGGTTTATTGAAGGATTTTCTACTTTGGCGTTGCCATTGACTCAGTTGACAAGGAAGAATCAAGCTTTTGTGTGGGATGCTGCTTGTGAAGAGAGCTTTGTAGAATTAAAGAAGAGATTGACTACGGCACCGGTGTTAGTGTTACCGACTCTGAGTGAACCGTTTGTGGTGTATTATGATGCGTCTAAGATCGGTTTATGCGGAGTTCTTATGCAGAATGGTAAAGTAGTGGCGTATGCTTCGCGGCAATTGAGGGTGCATGAGTGGAATTATCCTACTCATGATCTTGAGTTGGCTGCGGTGATTTTTGTGTTGAAGATCTGGAGGCATTATTTGTATGGTTCAAGGTTTGAAGTGTTCAGCGACCATAAAAGTCTAAAGTATCTGTTTGATCAGAAATAGCTGAATATGAGGCAGAGGAGATGGTTAGAATTCTTGAAAGATTATGATTTTAGCCTAAGTTATCATCCAGGAAAGGCTAATGTGGTAGCCGATGCTTTGAGCAGAAAGGCGATTCATATGTCGGCTATGATGGTGAAAGAGATGGAGCTTATTGAGCAGTTTAGAGATTTGGGCATGGTTTATGAGACTTCGGCAGATTGCGTGATGTTGGGAAAATTGCAAGTGAACAACGATTTCTTGGATTTGATTAGAGAAGGCCATGTAAGAACACATATTGTTTCTTAGTAATATCTCTATGTTTTGATGATAACTCTTATGAAATTTTGTATTAAAGAATTATATACTCTAAAATTGGTTCATGAATATTTGCTGCAGATGATTAAAGTATATATACATCCAAGAGCAAATTAATCTGAACATGGAACTATGGAAGGCTCTAAAGAGTCAGAATCATCTTATAGAAGAATCTGAGCGCTGTCTGCAGAAGGATTTGAAGCAGAAGCTACAGAAGAATCTGAAGCAGAAGCTGCAGAAGAATCTGAAGCAGAAGACTCTAATAAGATCTGAAGACTCTGAAGCATTGAAGAACTTTGTATGAGAGTTAAGAAGCACAGTTTTTCAGAAGACTCTGAGAGTACAGCACGATGTATGTACTGAGGATATGATTCATAAAACTCTGCTTTGATAGAACTACACGCTAAAGCACACTTGCTGCATTACTCTGATTCAGCAAAATCTGATGGCATCCAAGACTCTGATCATGCAAAATCTGATGGTTAACTTTGCTGAAAAGAAATACTTGTTGAAGAAGAATTCAAAGTAATATCTTTTGATTTGGCTTAACGACTCTTTCCTCTTTCATGCTTGACACTAGAACACAGACCAAAAGCATTTCTTTGTGCATTCTACTTCCAGGAAAGGTCATGTGATGTAAATATAAAAAGGTTCAGGCCTTTTCAGTACACAGCCTCCAACGTCAAGACTTTGTGGACTACTGTACATATAAAAGCAAGTCTTCATCATCTTCTTCAGTAGTGATCAAGAACCAACGAATATGACATAGAAACTCTTACAAGCTCTCATAAAATATTCTTATTGCTGAGTTTATTCTTTTGTTCTTAACATTAAGTGAAAAATCACTGTTGTGATAAAGCTTGTTAGGAGCATTCAAACACTTGTATTAATCTTACATTTCATTGTAATAGTTCCTTAAGAATATCCAGTTGGGATCAATAGTTCTTGAGAAGACTTTGAACAGTTGTTCTTAGTGCTTACTATTGTAATCAGTTGATTAAATAGTGGATTAAGTCCTTGTTTGAGAAAGGCAAATCACTCTAGATAGGGTGGACTGGAGTAGTTGAGTTCAACGAACCAGGATAAAAATACTTGAGTTTTTACTTCTAAGTTTTATCTTCATACTTATTCAACCCCCCCCCCCCCCTTCTAAGTATTTTCTCACCTTCAGTTGGCATCAGAGCTCCGGTTCTGTGTGTGCTACCACTTCACAGTGACAGAAAAGATCCAGTGAGAAAAACTTTGATACTTATATTTGGTTGTTTATAATGGCTGATGTTTCAACATCTAACAAATATGAAGAAAGAGACAGAATTAGTACTAAACCCCCTATGTTTGATGGGGAGAAATTTAATTATTGGAAAGACAGGATTGAAAGTTTTTTCCTTGGTTATGATGCTGATTTATGGGATTTGGTCATAGATGGATATGTTCATCCCATTGATGGGAATGGAAAGAAAGTAGATAGAAAATCTATGACAGAAGCCCAAAAGAAGGAATTTAGAAATCACCACAAGGCTAGAACAATATTGTTAAATGCAATATCTCACACTGAGTATGAAAAGATCACAAATAGAGAAACTGCATTTGACATGTTTGAGTCCTTGAAAATGACTCATGAGGGAAACTCTCAAGTCAAGGAAACAAAGGCTTTGGCTCTAATTCAGAAGTATGAAGCTTTCAAGATGGAAGAAGTTGAATCTGTTGAAGCCATGTTCTCCAGATTTCAAATACTTACAGCTGGACTAAAAGTTCTGGATAAAGGTTACTCTACTGCCGATCACGTGAAGAAGATCATCAGAAGCTTACCTACCAGATGGAGACCTATGGTGACTGCGCTGAAAATGGCTAAAGATCTGAACCAGATCTCCTTGGAGGAACTAATCAGCTCACTAAGGAGCCATGAAATTGAACTCGAGGAAGATGAGCCTCAAAAGAAAGGTAAGTCAATTGCCTTAAAATCTAATAAATCTGCTAAAGCGTTGCAGGTAATAGAGGAAAGCTCTTAAGAATCCTCATCTAAAGATGAAGATGAATTATCCATGCTGTCCAGAAGAATAAACAAACTCTGGAAGCATAAAGGAAAGAAGTTTAAAAACTTCAGGAAGTCTGACCAAAGAAAGGAATCTTCTGGACACAAAAGATTTGGCAAAAAGGAGGTTGTCTGCTACGAATGTAAAGAACCTGGGCATTATAAAAATGAATGTCCAAAGCTTCTGAAAGAAAAGCCTAAAAGAAAATTTGATAAGAAGAAGAAGGTTCTAATGGCAACCTGGGATGATTCAGATACATCTGAATATGAATCTGAGGCAGAAGAAGAATGTGCCAACGTAGCATTGATGGCAGACATAGAAGATCAGGAGGAGGGAATTTCAGGATCTGAATCTGACTCTGAATCTCACTCTGACGCTGAAGAGGTAATGGCTAAACTCACTAAAGATGAACTTATCAAAGTGTTATCAGAGGTTCTGAAGAGCTATAATAATATTAAGCTCAAATACAAGGAGCGTCAAAGCAATCTTGTATATGAGAATAATATTCTCAAATCAGAAGTGGCTGAGCTAAATGAAAAGAAATTAAAAATGAAAAATGATTTTGAATTAGCTCAACAAGACTCTGACTCTGAAACTGAGTCTGAATGCAAAAATATTTTGGAAAAATATGACTACAGCTTTCAGAAGTTTCTTGCTAAAAGAATAGACAGAATCAAAATGGCTTCTATAATATATGGAGTTAGCAGAAATAACAGAAAAGGAATTGGATACAAATCTTCCTCTGATTTAAATCCAAAACCTGTTGATAAAATTATCATCAAGAAGACTCCTTTATATTCCCACTTTAAATTTGGTCACTTGAATGATATCAAACACACTCGTTCTGAAAAGAACATTCATGTGTTTAAATCTAAGGCTAGTTAGAATAAACCTTATGTTGAAAAACAGAAGTTTAGACGAACCTTCAGAACAACTAACCCAAAAGGACCCAAGAAGATCTGGGTACCTAAGAGTAAAATAATTCCTGTTGCAGATGTTCTTAGCAGCAAGGTCAAGACGCCAGTCATGGTACCTGGACTCTGGATGCTCGCGACATATGACGGGAGAAAGGTCTATGTTCCAAAGTCTGGAGCTTAGATCTGGAGGTGACGTAAAATTTGGAGGGAATCAGAAGGGCAAGATCATTGGATCTGGCACTATTGGAAATGGTAACCTTCCCTCTATTACCAATGTTTTACTTGTAGAAGGATTAAAACATAATCTATTGTCCATAAGTCAATTAAGTGACAATGGTTATGACATAGTCTTTAATAAAAAATGTTGTAAAGCTATTAGTCAAAAGGATGGCTCAATCCTATTTAGTGGAAAGAGGAAGAACAACATTTATAAAATAAATCTTTCAGAACTTAAGGTTCAGAATGTTAAATGCCTCTTGTCTGTTAATGAGGAGCAATGGGTCTGGCACAGAAGATTAGGGCATATTAATATGAGACGTATATCTCAGATTAATAAACTTAATCTTGTCAGAGGACTTCCTAAGTTGAAGTTCACCTCAGATGCTCTTTGTGAAGCATGTCAAAAAGGGAAGTTTTCAAAATCCTCTTTTAAATCAAAAAATGTTGTTTCTACTTCCAGACCATTAGAATTACTTCATATTGATCTGTTTGGACCAGTGAAAACTGCATCCATCAGAGGCAAGAAGTATGGATTAGTCATTGTTGATGACTATAGTAGATGGACATGGGTAAAGTTCCTAAAACACAAGGATGAGTCACATTCTGTGTTCTTTGACTTCTGCAAACAAGTCCAGAATGAAAAAGATTTCAAAATTATAAAATTCAGAAGTGATCATGGTGGTGAATTTGAAAACAAATATTTTGAAAAATATTTTAATGAAAATGGCATTGCTCATGATTTTTCCTGTCTTAGAACTCCACAACAGAATGGAGTTATAGAGAGGAAAAATAGAACTCTGCAAGAAATGGCCAGAACCATGATCAATGAGACTAATCTGGAAAAGCACTTTTGGGCAGAAGCAATCAACACAGCATGTTACATTCAGAACAGAGTGTCTGTAAGACCTCTTCTGGAAAAGACTCCCTATGAATTGTGGAGGAACAAAAAGCCCAACATTGCTTATTTTCATCCTTTTGGATGTATTTGTTATATGTTGAACACTAAAGAGAATCTTAGCAAGTTTGATTCTAAAGCACAGAAGTGTTTCATGCTTGGATATTCTGAACGCTCTAAGGGCTACAGAGTATACAATACTAAAACACAGATTGTGGAAGAATCTATACATGTTAGATTTGATGATAAGCTTGGCATTAAAAAGCCAAAGTAGTTTGAAAGTTCTGCAGATAGAGAAGTAGTCTTCACAGACTCTGAAGGCTCAGAGGCAGACAAAGCTCAAGTGAATGAACCAAAAGCAACGCCAGATGCAATTCCTTTTATTTCTCAGATGAACAACTTAAACATTTCTGAAGAATCAACTGTTAGAGGATCATCTTCCAGAATCAAAGCTTCTCATCCAGAGAATGTGATCATTGGAAAGAAGGATGACCTATCAGAACAAAATCCTTCCTCAGATCCTCTGAAGCATCATTATTTGGACTGGTGTCAGTAATTGAACCAACCACTATGGATGAAGCTCTGCAAGACAATGACTGGATTATTGCCATGCAAGAAGAGCTAAATCAGTTCACTAGAAATGATGTGTGGGACTTAGTTCCAAGACCAAAAGGATTCAACATAATTGGAACTAAATTGGTCTTCAGAAACAAGCTTAATGAGAAAGGAGAAGTTGGAAGAAATAAGGCAAGGCTTGTTGCTCAAGGGTACAGTCAATAAGAAGGTATTGATTACACTGAAACTTATGCTCCAGTGGCAAGGTTAGAATCTATACGCCTTCTTATTTCATTTGCTGCACAATATAACATCACTCTATATCAGATGGATGTTAAAAGTGCCTTTCTAAATGGTATTATAGAAGAAGAAGTTTATGTTCACCAGCCTCCTGGTTTTGAGAGTGAAAATTTTCCAGAACATGTTTTTAAACTAAAGAAATCTCTGTATGGTTTAAAACAAGCTCCCAGAGCTTGGTATGAGAGATTAAGTAATTTTCTTCTAGAGAAAAACTTCATCAGAGGCAAAGTGGACACAACACTCTTTTGTAAAACATTTAAGAAATATCTTCTAATATGTCAAATATATGTGGATGATATTATATTTGGATCTACCAATACTATGCTGGGAAAAGAGTTTGCTCAATGTATGCAGGCAGAATTTGAAATGAGCATGATGGGAGAATTGAGATTCTTTCTGGGAATTCAAGTCAACCAAACTCTAGAGTGCACTTACATTCATCAGACCAAATATGTTAAAGAACTTCTGAAGAAATTTAACATGATTGATAGTAAGATGGCAAAGACTCCCATGCATCCAACTAGTACACTAGGCAAGGAAGAGGTAAGTAAGAAAGTGGATCAGAAACTCTACAGAGGTATGATAGGATCTCTTCTCTACTTAACTGCTTCTAGACCTGACATTCTGTTCAGCGTATGTTTATGTGCAAGATTCCAATCAGATCCTAGAGAATCTCACTTAACTGCTGTTAAGAGGATTCTAAGGTATCTGAAAGGTACTACTAACGTGGGCCTGTGTTACAGAAGATCTGATAAATATACATTAGTTGGATTCTGTGATGTTGACTATGCTGGAGACAGAGTAGAGCGTAAAAGTACTTCTGGAAGCTGTCAGTTCCTTGGAAGTCATCTGATCTCATGGTACAGCAAGAAGCAACCCACAATTGCACTTTCTACAACAGAGGCAGAATACATTGTTGTTGTTGGATGTAGCACGCAGATGCTCTGGATGAAGAGTCAATTAGAGGACTATCAGATCTTTGAGAGTAATGTATCTATCTTCTGTGATAATACTTCTGCTATATGCTCGTCTAAAAATCCAATTTTACACTTTAAGGCAAAGCATATAGAAATTAAACATCATTTCATCAGAGACTATGTTCAGAAGGGTATTATAAACTTAGCTTTTGTTGATTCAGATCATCAATGGGCTGATATTTTTACAAACCCCTTGCTGAAGATAGGTTCAAGTTTATTCTGAAAAATATTGGTATGGATTTTTGTCCAGAATAATATTTATCAGAGGCAAACTTCTCAGATGCAAAATGTTTAATGCTCTGAAGTATTTCATCTGTTAATTTATTCATTTTCTTGAATTATTTTACTTGTGTAAATCTGAACTAACAATGCTCAGAGGATCTGAACATTGCCTAACGTTTCATTTCTCAAGAGATATCAGAAGCACAAGCAAGCAAACACGTGTAGCTCAGAAACTGGAAAGGTAGAGTGTACTTTACTGAATTAACGTTTGAAGTACTGCTTTGAAAATCTGACTTTTCTTAATTTTCACCCCATCTGTCAGAATCATAATTGTTGTGCAATGATGTTTTTACTTTTTCATTTAATGATATGTGAAGTGTGCTTATGTGATTGTTTGTGTGCCTGATTTTATCTATAAATACCACAAATCACACCATTTCACACTTTTCACTTCACGAACCTTTTATGCATTTTTGTCTTCTCTTTGCTCTTCACCTAAACCCTAAACCTAAAACCTCTCTCTCAAAAACAACAATGGCATCCTCTTCATCAACATCTGCTCAGATGCAATCAACCACTACTGAAGCTTACAAGGAACCTGTGAGAACTCTTCTAACTCCAACTATAGAACTGGAAGTTCTGAGTGAATGCTTCATAGATTTTGAGTCCATTGAAGAAAATGGATTTAATCTTTCTTCAACCATTCAAACTCAGAGTTGGAAAAAGTATTTTGACAGGCTTATGGGTCCTGTTTATCCAACTTTGGTGAAAGAATTTTGGATACATGCTCAGTTGTGCCCTAAATTCATCCATTCTTCTGTCCTTGGAAAGGAGATTGTGATTACTGAGAAGCTAATCAGACAACTCATTAGGTACTTTGAAACTGATGGTGAAACCAGTCTACAATCTTCTCGTGTGGATCTTGCTGATGTGTTTTAAGAAGTTACTATTTCTAGGGAACCAACTAGCAAAGTAAGGGAACTGAAGCCAGTCTACAAGATCTGGGCCAAGATTTTCATGAGTTCCATCTTTCACAGAAAATCATCAAATTCCCCAGATTATGTCAGTGCTGAACAACTATACTTTATGTTCTGTATGAGCAAGGGAAAGAAGTTTGACTTGCCTTATCTTCTGTTTAGTCACCTTCTGAATCATATAAAGGAAACAAGAGAAGATGTAAGAGTCAAAACTGGAAAAGTTAGGAATTGGATTCCTATGGGTAGACTGATATCAGACATTCTAACAGAGAATGATCTTGTGAAATATCTGTATGATACTGGATTGATAGAGGATTTGTCCTATGTCATAGGTTCTGTCATTAATGGCAATACTCTGAAGAGGATGAAGGTCATCACAGAGCTTGCCAACAAACCTAAGAAAATTGCTACTAAGGATGTCAGCAACAGAAGGATTCCTGTTGAAGATTTTCCAATGTTCTGTGCTAACGAACCAAGGGAGTTCATCTTATCCTACATAGCTGATTGTCTGTTAAATCGTGTTCCTCTGCCTGTGAACATCGTCCAGAAGGAAGGAGAAGTTCTGCCTAATCTTGTTAGAGAAAGGTGTTTAAAGAAGATTACTGAAGAAGGATCTGAGGCTCAGCCAAAGAGAAAAGCCTCTGAAGCTGCTGTTAAGCCTCAGAAGGTAAAGAAAGTGAAACCCACTCCTCCAGAGGCAAGTCTGGAAGACATAAGAGAAACTATCAAACAGGTATTAACATCTGATCCAACTCCAACCATTCACTCTCCATTACCTTCACCTCCTCCATCACCTTCTAGACCACAATCATCTGTACCGCCATCATCTGGAATTCATACATTTGAACCCTATCCATCTCAAACCACACATTCTCAACCATCTTCTATACAAACTCCAATTGAACCACCTCAACCACAACAACAAACACAACCAGAACATCAACAATAAGAACCACCTCAGCCAGAACCTCAACCACAACAACAAACACAACTAGAACAACAACAACAATCACCAGAACATCAATCTCAACCCATTTCATCTGAACCTCCCAAACCAACACCATCTGAACATCCCCAAATAATAGAACAACTGTTATCTGTTCCAGAACCTTCAAATGACATTCTTGATTTAGAACCACTTGCAACCACTTGCAACCATGGTTGTCTTGTCATCCACCTCATGCCACTCCACTGAATCATCTGATTCTGAATCAGAAGTTCATTCACCCTCTTGTTTACACATTCTTAATCCACTCAAACCTTCATTTTCTGACCTATCAGCATCTGACCAAATCAATCGTAGAATTTCACTTCGCTCAAAATTCAACCTTTCAGATTTTCAACCTTCATCATCTGAAGCTGAAATTTCACCAACCCCTACACCTCAACTCACAATACCACAACCATCTGAACCTCAACCATCTGAACCTCAACCATCTGAACCTCAACCATCTGCATCTCAACCATCTGAACAACCACCATCTGATCCAATACCTCCTGATACCACTTGTGAACAACCTTAGCCAAACTCTGAATCTGCTGAAAAAGTGACTCTTGAGGAATATCTTTACCCCAACCCTAGATCAAATGTTGATAAACTGTTTGAAAATTTCAAAAAGGAAGTTCGTATGGGGATTGCACGTGTGGAAGAAGAGTGTCTATTCAGTATAGATCCTGTTAAGTCTGAAGCTACTTGGGACAAATTTATCTCTAAGTTCAATGTGGTGGCCTCTCATCTCAAGACAGTCTATGCTGAAGATGCTAAGGAAAAGTTTGTTGAGTTGGTAAGACAGACTTTGATGAGCATTCCCAAACCACCAGTGCTGCTTCTGGAAGCTGCTCCTGCCGAAGACTCTCCATCTGAAGATGTTGCATCTGATATGGACATTGATGCGTCTGCATCTGAAGTGAAGGCTGACAATTCAGAACTTATGAAAGAGGTTAAGGAAATCAAGTCCTGGATGATCAAACAAGAACAAACCACTAAAGAGATTAAGACTTGGATGGCCAAGCAAGAAGAGTCTACTACAAAGATCACAGATCTTCTGACCCTGATTGCATCTCGCCAACCTTAGTTTCTTTTCATTTTTTTGTGCACTATTGTTTGCATCTGTCTTATTTTGCTTATGTGTTTATCATTTGTTATGTGAATCATCTGATTGAATGATAATGTTTGTTCTGTTTTTCTTCTGTTATCTTTTCTGTCTTTACACATCTTTTTGATTATGACAAAAAGGGGGAGAAAAAGAATCTGATTGTTCAATCTATAAGCAAATACTAAAACAAAATTCAGACATATTATTAACTATCTTTGAATTTAAGTCTTTCAGATTCTATTGTTTCATCTGACAAAATAAATTCATTGAAGTTATCCTGAGAATTACCCAACCAGACTCTGATTCTTGAAGCAAATTGTACTCTGAGTCTAAACGCAAAACCAGACTCTGTGTTTGAAAGAAGTCATCAGACTCTGATTAACCAGACTCTGTGTTTGAAAGAAGTCATCAGACTCTGATTTTGAAATACACTCAAGCAAAAAGGGAAGTATTCTTTTCCTTAGAATATTCATTTCAGGGGGAGATTCTTAATCTCAGGGGGAGTTATAATTATTGTTTTTTTATTGAACAAAATTTCTCATGTTTTGTCATCATCAAAAAGGGGGAGATTGTAAGAACACAGATTGTTTCTTAGTAATATCTCTATGTTTTGATGATAACTCTTATGAAATTTTGTATTAAAGAATTATATACTCTAAAATTGGTTCATGAATATTTGTTGCAGATGATTAAAGTATATATACATCCAAGAGCAAATTAATCTGAACATGGAACTATGGAAGGCTCTGAAGAGTCAGAATCATCTTATAGAAGAATCTGAGTGCTGTCTGCAGAAGGATCTGAAGTAGAAGCTACAGAAGAATCTGAAGCAGAAGCTGCAGAAGAATCTGAAGCAGAAGACTCTAATAAGATCTGAAGACTCTGAAGCATTGAAGAACTTTGTATGAGAGTTAAGAAGCACAGTTTTTCAGAAGACTCTGAGAGTACTACACGCTGTATGTACTGAGGATATGATTCATAAAACTCTGCTTTGATAGAACTACACGCTAAAGCACACTTGCTGCATTACTCTGATTTAGCAAAATCTGATGGGCATCCAAGACAATGATCATGCAAAATCTGATGGTTAACTTTGCTGAAAAGAAATACTTGTTGAAGAAGAATTCAAAGTAATATCTTTTGATTTGGCTCAACGACTCTTTCCTCTTTCATGCTTGACACTAGAACACAGACCAAAAGCATTTCTCTGTGCATTCTACTTCCAGGAAAGGTCATGTGATGTAAAGACAAAAAGGTTTAGGCATTTTCAGTACACAGCCTCCAACGTCAAGACTTTATGGACTACTGTGCATATAAAATCAAGTCTTCATCATCTTCTTCAGTAGTGATCAAGAACCAACGAATCTGACATAGAAACTCTTACAAGCTCTCATAAAATATTCTTATTGCTGAGTTTATTCTTTTGTTCTTAACATTAAGTGAAAAATCACTGTTGTGATAAAGCTTGTTAGAAGCATTCAAACACTTGTATTAATCTTACATTTCATTGTAATAGTTCCTTAAGAAGATCCAGTTGGGATCAGTAGTTCTTGAGAAGACTTTGAACATTTGTTCTTAGTGCTTACTATTGTAATCAGTTGATTAAATAGTGGATTAAGTCCTTGTTTGAGAAAGGCAAATCACTCTAGATAGGGTGGACTGGAGTAGTTGAGTTCAACGAACCAGGATAAAAATACTTGAGTTTTTACTTCTAAGTTTTATCTTCATACTTATTCAACCCCCCTTCTAAGTATTTTCTCACCTTCAGGCCAGAGGCTGGATGTGAAGCTAGTGGATTTGATGTCGGGAATAAGGAATGATGTTGATAGTGATTTCAAGTTGGATAGTGCAGGTGTGTTGAGATTTCGAGGCCGGATTTGTGTGTCGGATAATGATGAGCTGAAGAAGTCGATTCTGAGTGAAGGACATCGTAGTGGTTTGAGTATTCATCCGGGAGCTACGAAGATGTATCATGATTTGAGGAAGATGTTTTGGTGGTCAGGTATGAAGAGGGATATAGCTCAGTTTGTTTATGCCTGTTTGACGTGTCAGAAATCGAAGGTGGAGCACCAGAAGCCTAGTGGATTAATGGAACCGTTAGAGATTCCGGTTTGGAAGTGGGATTGTATCACCATGGATTTTGTTACAGGATTGCCGAGCATGGCAAGAGGATTTGATGCCATTTGGGTAATTGTGGATCGGCTTACGAAGTCTGCACATTTTGTGTCGGTTAATATAAGTTTTCCGTTGGAGAAGCTGGCAAAGATTTATATTCGGGTGATTGTGAAGCTTCATGGTGTGCCGGCGAGTATTGTGTCGGATAGAGATACGAGGTTTACTTCAGAATTCTGGAAGAATTTGCAGGAAGCTTTGGGTACTAAGTTGAAGTTGAGTTTAGCGTATCATCCGCAAACAGATGGACAGTCAGAGAGGACTATTCAGACGTTGGAGGATTTGCTGCGGGCTTGTGTGTTGGAAAACGATGGTGGGTGGGATACTCATTTGCCATTGATTGAGTTCACGTACAATAACAGTTACCATTCCAGTATCGGGATGGCACTGTTTGAGGCTCTTTATGGTAGAAGGTGCAAAACTCCTCTGTGTTGGTACGAGACATGTGAGAATGTTATTTTGGGACCAGAGATTGTGCAACAGACTACTGAGACAGTTCAAATGATCCGTGAGAAGATGAAAGCATCTCAGGATAGGCAGAAGATTTATCACGATAACCGGAGGAAAGAATTGGAGTTCAGTAAAGGTGATCACGTGTTCCTGAGAGTTAACCCAGTGACCAGTGTAGGTCGTGCATTGAAGTCCAAGAAGTTGGATCCGAAGTTTATTGGGCCGTATCAGATTTTGCAGAAAGTTGGTGTTGTGGCTTATAGGGTGGCGTTGCCGCCTGAGCTTTCGAATTTGCATGACGTGTTCCATGTGTTGCAACTTCGGAATTATGTAGCGGATCCGTCTCATGTGATTCAGAGAGATGAAGTGAAAGTCCTGGAGAATCTCACTGTTGAGACAATGCCGTTGAGGATCGAGGATCGCAAGATGAAGCGACTCAGAGGGAAAGAGATACCTTTGGTGAGAGTGGTTTGGGGAGGTGCTGCAGGAGGCAGTGTGACCTGGGAGTTGGAAAGTAGGATGCAGGATGCGTATCCAGAATTGTTTCCATCAGGTATTTTCGAGGACGAAAATAATTAAAGTGGGGGAGAGTTGTAACACCCATTTTAATTATCTCGTTTTTCCGTGTTATTTTATTTTCGGCGTGTTTTGTGGGGGTGTTTGAGTGCGATTGTGTGTAGCCCTTAAGTTGGAATTAATTAATAATTTTGGACTTTAAGACTAATAATAAAATTATTAGTGATAATGATAAATTAATGACTAATAGTAATATTATTAATATTATTATTATTATTATTATTATTAAGTAAATAAAAGGAATAGAATAAAAAGAATTGGGATGAGGGGTATTGTTGGAATATTGGAAAGAAGGAGAAGAAGGAAACACGTTGGAAGGAGAAGAGAAAGAAGAGCTCGATCAAGAAAAAATTGGAAGAAGAAGAACAATGTGAATTGGAGTAAGAGGAAACTAGGAATCATCTTTGGAGCAAGATTCATCAGTTGTTCGAGTTATCGAGGTAAGGGGGGAGAATCGGGTTGAATGGTATGTGGCATGAATACTAGGTAGAAGGGGATTTCCCTACCCCATTAGGTTGTGATGATTTTGTTGGTATGTGTTGGAAATTCTGAGTTGTTGATGATATGTTGAATCTGTTGCATGTGATGTAGAGGGATCGTTTGGTGATTTGGGGATTTCGGGTAATTGTCGTGTATATGTCGAAATTGATTAAGTGAGTAGAGCTGACATTTAATCGGGTTAAATCGAGAATAGATTATGTAGTTAGGTTGTAGAATATTGGTCTGATATGATGGGGACTGGTTTGAGTAGAATCGGCTGAGTTCGGAGAGTCTTGCCGACTCTGAGCAGTGGAATTTTTCTGAATTCGCAGGCGTTCGCCAGCACCTTCGCTGAGCGAACTGGGGCGAACCTTCGCCAGGCGAACTGGGAAGCGAGTGCTTCCAGTAGCCACTGTCTGCATTCTCTAGGGAGTTCGCTGGGCGAGCTAGTAGCGAGTCTTCGCTGGGGGATTCGTCGAGCGAACGGGTAGCGAGCATTCGCTGCGGGGCCTCGCCAGACGAATGAGCCAGCGAGCGTGACAATATGTTTGTGTTTTTGAGCTATGCTGTTCGGTTCTCTCGTGATGTTGGACCCTTGTTGGTCATGATTGATTATGACATTAATATTGAACTATGGGGAGTATATGTGTGGTGTGGAATATGATTTCCTTGATATTCATTTAATTTGAATGATTGAATTCGGTGTATGTGATTGCGTATGAATATGGTGATGTGTGAGATATACATATGAGGTATGGTGAAATGTGATCGAATGGATCGTGGGCACCTTGTGTGTGCATGAATTTCTATTGTGCATTAGTGTATGCATATCATGATGCATGTTGGTCTCAGATGGAGCGTGGTAGGGATAGATCATTGCTCAGATGGAGTGTATGCGATCTATCCTGAGTTTATTTGCCCGTACTCCGAAGGAGAGGGGGTGGTAGGAATAAATCCTTGCTCAGTGGAGTGTATGTGATCTATTCTGAGTTGATTGGGATAGATCGTTGCCCGGGGTGTATGTGATCTATTCCGGGTTATTTGCCCGTACTCTGTGGGGAGCTTTGTGGGATAGATCGTTGTCACTGGTGGGTGTATGCGATCTATCCAGGTTTGAGTGAGCGAACCAGTGAGTCGGTACCACATATCATGGGTTGAGTTGCATGTGTTGCATTGTCTTATATGCTATGTTGGAGTGGGACAGTAGGTTCGGGTCTACGTATGTGAATGATAGTTGTGTGATTTACTACCTTTTATTCATGTACATTATTACCGGTATATTTTGATCGTGATTTCTCACCCCTTGTTGTTGTTGTGGCCTGTGCTTCTTCGGAAGTACAGATAATCCAGGTGCGTAGCTAGATTGGTTTGTGGCGTGTCGAGTGGTAGGGATGCTCTGATACATAACATCGGGGCTTTGGGGAGTTATCTTGTTATCTGATGATTTTGTGTGCCCCTGTGGCGTATCGTGTCTGATGAATCCTTTGGGTGGATATGTTTGTATATTTTGACTTGATCGTTTATGGTGTATATGATGTATATATGTATCTATATGACAAATTCCACTGTATATTTTGAAAAAGTATTCAATGAATTATTTTGTTGGAGGTTTCATCTGTGACATCCCGTTTGGTGTGCTAACTCTCATATTTAATTGTTTGATTTATTTGCATTTATTTTATATTTGGGAACGAGGTGTTACAAAAGCTCTGTCTAGTCTTTAAAGAGTTGCTACAAGATACATACATGTATCAATCACTTACTGAAAAAACAAGATGAAAACACTCAGTGTTAGACAAGATACCTCTCTGGTGTAAAATGTCTGCTGTGTTGGATTCAAACTCTAATGCCTTAGCCTAGTCTTCCATAGTCTGACATAGGAAACTGTGGTCAGTTTCACATTTATGGGTTGCTACTTGTGTAAGAAAATCATAATATACAATAAGAAGTGACTCAAGCAAGGCCTTACAAGAAGTGCCAAAAAAACCCAATCATTCATAATGCATGGTGCAATAACATGAATATATAATATTATAAACCACACAACTCTAGATAACCACATTAGTTTAGTTTAGACTGAAATAAGAAGAGATTTCTCCATTAATATATAATATCATAGTGCACTGTACCTAAGTTTTTCCCATAGAGAAGAAAACTAATGTGGTCTTAGTTGTGCTCTTAGTTAACTTCACATTTTCTGTCATGAATTTTTGTACTATGTCCGGAATGTGAAATGTTGTCTGTCAATGTAGTATGATTAAAATTGTCGGTACTGGTACATATCATGTCGTGCTGCTATTTCATTTCTTTTGAAAAACAGTTATGTAAATCATTAATGTTTACCTTTTATACATGCGTAGTCCAATGAAGATCATCCACAAATCTATCCTGAAAACTTGGACAAACTATTAGAAAAGGAATTTGCTTTTTGCGTGAAGTTTCAGCTAAACTTTAAGCAGGCATCTGTTGTCAAGCTTACTGAGGACAAAGAAGTAATCCAAATGTTCAAAGATGCCAATCATCCAAATGAGGTTTATGATGCATTGGGTCATCAAAATTTGATTACATTCTTCATGTCTTACACTAACATACTGACCATAGAATATATTATCATGTAGTTGACTTCTAAAAACACCATGAATTCCCCGACTACAAAAGGAAAAGAAATTGTTCTTAACCATCATATACTCGACAATGAAGCGGTGACTCCTACTTCCCTTCATACAGTAAGTTTGTTTCCAAGTTATATTTGTCTTAATTTATTATTATTGGAAAAAATTTATTGCACTAAGAACTCATAGCTTCCATTTCCAACTTCCAGCCAACCATGTCTGCTTCACAAAATTGGAGCGACGAAGCCTATTCAAGCAATACCCCTTCCAAGAGGTTGTCCCAAGAATATTCTATTGAGGAACTAGGAACTTCAACTATATTGTCACCCAAACAATCTGCAACCAAGATTGTGAAACATGCCAAGAAGGAATGAGCCTTTACCTTCAACTCAAGTTATTTTGGTACAACCAAGTGTTGCTATGTTGTTACAAGTTCCTTCTCTTGCTACTGTTGTTCATTTGAATATGGTTTTTTGTAACCTAATGTAGTTGACAACAAACAGTGCTCAACATGTCTTAGAGATCTTTTGAATATGTTAAGCTTATGCTGATTAACTTTTTTGTAACTTATGTTGTTCCTAAAACCGTTATGAACTTATATTATGAAACTTGGCATGTGTCTCCAAGCAGTTAACATATTTTATAGTGGCCTTACTACTGATATAGAACAAAATCACAAAACTGATATAAAACAGCAGCATAAACATACGCAACTATCTACAATCATAAAATCAGCTTAAAACTGATATAGAACAATAGTACAAGTGCATTAACATAAAATCACCTTAAAATTGATATAGAACAGAACCTCAACTGCTGTTTTAACTGTTTTACTAGTATTATTGGTGGTTCTAATTGCACCTTAGTTAACCAAGAACCTAAAATTCTGGTATATTGAGACAATATTTTTGCTCCACCCTAAATGCTTTCTTTCCAAATCACATTAGCTGGGAAATCACCTTAGTTAATCAAAAGGATATATTGTGAAATTGTAAAATTAACAAGGATATGGCATGGATGCACAGGGAGGAAGAAGCAGAACAAGTGCATAACTGCTTTCCTATTTACCATATAATAAATAAATCCTAGAAGATATGTTTGAAAGGATAATTACTTCATGTAACTTATAGTTATATAAATCAATTGCATTAACAACAGAAATATTTATTTGCCATTATCTTGTGGAGAGATTATTTTGTTAAGATATACAAACCATTGGCATTAGTTATATTAAAATGTTCTTGCCTTTTATGAATCCCAATGTTGTCTGCTTACTTTTTCACAATTCTGCAAAACCTGTACTAATTTACTTGGCACAATTGCTTTAGCTGTATTTTTTGACATTTAAAGTATTGCGTTTACCTATGTAAGTTATACTTTGAGGGTTGTGCATTTCTCAGTACTTCCTCTTACTGTTTTAATGTGTAGGTCATAATAGCTAAGTACTTCCTATTACAGATGTTTAACATAATAGTATAATTTCACCAGCATCTTTACACAACACTCATTGACTCATTGCCTTTTTAACATATTAGTATAAGTTATGCAAGCCATGTCTGTTTTTCATTGACTCATTGCCTTTTCAAGCTACATGAAAAAGTTAACCTTAATCTCACAGGTTTTAATGCACTTATTTTTACTACACTTCTGCACAAGACAAAAATACATAGTCATCTTTTGCGTGTTTCAATCATGGCTGTCTAGGGACCCTGCAAAATCAGCAAAAGCAAACCAGCCAGTTCTGTCAAAATTGATACTTGCAGACTACCAATTCAGTTACAACTAATTTGGTTTGTATGCAGTTCAAAACATTTGGGGAAAATCAATTCAAAATTGAAGCATATTTGATATTGACTTTTTTAAGCCACCAGAAAAGTCAACTACTCCCTTTGATTAACTGTTAGAACATCAACACAAAATTGTTAAGCTTCATCCAAATAGCATAGATTCAATGCAGCTATTTCCACTTTAAGGTAAATTATTTTTTCCTTACAACTGTCCAAGAAGCATGTTATCACCTGCACTCTTATTGTTCAATCTCTTCCTCATGATATTTAGTCTCTTTTCATGTGTTAACAACTACTACTTTCATACCATGTATGCAGACTAGGTTGTTTTTCTTTTTCAGGTGTTGATAAAGTTAATTTATATTGATATGTTGTATGCAAACTTCAATTTAATTTGATTAAATATATGATTAAGATGCAATTTTAAAATGGTAGGATTAAGCTGTTGTTGGTTTTAACTTATATTAAATATGGGATTAATCTGCTGCAGTACCATTATAACATGAATGAAATTCAAATGTGGGTGAGAGCTTTCATTCATAAGTAGCATCTGTACTGATAGAAAGTTTCAGCACTTCATTTATGATAAATAGAATAACCACTTAAATGACATTGGTTTAGTTTCATCCACATTAGCTTTGCAGCTTCGACTCACCGTCTGATTTTCTTCCTTGGTGTTACCATTGGCTCCATGTAGAAATTTTAACTTAAAGAAACAATAAGAATTTTAATTACATGAAAGATAAATTTTAATTTAAAAAGAAATGAGGTGTTGGAATTTTTATTTTAAATAAGAAGAAAGTTAATTTTAATTTTTTGAAAAAAAGAGTGGATTTTAATTTTATAAAAAAACTAATTTTTTAAAGAAAGAGTTAGAATTGAATTTTTAACTAGAAAATCAAGTTTTTATTTATTTATTTGAAAAAGAGTTAAGTTTTTTGATTAAATTTTTTTCTTCAATTTTTTAATTGTAACATAAAAGAAATCTTAATATTAATTATAACAAAAAGAGTTTTAATTTTTAATTATAACAAAAAGAGAAGTTTTAATATTAATTATAAAAAACAGAGAGTTTTTAATTTTAATCAAAAATAAAAATTGTAGAACTAGTTACTACCTTATAATATCATTTCAAGTTAATTAAAAAATGAGACAAACAAATGATAAATGAAAAAAAAATAAAATAGAAAACAACAAAAAACAATAAGAGGGGATAAATTGGGGGAGGGTTACGGTTAATGCTGAACGTGTTACTAGGTTTTTGTTTTAACCCTCCCTCTTCATCTTCTTGCATGTGGCGCTGCTGCCATTGTTGCCTGTTGAATCTTTTTTTTATTCTTCTTTGCATGGCCACAATCCCTTCTTCTTTTCCTGCATAAAAAAACATCAAAAGAAAACATCCGCTAGAAACAAGAGTTACTCACCTTTCACAGGTTTGAAGTGGCTTTTCTACGATGGAGTTCGTTGATGATGAACGATGATAGTTTTTTTCAAAAATCTCTCCTCTTCTGATAAGTCGTGAGAACGGCCGCCGTTTTTCTCTTTTGTCTCCTTCCTCTCTTTCTCAAACACAACTTATGTTTATATAGGTAACAAATTAGGGTTAACTCTAACCTAATCCCCATTTTAAAGCCCAACTTAAATTAATATTAGTTAAAACTAAATAAAATTTAAACAAACTAAAACAAACTTAAAACTCTATTTATTTATACTAAACATTAAAAATATTATAAAAAGAATAAAATCTTTTCTAATATTTTTAATTTTATGATTTTTGGATGTTTTTATGAATAATATGGAAAAAAGTGAAAAAAATTTTTTTATGAAAAATAGAAAAGTTAGAATAAAAATAAAAGAAACAAAACAAAAAGTGAAGAAGGTGGGGTTCGAAATCTCGACCTTTCACACTCACAACTCCTTACACATGGTCTCTTGCCAATTGTGCTATTTTATTCATTCAAAATAAAGTGGCACTAGAAATCCTGTAAACTAAAAGAGTGCGCCCCATGATATTTTCTTGCAACAATCAATCAACTACACAACCCGTTAGTGGTTAGTTTAAACGCAATGCAAAATGAAATGGGATGCAAGATGAAACGACTAATCTTAAGGCAAAATTTGGGGTATTACAGTTGCCCCTATTTAAATAGCTTCACCGGATGATTTGAGCGACGAAGGCTCGAGAAATCATGGTGGAGGGATTTAAATATAGATAACCGAAAATTTTGCCCTTAGATGCAGTGATATGCAATGCTATGGACAAAGCGGAAATAAACTATAATGCTGACAATGCCATGAATTTAGTATGGTGCGTATGATGGAATGGTAAATGCAGAGATACAGACGACACGACGACACCGGGGACAGACGCGACGAACGAACCACACTGGGGAATACGACGCACTGGGGAATTCTAAAGGGATAGTCAACTGGTGCTAACACGACCAATTGTCACTTTTAGACAAGGAAAGGTAAGAACGAGATCCACAATGGAGATGGTACTGGTGAGATGGCCTCCACTGGGGAATATCTAAGAGTAATTATCAACAGGTTCAAGCATGCCCGGCTGATACTCTAGAGTAAAAGTAAAACTGGATCTGTACGACTGTATGATCGATTAACAAGGTGCTGGAGCATTGAACAAAGAATAACATCCGTGCTTCTGTAAACTCTCCCTCGTGACAGGATCAAATGGAATTTAGGAATCCGTAGACAATATACAGGGTAACAACTGGTTGTATGCCAAATAAATGGTCTTAAATGGGAAACACCCTGATAAGCTTTCTCGAGAGAGAACTGCCACTTATCGCTGGAAGGGACTTATATGCCAAACTGGATAAGCTCTCAAATAAAGAGACTGCTGCTTATCTGTGGATAATAGATTGATTGATAATATAAACTTTTTCACGTCTCAAGTCTGTGCTCCCTGGACATGATTCGGTTTCTTCTTTTGCTAAAGGATAAAATAAACGCCTTCATAATTCGAGATCGGTGCTCTCTCGAATATGATTCTGCTCCTTCTTTTACTAAAGGGTAGACGAACTTCTTCATACTTCAAGATCTGTGCTCTCCTGAATATGATTCCTCTCTTTCTTTTACTAAAGGGTAAACAAACTTCTTCATACTTCAAGATCTGTGCTCTCTTGAATATGATTCCGCTCCTTCTTTTACTAAAGGGTAAACGAACTTCTTCATACTTCAAGATCTGTGCTCTCCTGAATATGATTCAGTTCAAAAACCTCCCCGCACTTCAAAATGAAAAGGAAAATGGAAGCCCGACTGCTCGATGGAGATGGCCATTTACTACGAGTCATAATGAAGATAGGATAAACTTCTCAGATGAGAACTACCGCTTATTTGTACGAATGTCACAGATAAGCTTCTCAAGTGAGAGCTGCTTGTAGAGGTGGTAACAAGTAATGTAAATTGTAATGAAGTTTGTAATGAAAAAATAGTGTAAATTGTAAAGAAGGTTGTACTGAGCTCCTTGTACGAGAAGATCAATTGTAGAGTGTAATGAAAAATTGTAATGAAGGTTGTAATGAAAGTTGCAAGGTAAATTGTAATGAAATTTGCAAGGTAGATTGTAATGAAGGTTTTAATGAATTAATGAACTCCTTGTACGAGAAGATCAATTGTAGAGTGTAATGAAAAATTATAATGAAAGCTGTAATGAAGGTGATATAATGGTGATAGGCTTCTCTGGTGAGAACAGTCGCATACCGGTTGTTGTAAGATGTATTGTAATGTCGAACAAGACTCCACTAAGGAAATGAACTCAAATGGGGATTATCTTATCCTGTCATGGAAAGATAACAGAAATAACCATCGTCCACGAGGGTTGAACTCTGTGGGGAAACTTGGAACAAACAAGTATTTTATGCTTAGGCTGACGATCTACTTGGAGAGAATGGACTAACCCAGTTACTTGGCGGTAACGACAAAGGATGACGATGAATAACAAGCATGTCGATGCTAATGCGCATGCCAAAGTGTATACTAATGTGTATGTTAACGTGTATGAAAATGTCATGCGATGAGTAATGCAATGCTTAGGCTCATGCATATGTTGACAAAACAGATGAGATAGGAGACATGAGATGAAATAAACATCTCGACAAGAGTACCCTAGCGACCTCTGCAACAGTACCTCTATCGAGGGATATAGGAAAATTTGATGGTAGAACCAAATCCTGTTTCAAAGTTATAACCTTCCCTGGGGAGAAAATCTCATGACTTCCACATGGGGATATGACACGACTTCATTGGAGAGTACAATATCATGACTTCAACTGGGGATCCTTGATCTCCGCATGGGGATAAGATGTCATGATTTCACGTGAGGGATTGCTATCATGAACCATAATCAGCCCAAAGAACTCTTAGGATCAAAGACTTCCGGGGATAAAATAAATATCCGCTTGTATGGGGAAGGTGTAGAATTGTGCAGCTTCATAGAGATAGCATAACAACTTCCTGGGAATAATACCTCGGCTTCCTGGGGAAAGGTACGTCCGATTGAGGATAAAGTATATCAAACTTCCCTGAGGAGAGTTCGTCGGACTTACTGGGGAGAAGTCAATAGACATTCCTGAGGACATTATCTTGACTTCTTGGGGGAGGATATAACGATCTTCTGAGGAGTATTCCTGAGGAAGGTAAGGCAACTTCACTGAGGACCAGATAATTCCACTAAGAATGGGTCTTCAAGAACATATATCACTTGGAGGATACCGGTGATAGCCTTGCAGTCTTGAGAGTCACTGGGGATTTATCGGATGAATCCAAAGTGTTGTCAGCTTAAAGTCTCGCTGGGGACTATTACTGGGAAGATGCTGGTACTGTCTCTGCAGCCTAGAAAATTTACTGAAGATTACCGGCTCGGTCCAGGATGTTGTCAGCTTAAAGTCTCGCAGGGGATTGTGTCGGCTTAAAGTCTCTCTGGGGACTATGTCAGTTTAAAGTCTCTCTGGGGACTGGTCTGAGGCAATGTCCTAGATGTACTTCTGCAACGATGACTTACTAGGGAATGAAGACCTCCGGGAGTAAGATCTATCAGGTACATGAAGAATGTCGTGAAACAAGCTAGTTTTGATCTTAATGGACTTTGGGATAGTCGCCATTTTGAAAACATCATGCCCCAGAGTAATTACTTTGTGAGGAAGAGTCATCTTAAGAGGATTTTACAAAGAACATAGGGTTCGATTGCCCCACTATTTTTCAAACTCTTGGAGAGATTTGTTAAATCTCGACGTAACTGGCACGGATCGGCGGTGACGTGACTGAGTCTTCAAGAAGTAGCTCTCAAGAAGGTCAGGCTTGCATCAATAATCAACTTGGTAACCCATATGCCCCTGTCTAGCAGGATCTTCGAGCTCTATTAACATCATTTATATGCAAGTTTCTAAGATATCCGGCAAACCAACATGCGTGAAATGCTAATCCTGAAACTATCAATGCCACAATATATTTGTCTTGAAATTTTTGTTTTTGTTTTGAAAAAGATATCGCAATAACTTGTGACTGAAATCACTGGTTAGGATATGAGTTTAATTTATAATTCCAACATGAATTTTTGAGCATAGCTCGTAGGAGTCAGGAAACGTTATCTCTTCGAGTATGCTTTCAAATGAATTCCTACTTCAATTAGGTCTTTGAAAGGTTGTATCGTGGCTTGGTTCATGGTTTACGAAACAAAGGATAAAGGCTCAAAGTTTGATTGTGCCCACCCCTCTTCGTGATGTTCTCCAATCCTATTCAGTTAACGGGATACAAGCACTCATATCTCAATCAGATTTGACATGGTCGAGAAGTCATTAAGGCTTTGGACAATGGCAGTCACTCATCTATTTCTTTAGTGTTTGATCAACACGACTTTGTTCTTTATTGGGGGATTCTTTTATTGTAATCCTTTGTCTTTTTTTACTTGTATTCCCTAACTTTTTCCTAGACGTCGTCTTTTGGATTTGACTTTGGAGTCCAGCGGGATACCTCAGTTTTGCCTAAGTCTCCTTCATAGGTTGTGACTTAGCGGGCTATATATACCTTTATTTTTGTTGAATAAGTCGTGTGACTCCTTTGAAAGGTTTGTGACTGCCCCACTCTTTAGGTAGTAGAGGGATGGTCGTTGACTTCTAACTTCCTGTGATGTTAGGGATAGAATAGATCCTCGAAGGTTCGCTCCTCCCTTTCTGAGAGTCTGGGCGCTCGATCGGTTTAACTGAAAACTACCCTGCCCCAAGTTAAAATGAGGGTTTTAATTTGGAAAAGAAGAAAACTCCTACTTCACGGCTCAAAAGGGGGTAAAGAGGGATTATCTGCCTTATATCTCTGGTGTTTAGGATTTGAAACAATGCCTTACATCATCAGCAGGTTTTAATCGAAAGCATGTGACAAGAGATTTGATGTTTTTGGTGCATCATCCTCCTCCCAACTCTATATCAAAGCAAGAGATCGGGTAACGTTGGCATTATAAGTTTATGAAAAAATATTTTGAATGAGTGAAACAAATGGATTTATTCAAGACAAATATGCATTGCATTAATTATTCAAAATAAACGAGTTCATACATGCTAATTATGCTTAATCAAAGAAAATAATGTATAAATAAGCAAAAATGAAAGGTCTCAAAGCCCTTCAAAATGTGTTTATGAAGTCTTCGCATCTGCGATCGACATGGTAGTGGTGGTTTCCTCTGGCGCAACTTCACTAGAATGAGTCGCCTTGCTTGCCCCAGCTAGATCGGTCAATGCTTCAGTATCAGTCTTTGAATCTTCCTTCAGACTAACTTTCCTAGATTCTTGGTCGATTGTGGTCACATCATCTTGAGGACAGTTGAAATGAAGTAGACTAGGCTTCTGAATAAATACCGGCTTTGGCTCACTCATAGAAGTAACTGGCTGAGATATGTTGAAAACCTTGAGAGGAGTCTTGATCTTAGGCGACGAATCATCGAAAGACAATATCTTTTGTTCCAACAAATCTCTGACAATGTTATTGAGCGTATAACAACCTTCTAAATCGTGACCAGGCGCACCCTCATGAAATAAACAATGAGTGGCGGTGTTGTAGTTGGCAGGCAAAGGATTGGGAGGCGGACCCACAACTCTAGTGGTAATCAAACCTTGTTGCACTAAGAGAGGGTATAACTCGGTAAAAGTTATCGAAATCGAAGGACAAGGTTTATACTGCCTCTTACTCGGACCATTCTGTCGAGGTGCTCGCTCCTCTGATGGTTGGCATACAGGACTGTTGGTCACTCGTTGACAGTTGATAGGAGCTTGTGCAGATTGATAAACAGGAGGTTGTTGATAAACCGGATGCTGATAGACCGGAGCCGGTGGCACGGGCTGATATGTAGGAAACTGCTGACTGAAAGGAGGTGCAACAGTAGCTACATAGGGTTGTGGAGCATACTGAACTGGATAACCTTGAACATAATTCTGCTGAGGTTGCCAAGGTTGGTGAGGAGCCATCGAGCGATTTCTCGGACGTATAGGTCCTTTATGGTGGTCAACGCTAAGAGTTTTGCACTTCGGAGGAGTAACTCGTCGAACTGGTTGAGCAATGGTAGGATGCACCAAACCGGGTTGAAGACCATGAGGAGGTATGTTCTCAACAGTAACAGCTGGGTGAGAACCCACAACAATGTTGGTAATCTCAGAAACAACAGTAGGTTGATTATCCATCTTCACCTTAAGGGCTTGCAGCATCTCCATAATCTGCCCCGCACTTCCTCGAAGATCTTCGAGTTCATGGCTGATACGGTCAATCTCTTGAGCTTGTTCTTCCATCCTTTTTCGAGCTTGGGCTCTAGTATTGTACTGATGCGGAGGACCTAGGGTGACGAAACTGGCAGGCGAGAGAACCGAGGATAAGAAACCGGGAGACACATGTGATGCAAAAATATGATGCAAAAAATGCGAAATGCGAATGAAATGATTTCGTGGAATTCAAATATTTACGAATATTGCAGAATACCAAAACTTTATTTATTAATTTGAAAACGGATTACAAATAACATTCTTAGAAAAGTCTTGGTATAATAGCTAAATAAAAGCTAATAATGACCCTAAGGAAGCTTCCTGTTCTGCCCCTTGCTCTGCTCTTCGGGCTAGGCCTTTTTGAGGATGAGCCTATCTTCAAAAGGTAAATTGAGAGTTAGAGGAAAATAAATCCTTCATCAAAACCAAGCAAGGGTACGTTGGAAAAGTCTTCACAATTGTTGGTGATTAGTGTCCTTGATGTCGGATGACTTCGAGCATATGGCTTTAGCAACGGTCTTGTCCTTTAGGGTCTTTCTCCAAGAAAGGAAACGAAGACTCCTTTAGAATTGGTAACCCCACCAATTGAGAGTACTCTTCTAGGGTAGGCAAGAGCTGGTACTCGAGGGATGTAAGGAAAGGATAATCTGGATCCTAGAACTGTAACAAAGTCGAAAGGAAACCTTCGTCTACTTGAGGTTTCAACAAAAATACGACCTTCCATACTTGTTTCTGGATCCTTTGTTGATATTGAACCAAAGCTCCTAGCTTCCTTAGGTCATCTAACTTAAGTCCTTCAAAAGAATATCTCAGTTTTTTTTGGTTTTTTTTTGTAATCCATGGTATCCTGCAATATTCATAAATAAAATTTGAATTCCATGACATGTGATGCAATGTGATGTCTTATGGATGCAATGCATATATACAAAGTCCTAGGTTAAAAGTATAAGGAGTTAGGGTCTACCCATCCCAATAGGTATGTATTAAGGTTAGTTGTACCTGTAGAACAAGGTTCTAAAAAAGTGCCCAAAGTCATTAGTCCATCTTTCGGATATTATCAATTTCCCGATTAACTCGGTGGTTAATAATATTCTCAAGAGAATCTCTTTTGAGTGTAGTATCGCGTAGCGACTATTTCGGGAATATTCCCTCATAGTCCTTGCACTACGTCCTAGATAAGGCCAAGGTGGTGTTAAGGTACTACGGTCCTCAATATCATAGACTCCAATAGACCATGGTAAAAGTTTTCACGAATACTCGTTCAACGGAACCATTTTCGAAAGGGTCTCAACTGATCGGTGATTCTCAAGTCGGCTTGGTCGGGATTCCACTCCCTATAACTCTCGTCGAATATATCACCTTCCTATAATAATGTCACTTAAGTCCGGGTGTAGGACTTATCTCACAACAAAGATACCCCAAGCAAGGTACAATATATACAGATAATGAAATAAAATAGAAATATCATACAATAAACAAAATAGGGGCAACCCTTAAAAATTAGGAGGGTCCCCAGTGAAGTCGCCATTTTCTGTTGCGGTGGAAATAGGATATCAAACTATTAATTAGTTTGAATCACAATTTTTTGATTCACAACCGCTCTTTGATTTATCCGAAGGAAAAGGTCAAAAGAGGGGAAACCTATTTTTGCATCGTAAACACAATGCGGGGAGAGACCTAGGTAAAGGGTTGGTTAAATTTAGGGAAGGTACTAGCACCCTAAATTCTGTAGTACTCTACAGGAACCTTCTGTTTATTGTATGTTTTTTCTTTATTATTTGTTTAAGGTATATATTGCTAAGGGATAGAGTGACCTAAAAGACCTAAGAGTTAGTCCTAAGTTTACTCGGTAAGATTTGCATCTTGTGCCTACGTATCCTGGATAGGGAATGGAATCAGAGTAATCGTAGTTCCCCTCGAAAGGGAGGTTAGAAACTTCTTGACAGTGGTCAAGGTTTCAAGGGGAGTAAGCATATCTTAAAGACACGCTTGCGTGGAGTTTTGAAACTCATATTTCTACGTTGAGATTGTTAATTTGAAATTAGGGTTGACTATATGTTCCACGGCGGGAAACCCTAAAAACAGAGTACGACGACTCTTTGACCTAACGCTAGGGTAAAGGGCATTTTCGTCTACGCGGGACACCTAGGCTATTAGGGTTTTGAAATGTTCAAAGGGTTAAGACTATTGACTCGGTGGTCAAACAACTAGACCTAATTCCTTCGGAGGGTTTTAACGGTAAATTATGCAACTGATGAATTATTACATGGCAGAGTTAACGGTACGGAAAATAAAGAAAGCTGTAAAACAATAAGCGTCGCGACGATCACTCGTGTAATTTACAAATCCCAAAAAATGCGAAAAATAAATAACTGCGACGATAGCCTCGCATAAATTACAACCGAAAAAATAAACAAGAACAATAATTGCGACGATGGCCTCGCATAATTACAACCCAAAGAAAATAAAATGTGAAAAGTACTGGATTAATACCCCAAGGACAAAATATGAGAATTAAACGGGAATATTAAGCATTTTTATTTTAGTATTTTTTAGTTAGAAAATTGGAATGAAAGTGTGAAATGTTAGAAATGTTAGAAATTTATTAAGAAAAAGTTTGAGTTAAACAGTTAGAGTTTTAATAAAAAGTTAGAAATTTATGATATGAAAAAGAAATTAAAGTGCTAGGATCTTAATTTAAAAAAGAGTGTTAGAAATTTTAACTTAAAGAAACAATAAGAATTTTAATTACATGAAAGATAAATTTTAATTTAAAAAGAAATGAGGTGTTGGAATTTTTATTTTAAATAAGAAGGAAGTTAATTTTAATTTTTTGAAAAAAAGAGTGGATTTTAATTTTATAAAAACTATTTTTTTAAAGAAAGAGTTAGAATTGAATTTTTAACTAGAAAATCAAGTTTTTTTTATTTATTTGAAAAAGAGTTAAGTTTTTTGATTAAATTTTTTTTCAATTTTTTAATTGTAACATAAAAGAAATCTTAATATTAATTATAACAAAAAGAGTTTTAATTTTTAATTATAACAAAAAGAGAAGTTTTAATATTAATTATAAAAAACAGAGAGTTTTTAATTTTAATCAAAAAGAAAAATTGTAGAACTAGTTACTACCTTATAATATCATTTCAAGTTAATTAAAAAATGAGACAAACAAATGATAAATGAAAAAAAAAAAAGAAAAATAGAAAACAACAAAAAAACAATAAGAGGGGATAAATTGGGGAGGGTTACGGTTACTGCTGAACGTGTTACTAGGTTTTTGCCAATTGTGCTATTTTATTTATTCAAAATAAAGTGGCACTAGAAACCCTGTAAACTAAAAGAGCGCGCCCCATGATATTTTCTTGCAACAATCAATCAACTACACAACCCGTTAGTGGTTAGTTTAAACGCAATGCAAAATAAAATGGGATGCAAGATGAAACTACTAATCTTAGGGCAAAATTTGGGGTATTACACTGTGAGTTAAAATGAATGGAAAAAATTGTGAAGTTGATATTTGATATATGGTAGTCATTTACCAATATGGAATGAGATTAACAACCATATAACAATAATATCAGTACCTGAGTCGCAAGCATGGATTTTGTCTCTTTGTGCTATGTCAATACCATTATAACAATAAGAACAGATTAGGAAATGTTGATGATAGAGCTAGCATTTGCCTTGATATATTAAACAGTATATAGTTAGGAAATGTACAATGTTAATTGGTATTTGAGGTGTATTGAACCGGTATTACCATTGGCTCTTTGTGCTATTGTTTTTTTATGCTAGAGGTGTATTGAACAATATATAGTTAGGAAATGTTGATGATAAGCTAGCATTTGCCTTCATATAGTTCTTAACAACATGAAAAGGCCCCAGTTTTGATCACATTGGTTACAGTATGACACAAATGTTGTGCTAACAAGTCTAACATGTTTGAGTCATGTGCGGGGAAGAGTCATTTTAACAATATATTTAGATAAATAGAATAACCACTTAAATGACATTGGTTTAGTTTCATCCACATTAGCTTTGCAGCTTCGACTCACCATCTGATTTTTTTCCTTGGTGTTACCATTGGCTCCATGTAGATCACAAACTGAGTTATCCTGAATCCTGTGAGTTAAAATGAATGGAAAAAATTATGAAGTTGATATTTGATATATGGTAGTCATTTACTAATATGGAATGAGATTAACAACCATATAACAATAATATCAGTACCTGAGTCGCAAACATGGATTTTGTCTCTTTGTGCTATGTCAATACCATTATAACAATAAGAACAAATTAGGAAATGTTGATGATATAGCTAGCATTTGCCTTGATATATTGAACATTATATAGTTAGGAAATGTACAATGTTAATTGGTATTTGAGGTGTATTGAACAGGTATTACCATTGGCTCTTTGTGCTACTGTTTTTTTATGCTAGAGGTGTATTGAACAATATATAGTTAGGAAATGTTGATGATAAGCTAGCATTTGCCTTCATATAGTTCTTAACAACATGAAAAGGCCCCAGTTTTGATCACATTGGTTACAGTATGACACAAATGTTGTGCTAACAAGTCTAACATGTTTGAGTCATGTGCGGGGAAGATTCATTTTAACAATATATTATATTCTTGATGATATAAGTCTTAACAACATGAAATGGCCTAAATATATTGACTCAAGATTATCTGTAACTACAACTTCGTGTCATACTGGTGCAGTGGTTTTTCTGTGTTTGTTGCATGAACTTCGTGTCATACTGGTGTAGGTGAGAGCTTTCATTCATAAGTAGCATCTGTACTGATAGAAAGTTTCAGCACTTCATTTATGATAAATAGAATAACCACTTAAATGGCATTGGTTTAGTTTCATCCACATTAGCTTTGCAGCTTCAGACATAATGGTTTAGTTTCATCCACATTTATGTTTTGTACAAAACCTGGTTTGAATCATTAATTAGTTTATATTGGTCTTTGTACAATGTTAATTGATATTTGATATTTGTGAGATGATTGTTATGTTTGTTACTATGGTTGCATTCAATAATTGGTTGGAATTATAAGCTATGTTATGATCTGTTTTTTATAGGTTCAGAAATATGGATAAAGACAATTACAAACCTATTAAAATCAGGTATAGTTCTTATTGAATTTGAACCTTTCTGTTAAAACTCTTCTATTACATTCCAAATCTTGATAAAATTTGTACTGTTTTAGGCAAACTACACATCCCATAATAAAGGTTGATGATTACATTCTACGTAAGATTACCGCCAAGAGAGCTAGAATGAAAAGATTTAGTGTTCTTAAAGCCAAACGTTCAAAACGAATCAGATTTTCCAAAGATCACCCTCAAGTTGACAGTACTATTCTGAACTACAAACCCGCTGAAACAAACGCCACAACCCTCAATATTAGATTACCATTATCTGATGTTACTCCATCTTCTTCGAACAATCGACTAATCGACCAAATTGTTAGAGATGGTAAGAGAATTGATTCTATATTGCAAGGAACTTTACCATCACTGTCAATGCATACATATCGTACACCGCCAAAAGTATTCAATGTTCATAACTTGGGGACAAACCTTATGTCACGATTTGTGGAGCCTGGATCCATGCCGCAAAAGGAGAATGTCTTTGTTGTAACCAATCACCGTAATCAAAAGCCGAATAACACTTATATGTAAGTCTAATTCATATTTCCATCTTTAAAACTACTATGTAATTTTCTAATCAATTCCATTATACAGGAAAAATGCACCGTCCACATCACAACAAATCAAACGTGGTCGAGGTCGTCCTAAAAAATCCCTTGGTGTCCCAGCTTTAGCGACCGATCTTATTTGCGATGAACAACATAAGATACGCCAAGATCCATCATTTACTACTGAGTACGATTTTGCCATTTAATAATTTTTCTGTAATCTGTTCTAGGCAACTCATGAAATATTTTTTGTTTTACAACTATTGTAACAGAAAACGTAAGACTCATTCACCATCGCATCAAGGACTTAGCATACACAAAGCTTCGATTTCCAACACAGCATATTCACAAACATGTAGTGTTGTCTTAATGCCACGCCGCAATGTAATAAAAATTCCGTCATTTCCATCCATGTAAGTGTTTCCATCATAGAGGATAACTAAGTTAGTCTCTATGTATTGTTATTCACTATATCATCCTTCTAATTACTTACATAACCTTTTATAAACAACCCTCAAACTAATAGAGCAAGATCTATACCAATTAATGACAGCAACACAGACACTACAACAGTGGCAGCAAGTATGAGAAATACTTCTACTTTATTTACTCCGACGGCTAATTTTGATTTTGATAGTGATGATAACAGAAATGAATCCGACTATGATCCATTCACAGGTAGATCCAAAAACTTATAATTTATATTGTTTATTCTACAACTCTTACATTTATATTTACTAAAATGATTTATTAATTCACAACTACTTTAACAAGTCAGTTGTAGCATATTTCTTAATGTAAGATCACAAGATTACTATACAATGACAAGTTATACATGCAAACCTGTACTGGTTTAGAAACATTCATATAAAGCACAAAAACAGTAAACAGTAGTCCAAGCACTTCCCGGTTCAAATTGATAGCTATTATTACGCCTCAAGGCAGCTGCGCAAGATATAAATTAGGTTGAAAATCTATCCTACTTCAATCAAGCCATTGATATCAGTTTCAAACAAAATTTAATTCATCCTAGGAAATGTAGTAAGATTTCAACTCAGATTCCTGAAATTTGGCGCTTTTAGACCTTGCAAAACAGGCGAACTTTCAAGCCTGTAAAACTTTTAAAGATGAATGTTGAATTAAAAATAATCAAAATATCAACAAGCAGCTATATGAGTTATGGCACTGTGAAATTTTAGGCTAAGCTAGCACCAAATAATTCAATCCAGTTTACGTCCCTGCTCATATCCTTCTATTTACTAAAATTAGAAGGATAGGTGTGAAGAGATACACTACATTGAATATCCTCATATAGTTTAACTTTTAAGTTTACCTTGTAAGCTAATTGTCAAATGAGTCTCACAGTAATTTAGTTAATTTGGTTTGCACATCATAAATTATCAATATTCATAATCAATTAGGTACTGAATAACCTAAGTAACTCAGTCATCCCCTTTTAAAATGAAATTGTTGTTAAATGTATATCTCATAATACCTGTTTATTCACATGTGTTTCTGTTCTTGGTATAATTAAAACATGCTTCTTCACATACAATTCATGATATAATTAGTATGTTTACAACAACAATGCAATCTGATGAAGATGAAACCCTTAATAATGAAAATGGTTTGCCACCTTTTTCAACAGCGAACCAACCAGACATAAACAATGAAGGTAACCAACATAAATCTTGAGTAAATACAAAATGTTACTTTTACTATTATTCTATTCAGTGATTTAATTATAAAATTATTGTATTATACACAGAGTACTTCGATTTGGGAGATCCTTTGATTGAGTGTCGATATTGTAAAGCAATGATGTGGTATCAAGAAAGGATGCACAAACACAAACATTCAACAAATCCCAAATTTTTTTATGTTGTGGAAATGGTAAAGTCGAACTTCCATTTTTAAAACATCCACCACAACCTTTATCACATCTTCTGTTTGATCATAATGCCATGGATAGTAAGAATTTCCAGTCACAAATAAGGACATACAACATGATGTTTGTTTTCACTTCATCGGGAGCTAAGTTGGACAACATATTTAATAATGGTCGTGGCCCACCTACTATTAGAATCCAAGGACAAGCTTACCACCGAATTGGTAGTTTATTACCATCAGAAGGACATCCACCTAAATTTGCCCAACTTTACATATATGACACTGAAAATGAAGTTACAAATAGAATGGACGGTGTCAGGTAACCAAACATCATGTTTATTTACCTATATCTTATTATTGTTATAATGCACGCTAATTAGTTTTTTTGTCATTGTTGTAGAAACAAAAACAACATCCTGCCCGAGACTATACAAAAGTTGTCAGATATGTTGTACACACATAACACACGTGCCAAAAGTTTCTTAATGGCAAGACAGTGGCTCAATCACAACAATGTTCATAATTTAAAACTCACAACAATGTTCATAATTGTTTGACGAGAAAAGAAAAAGAAAACGACGTCGTTAATTTTTTTTATTTAAAAAAATTACAATTAGATCAGGTTTAATAAATCAAAGAAAGAAGTATTTGACACATAAGTTGATATGTCCGAGTGGTTAAGGAGATAGACTTGAAATCTATTGGGCTATGCCTGTGCAGGTTTGAACCCTGTTGTCGATGATATTGATTTTAATTTTATTTATTTATTTGGATAAAAGCATCGTATCTAATTAAATTTAAAGGTTTTGGAGTGTTCATGCTTTTAATTTTATTTTTGTAAGACTTATTTTTAATGTGTTGTAATTATTTTTTTACATCGGTGAAAATGGAAAGTGTTAATAGAAATATTATATGCACTATGGGAGGGAGACAAATATAATATTGTTGGAATTAGAGAGTAAAGTGCAAAAAGGACAAAGGGTTAGCAATATTATTGTTAGAAGTGATCAAATAACATAGTATTTAAAATAAAATCTGGGTAAAAAACATGATTTTTGAATTTTATAGAGAGAGATTAATTCTCATAACCTTTTGGAGTTAACATCAATTTTCGCACGGTGTTTAGAAAATTACAAAGCAAAACAAATGAAATATAAAGTCACAAACAACTTTTTGGAGTTAACATCAATTTTATATTTTATAGTGAGAGATAAAATATAAATGGTGTTTAGAAAATTATAAAGCAAAACAAATAAAATATAAAGTCACAAATAAACCTAACAAAGTAAACGAAATAAGTTTAGAGAAAAATAATTTCCAAAAATTTGAAGTTATGGAATGAGATTTCACTCAACAGAGTCTTGTTCTTCTTCTTCTCCTTCTTCTTCCTCCTCTTTTTCTTCTTGTCGAGATTCCATTTAAACAAATGAGGAATTTGGGTTTTGGATTCTTATCTTCAAATTACTCATAATGTCTCGCAGTGCAAGCAAATCTCTATGGTAGACATCATTTATGTTCCATTTATGAGTAAAATAAGTGCGCACCTTTCTAATGACATATTCCAAATGTATTGATTCATGTTGGTTTTGGTGAGGTAGTAGGGTTGATATCCTATGATTGTTGACCTTATATTGTCGTGTCATACAATTACGTCTAACATAATCATCGTCCATTAGCCTAGAAGTGACAATGTGCAGGAGGAAAATCAACTACATTTGGGCTTCTGCGATGAGGTTAAACTTTTTGAACTGGACATGTGTACCTGACTGACCTATTTAAAAAACTTCATTCTCAATACAAAAGTTGGTAGTTATTCCATCATAATTCAAGTCATTTCTATGAACCTCCCATAAAAGGCATACAATTATCCTTGAGGTAGTTCACATGCATCTTTAAGATAATCATGCATATCATCTCAATCACATGGGATAACTCTCCCTCTTACCCAAGAGGTTCTTGTCATCATTGCATCTTCTTTTGCAAACTTGGCATTAGCGTAAAATTCCCTTATAATATCAACATTGATTTTGTCTGGGGGATTCACTAGCACTTTCCATCCTCTATTATTAACTTCTTGCATGAACATTGAAAATTCTTCCGAGTCTTCCAATTGCATTCTTCTTTTAGCCACAAGTTGCATACTTCTAATTTCATTGAAAACTTCCCCGTGATACAAATTTTTGAATAGATTTATATCATAGGGTACTCTGGATGATTCCATTTTGGATTGTCTTTTCCGTCCAATAACGAATTTCTTTTGGGCCATATGCAATTAATCATATGAACAACATATATTTTTATTATTTAATCAGTTCAATGATAAACATGAGAATGTGCATTCTTCTAATTTTGTGAACACACTTTTTGCATTCGTGTTCTCGCTAGGCAAGGCTCACAGCTCGCCTAGTGCAACAACCTTTTTCAAACTAGAATTTTGATGAACTTAAAGCATAAAAAATGGTTCAAGAAAACATGCATGTGATGTTTTTGATGTTAGCATAAGATTTATAAACATACACCGGGGATCATAAATGGTATGCATGACATAATCATTCATTATTACTTACATTTGAGGAACTGATTAAGCAAAAGAATGAATAGCTCACCATACCTTGATTGCGCCTTTGAATTGAAATGAAGAGAGGATGAACTTTATATTTTGATTTCTTTAGCAAGGAAAATTCAAGTTGTTTTTAAAAAATGTGAAGAAAAAAATGAACTCCACTTAGACTAAGACTTTTGACCATGCAAACAATGTTCTTTTTGAGACTGTGTCGTGTTAGATATAGTTGTGCTGGTGAAGAATTAACTGATTCCCTATGCATGCTAGACGCTTAATGACCTGGCCAGGCTGCACTTAGAAATCCCATCTTTTTGTTGGCTTTGGAATTAACTTTCTCAAAGTGTTTAAATTAATGACTAATTCTAAAGAAAACTGTAAAATGTGGTAGGATTGTCTCCCAACAAGCGCTTGATTAACGTTAGTAGCTTGGCAGTGATTAGTAACACGTGACACCAATTACCTTATAACTTACCTCATAATATTTTTTTGTAAAATTTACTTCACCTTTGTCAATATCCACGAACATCCTTATAGTCTTTATGAAAGGCCTTTCTACTATGAAAGGTATCTTTAGGTCTGCCTTGACATCCAACATCCCAAAGTCTTGAGGAAATGAGAACTTGTCTATATAAATCAGCACATCTTTGATAGTTTCCACTGGCGTCCTGCATGTTTTGTCTTCCATATGTATTGTTGATGTAGCCAACTCTATTTGCATATACACAAGTTTTTCTACCACTAAAAGTGGTATAACTATTAACACTTACACCTTAATTAATGAGTGCATTTCCAATTTTCATATTTCCTATAAAGACATTTAATAAAACTACTCAAGCGTTAGCTTGCTTCATGTTAGGTCCTTCTTATCATCTTTGCAGGCTTCATCCTACAATCCTTCTTCCTCTAGTCCTTCTGCTCCTTCTTCTGGTATTTGATTGGCTTTGACAACAATTTTTTTAGGCTCAAGAACAACACTACATTACTCTTAGAGTCTACTTTACATTTGAACTAAATATGTTACTTGGGAGATTTGAGAACTACTTGGATATTTGACCCACCTATATTTTAATTTTTTTAATGATGGTTTCGGTATTTTTGTGACTGGTCATAGATACCTGCATGAATTGGTTGAGTGTATTCTCCAACTTTGTTACTTAGTCTTATTGTGGAGGTGCTTTTGAACAATGCTAAAAATATTGTCCATTGGATGAAGCAAAAACAGTAACTGCACATAACAGAAACAACACTGATTCAATTCAATGAACTCCAAAAATAAGAAACGTAGTAGAGCAAGGTTTAGATAATGTGATCGGTAGGTTAGCGGTGAAGGTCACGAGGCTGCTTGTCTGGGATGTAAACGATCAATTGATTATTCATCATTCTTTGAGTGGCAATGTCGCTACAGCAGCACGGGGAGGGCGAGTGCGCCGATACGGCAGCGACATGAATTGAGACTGATGAGTGCTAAGGCAGGGTCTCTGCTATGAAGAGGCCTTTCTTTCTTGTTTGTTTGACGAGAAAAGAAAACGAAAACGACGTCGTTAATTTTTTTTATTTAAAAAAATTACAATTAGATCAGGTTTAATAAAGTACAAAAAGAAGTATTTGACACATAAGTCGATATGTCCGAGTGGTTAAGGAGATAGACTTGAAATCTATTGGGCTACGCCCGCGCAGGTTCGAACCCTGCTGTCGACGATAGCTTTTTATACTAAATTCTTAAATATCCATGAATTTTTGTTGGGTACTGATACCTTTAAATTGATTTTAATTTTTAATTTTTTTAAAAATAAAATAATATAAAAATGATCTGACGTTGAGTATATCTATTTATTTGGATAAAAGTATGTATCTAATTATATTTAAAGGTTTTGGAGTGTTCATCTTTTTAATTTTATTTTTGTAAGACTTATATTTAATGTGTTGTAATTATTTTTTTACATTGGTGAAAATGGAAAGTGTTAATAGAAATATTATATGCACTATGGGAGGGAGACAAATATAATATTGTTGGAATTGGAGAGTAAAGTGCAAAAAGGACAAAGGGTTAGCAATATTATTGTTAGAAGTGATCAAATAATATAGTATTTAAAATAAAATCTGGGCAAAAAACATGATTTTTGAATTTTATAGTGAGAGATTAATTCTCATAACCTTTTGAAGTTAACATCAATTTTCGCATGGTGTTTAGAAAATTACAAAGCAAAACAAATGAAATATAAAGTCACAAACAACTTTTTGGAGTTAACATCAATTTTATATTTTATAGTGAGAGATAAAATATGCATGGTGTTTAGAAAATTATAAAGGAAAACAAATAAAATATAAAGTCACAAATAAACCTAACAAAGTAAACGAAATAAGTTTAGAGAAAAATAATTTCCAAAAATTTGAAGTTATGGAATGAGATTTCACTCAACAGAGTCTTGTTCTTCTTCTTCTCCTTCTTCTTCCTCCTCTTTTTCTTCTTGTCGAGATTGCATTTAAGCAAATGAGGAATTTGGAATTTGGATTCTTATCTTCAAATTACTCATAATGTCTCGCAGTGCAAGCAAATCTCTATGGTAGACATCATTTATGTTCCATTCATGAGTAAAATAAGTGCGCACCTTTCTAATGACATATTCCAAATTTATTGATTCATGTTGGTTTTGGTGAGGTAGTAGGGTTCATATCCTATGATTGTTGACCTTATATTGTCGTGTCATGCAATTACGTCTAACATAATCATCGTCCATTAGCCTAGAAGTGACAATTTGCAGGAGTTAAATCAACTACATTGGGCTTCTGCGCTGAGGTTAGACTTTTTGAATTGGACATGTGTACCTGACTGACCTATTTCAAAAACTTCATTCTCAATACAAAAGTTGGTAGTTATTCCATCATGATTCAAGTCATTTCTATGAACCTCCCATAAAAGGCATACAATTATCCTTGAGGTAGTTCACATGCATCTTTAAGATAATCATGCATATCATCTCAATCACATGGGATAACTCTCCCTCTTACCCAAGAGGTTCTTGTCATCATTGCATCTTCTTTTGCAAACTTGGCATTAGCGTAAAATTCCCTTATAATATCAACATTGATTTTGTCTGAGGGATTCACTAGCACTTTCCATCCTCTATTATTAATTTCTTGCATGAACATTGAAAATTCTTTCGAGTCTTCCAATTGCATTCTTCTTTTAGCCACAAGTTGCATACTTCTAATTTCATTGAAAACTTCCCCGTGATACAAATTTTTGAATAGATTTATATCATAGGGTACTCTGGATGATTCCATTTTGGATTGTCTTTTCCGTCCAATAACGAATTTCTTTTGGGCCATATGCAATTTATCATATGAACAACATATATTTTTATTATTTAATCAGTTCAATGATAAACAGGAGAATGTGCATTCTTCTAATTTTGTGAACACACTTTTTGCATTCGTGTTCTCGCTAGGCAAGGCTCACAGCTCGCCTAGTGCAACAACCTTTTTCAAACTAGAATTTTGATGAACTTAAAGCATAAAAAATGGTTCAAGAAAGCATGCATGTGGTGTTTTTAATGTTTGCATAAGATTTATAAACATGCACCGGGGATCATAAATGGTATGCATGACATAATCATTCATTATTACTTACATTTGAGGATCTGATTAAGCAAGAGAATGAATAGCTCACCATACCTTGATTGTGCCTTTGAATTGAAATGAAGAGAGGATGAACTTTATATTTTGATTTCTTTAGCAAGGAAAATTCAAGTTGTTTTTAAAAAATGTGAAGAAAAAAATGAACTCCACTTAGACTAAGACTTTTGACCATGCAAACAATGTTCTTTTTGAGATTGTGTCGTGTTAGATACAGTTGTGCTGGTGAAGAATTAACTGGTCCCCTATGCATGCTAGACGCTTAATGACCTGGCCAGACTACGCTTAGAAATCCCATCTTTTTGTTGGCTTTGGAATTAACTTTCTCAAAGTGTTTAAATTAATGACTAATTCTAAAGAAAACTGTAAAATGTGGTAGGGTTGTCTCCCAACAAGCGCTTGATTAACGTTAGTAGCTTGGCAGTGATTAGTAACACTTGACACCAATTACCTTATAACTTACCTCATAATATTTTTTTGTAAAATTTACTTCACCTTTGTCAATATCCACGAACATCCTTATAGTCTTTATGAAAGGCCTTTCTACTATGAAAGGTATCTTTAGGTCTGCCTTGACATCCAACATCCCAAAGTCTTGAGGAAATGAGAACTTGTCTATATAAATCAGCACATCTTTGATAGTTTCCACTGGCGTCCTGCATGTTTTGTCTTCCATATGTATTGTTGATGTAGCCAACTCTATTTGCATATACACAAGTTTTTCTACCACTAAAAGTGGTATAACTATTAACACTTACACCTTAATTAATGAGTGCATTTCCAATTTTCATATTTCCTATAGAGACATTTAATAAAACTACTCAAGCGTTAGCTTGCTTCATGTTAGGTCCTTCTTATCATCTTTGCAGGCTTCATCCTACAATCCTACTTCCTCTAGTCCTTCTGCTCCTTCTTCTGGTATTTGATTGGCTTTGACAATAATTTTTTTAGGCTCAAGAACAACACTACATTACTCTTAGAGTCTACTTTACATTTGAACTAAATATGTTACTTGGGAGATTTGAGAACTACTTGGCTATTTGACCCACCTATATTTTAATTTTTTTAATGATGGTTTCGGTATTTTTGTGACTGGTCATAGATACCTGCATGAATTGGTTGAGTGTATTCTCCAACTTTGTTACTTAGTCTTATTGTGGAGGTGCTTTTGAACAATGCTAAAAATATTGTCCATTGGATGAAGCAAAAACAGTAACTGCACATAACAAAAACAACACTGATTCAATTCAATGAACTCCAAAAATAAGAAACGTAGTAGAGCAAGGTTTAGATAATGTGATCGGTAGGTTAGCGGTGAAGGTCATGAGGCTGCTTGTCTGGGATGTAAACGATCAATTGATTATTCATCATTCTTTGAGCGGCAATGTCGCTACAGCAGCACGGGGAGGGCGAGTGCGTCGATACGGCAGCGACATGAATTGAGACTGATGAGTGCTAAGGCAGGGTCTCTGCTATGAAGAGGCCTTTCTTTCTTGTTTGTTTGACGAGAAAAGAAAACGAAAACGACGTCGTTAATTTTTTTTATTTAAAAAAATTACAATTAGATCAGGTTTAATAAAGTACAGAAAGAAGTATTTGACACATAAGTCGATATGTCCGAGTGGTTAAGGAGATAGACTTGAAATCTATTGGGCTACGCCCGCGCAGGTTCGAACCCTGCTGTCGACGATACCTTTTTATACATTTTGTTTGGTCTTATAGCACTACACCTATTTAAAACACTAAAACATATTTTCTGAAGGATTTTTTATTGCTAAATTCTTAAATTCATGCTATTGCTAAATTCTTAAATATCCATGAATTTTTGTTGGGTACTGATACCTTTAAATTGATTTTAATTTTTAATCTTTTTAAAAATAAAATAATATAAAAATGATCTGACATTGAGTATATCTATTTATTTGGATAAAAGTATGTATCTAATTATATTTAAAGGTTTTGGAGTGTTCATCTTTTTAATTTTATTTTTGTAAGACTTATATTTAATGTGTTGTAATTATTTTTTTACATTGGTGAAAATGGAAAGTGTTAATAGAAATATTATATGCACTATGGGAGGGAGACAAATATAATATTGTTGGAATTGGAGAGTAAAGTGCAAAAAGGACAAAGGGTTAGCAATATTATTGTTAGAAGTGATCAAATAATATAGTATTTAAAATAAAATCTGGGTAAAAAACATGATTTTTGAATTTTATAGTGAGAGATTAATTCTCATAACCTTTTGAAGTTAACATCAATTTTCGCATGGTGTTTAGAAAATTACAAAGCAAAACAAATGAAATATAAAGTCACAAACAACTTTTTGGAGTTAACATCAATTTTATATTTTATAGTGAGAGATAAAATATGCATGGTGTTTAGAAAATTATAAAGCAAAACAAATAAAATATAAAGTCACAAATAAACCTAACAAAGTAAACGAAATAAGTTTAGAGAAAAATAATTTCCAAAAATTTGAAGTTATGGAATGAGATTTCACTCAACAGAGTCTTGTTCTTCTTCTTCTCCTTCTTCTTCCTCCTTTTTTCTTCTTGTCGAGATTGCATTTAAGCAAATGAGGAATTTGGAATTTGGATTCTTATCTTCAAATTACTCATAATGTCTCGCAGTGCAAGCAAATCTCTATGGTAGACATCATTTATGTTCCATTCATGAGTAAAATAAGTGCGCACTTTTCTAATGACATATTCCAAATTTATTGATTCATGTTGGTTTTGGTGAGGTAGTAGGGTTGATATCCTATGATTGTTGACCTTATATTGTCGTGTCATGCAATTACGTCTAACATAATCATCGTCCATTAGCCTAGAAGTGACAATGTGCAGGAGGAAAATCAACTACATTTGGGCTTCTGCGCCGAGGTTAGACTTTTTGAACTGGACATGTGTACCTGACTGACCTATTTCAAAAAATTCATTCTCAATACAAAAGTTGGTAGTTATTCCATCATAATTCAAGTCATTTCTATGAACCTCCCATAAAAGGCATACAATTATCCTTGAGGTAGTTCACATGCATCTTTAAGATAATCATGCATATCATCTCAATCACATGGGATAACTCTCCCTCTTACCCAAGAGGTTCTTGTCATCATTGCATCTTCTTTTGCAAACTTGGCATTAGCGTAAAATTCCCTTATAATATCAACATTGATTTTGTCTGGGGGATTCACTAGCACTTTCCATCCTCTATTATTAATTTCTTGCATGAACATTGAAAATTCTTTCGAGTCTTCCAATTGCATTCTTCTTTTAGCCACAAGTTGCATACTTCTAATTTCATTGAAAACTTCCCCGTGATACAAATTTTTGAATAGATTTATATCATAGGGTACTCTGGATGATTCCATTTTGGATTGTCTTTTCCGTCCAATAACGAATTTCTTTTGGGCGATATGCAATTTATCATATGAACAACATATATTTTTATTATTTAATCAGTTCAATGATAAACAGGAGAATGTGCATTCTTCTAATTGTGTGAACACACTTTTTGCATTCGTGTTCTCGCTAGGCAAGGCTCACAGCTCGCCTAGGGCAACAACCTTTTTCAAACTAGAATTTTGATGAACTTAAAGCATAAAAAATGGTTCAAGAAAGCATGCATGTGGTGTTTTTAATGTTAGCATAAGATTTATAAACATGCACCGGGGATCATAAATGGTATGCATGACATAATCATTCATTATTACTTACATTTGAGGATCTGATTAAGCAAAAGAATGAATAGCTCACCATACCTTGATTGTGCCTTTGAATTGAAATGAAGAGAGGATGAACTTTATATTTTGATTTCTTTAGCAAGGAAAATTCAAGTTGTTTTTAAAAAATGTGAAGAAAAAAATGAACTCCACTTAGACTAAGACTTTTGACCATGCAAACAATGTTCTTTTTGAGATTGTGTCGTGTTAGATACAGTTGTGCTGGTGAAGAATTAACTGGTCCCCTATGCATGCTAGACGCTTAATGACCTGGCCAGACTGCGCTTAGAAATCCCATCTTTTTGTTGGCTTTGGAATTAACTTTCTCAAAGTGTTTAAATTAATGACTAATTCTAAAGAAAACTGTAAAATGTGGTAGGGTTGTCTCCCAACAAGCGCTTGATTAACGTTAGTAGCTTGGCAGTGATTAGTAACACTTGACACCAATTACCTTATAACTTACCTCATAATATTTTTTTGTAAAATTTACTTCACCTTTGTCAATATCCACGAACATCCTTATAGTCTTTATGAAAGGCCTTTCTACTATGAAAGGTATCTTTAGGTCTGCCTTGACATCCAACATCCCAAAGTCTTGAGGAAATGAGAACTTGTCTATATAAATCAGCACATCTTTGATAGTTTCCACTGGCGTCCTGCATGTTTTGTCTTCCATATGTATTGTTGATGTAGCCAACTCTATTTGCATATACACAAGTTTTTCTACCACTAAAAGTGGTATAACTATTAACACTTACACCTTAATTAATGAGTGCATTTCCAATTTTCATATTTCCTATAGAGACATTTAATAAAACTACTCAAGCGTTAGCTTGCTTCATGTTAGGTCCTTCTTATCATCTTTGCAGGCTTCATCCTACAATCCTTCTTCCTCTAGTCCTTCTGCTCCTTCTTCTGGTATTTGATTGGCTTTGACAACAATTTTTTTAGGCTCAAGAACAACACTACATTACTCTTAGAGTCTACTTTACATTTGAACTAAATATGTTACTTGGGAGATTTGAGAACTACTTGGCTATTTGACCCACCTATATTTTAATTTTTTTAATGATGGTTTCGGTATTTTTGTGACTGGTCATAGATACCTGCATGAATTGGTTGAGTGTATTCTCCAACTTTGTTACTTAGTCTTATTGTGGAGGTGCTTTTGAACAATGCTAAAAATATTGTCCATTGGATGAAGCAAAAACAGTAACTGCACATAACAGAAACAACACTGATTCAATTCAATGAACTCCAAAAATAAGAAACGTAGTAGAGCAAGGTTTAGATAATGTGATCGGTAGGTTAGCGGTGAAGGTCATGAGGCTGCTTGTCTGGGATGTAAACGATCAATTGATTATTCATCATTCTTTAAGTGGCAATGTCGCTACAGCAGCACGGGGAGGGCGAGTGCGCCGATACGGCAGCGACATGAATTGAGACTGATGAGTGCTAAGCCAGGGTCTCTGCTATGAAGAGGCCTTTCTTTCTTGTTTGTTTGACGAGAAAAGAAAACGAAAACGACGTCGTTAATTTTTTTTATTTAAAAAAATTACAATTAGATCAGGTTTAATAAAGTACAAAAAGAAGTATTTGACACATAAGTCGATATGTCCGAGTGGTTAAGGAGATAGACTTGAAATCTATTGGGCTACGCCCGCGCAGGTTCGAACCCTGCTGTCGACGATAGCTTTTTATACATTTTATTTTGTCTTATAGCACTACACCTATTTAAAACACTAAAACATATTTTCTGAAGGATTTTTTATTGCTAAATTCTTAAATATCCATGAATTTTTGTTGGGTACTGATACCTTTAAATTGATTTTAATTTTTAATTTTTTTAAAAATAAAATAATATAAAAATGATCTGACATTGAGTATATCTATTTATTTGGATAAAAGTATGTATCTAATTATATTTAAAGGTTTTGGAGTGTTCATCTTTTTAATTTTATTTTTGTAAGACTTATATTTAATGTGTTGTAATTATTTTTTTACATTGGTGAAAATGGAAAGTGTTAATAGAAATATTATATGCACTATGGGAGGGAGACAAATATAATATTGTTGGAATTGGAGAGTAAAGTGCAAAAAGGACAAAGGGTTAGCAATATTATTGTTAGAAGTGATCAAATAATATAGTATTTAAAATAAAATCTGGGTAAAAAACATGATTTTTGAATTTTATAGTGAGAGATTAATTCTCATAACCTTTTGAAGTTAACATCAATTTTCGCATGGTGTTTAGAAAATTACAAAGCAAAACAAATGAAATATAAAGTCACAAACAACTTTTTGGAGTTAACATCAATTTTATATTTTATAGTGAGAGATAAAATATGCATGGTGTTTAGAAAATTATAAAGGAAAACAAATAAAATATAAAGTCACAAATAAACCTAACAAAGTAAACGAAATAAGTTTAGAGAAAAATAATTTCCAAAAATTTGAAGTTATGGAATGAGATTTCACTCAACAGAGTCTTGTTCTTCTTCTTCTCCTTCTTCTTCCTCCTCTTTTTCTTCTTGTCGAGATTGCATTTAAGCAAATGAGGAATTTGGAATTTGGATTCTTATCTTCAAATTACTCATAATGTCTCGCAGTGCAAGCAAATCTCTATGGTAGACATCATTTATGTTCCATTCATGAGTAAAATAAGTGCGCACATTTCTAATGACATATTCCAAATTTATTTATTCATGTTGGTTTTGGTGAGGTAGTAGGGTTCATATCCTATGATTGTTGACCTTATATTGTCGTGTCATGCAATTACGTCTAACATAATCATCGTCCATTAGCCTAGAAGTGACAATTTGCAGCAGTTAAATCAACTACATTGGGCTTCTGCGCTGAGGTTAGACTTTTTGAATTGGACATGTGTACCTGACTGACCTATTTCAAAAAATTCATTCTCAATACAAAAATTGGTAGTTATTCCATCATAATTCAAGTCATTTCTATGAACCTCCCATAAAAGGCATACAATTATCCTTGAGGTAGTTCACATGCATCTTTAAGATAATCATGCATATCATCTCAATCACATGGGATAACTCTCCCTCTTACCCAAGAGGTTCTTGTCATCATTGCATCTTCTTTTGCAAACTTGGCATTAGCGTAAAATTCCCTTATAATATCAACATTGATTTTGTCTGAGGGATTCACTAGCACTTTCCATCCTCTATTATTAATTTCTTGCATGAACATTGAAAATTCTTTCGAGTCTTCCAATTGCATTCTTCTTTTAGCCACAAGTTGCATACTTCTAATTTCATTGAAAACTTCCCCGTGATACAAATTTTTGAATAGATTTATATCATAGGGTACTCTGGATGATTCCATTTTGGATTGTCTTTTCCGTCCAATAACGAATTTCTTTTGGGCCATATGCAATTTATCATATGAACAACATATATTTTTATTATTTAATCAGTTCAATGATAAACAGGAGAATGTGCATTCTTCTAATTTTGTGAGCACACTTTTTGCATTCGTGTTCTCGCGAGGCAAGGCTCACAGCTCGCCTAGGGCAACAACCTTTTTCAAACTAGAATTTTGATGAACTTAAAGCATAAAAAATGGTTCAAGAAAGCATGCATGTGGTGTTTTTGATGTTAGCATAAGATTTATAAACATGCACTGGGGATCATAAATGGTATGCATGACATAATCATTCATTATTACTGACATTTCAGGATCTGATTAAGCAAAAGAATGAATAGCTCACCATACCTTGATTGCGCCTTTGAATTGAAATGAAGAGAGGATGAACTTTATATTTTGATTTCTTTAGCAAGGAAAATTCAAGTTGTTTTTAAAAAATGTGAACAAAAAAATGAACTCCACTTAGACTAAGACTTTTGACCATGCAAACAATGTTCTTTTTGAGATTGTGTCGTGTTAGATACAGTTGTGCTGGTGAAGAATTAACTGGTCCCCTATGCATGCTAGACGTTTAATGACCTGGCCAGGCTGCGCTTAGAAATCCCATCTTTTTGTTGGCTTTGGAATTAACTTTCTTAAAGTGTTTAAATTAATGACTAATTCTAAAGAAAACTGTAAAATGTGGTAGGGTTGTCTCCCAACAAGCGCTTGATTAACGTTAGTAGCTTGGCAGTGATTAGTAACACGTGACACCAATTACCTTATAACTTACCTCATAATATTTTTTTGTAAAATTTACTTCACCTTTGTCAATATCCACGAACATCCTTATAGTCTTTATGAAAGGCCTTTCTACTATGAAAGGTATCTTTAGGTCTGCCTTGACATCCAACATCCCAAAGTCTTGAGGAAATGAGAACCTGTCTATATAAATCAGCACATCTTTGATAGTTTCCACTGGCGTCCTGCATGTTTTGTCTTCCATATGTATTGTTGATGTAGCCAACTCTATTTGCATATACACAAGTTTTTCTACCACTAAAAGTGGTATAACTATTAACACTTACACCTTAATTAATGAGTGCATTTCCAATTTTCATATTTCCTATAGAGACATTTAATAAAACTACTCAAGGGTTAGCTTGCTTCATGTTAGGTCCTTCTTATCATCTTTGAAGGCTTCATCCTACACTCCTTCTTCCTCTAGTCCTTCTGCTCCTTCTTCTGGTATTTGATTGGCTTTGACAACAATTTTTTTAGGCTCAAGAACAACACTACATTACTCTTAGAGTCTACTTTACATTTGAACTAAATATGTTACTTGGGAGATTTGAGAACTACTTGGCTATTTGACCCACCTATATTTTAATTTTTTTAATGATGGTTTCGGTATTTTTGTGACTGGTCATAGATACCTGCATGAATTGGTTGAGTGTATTCTCCAACTTTGTTACTTAGTCTTATTGTGGAGGTGCTTTTGAACAATGCTAAAAATATTGTCCATTGGATGAAGCAAAAATAGTAACTGCACATAACAGAAACAACACTGATTCAATTCAATGAACTCCAAAAATAAGAAACGTAGTAGAGCAAGGTTTAGATAATGTGATCGGTAGGTTAGCGGTGAAGGTCATGAGGCTGCTTGTCTGGGATGTAAACGATCAAATGATTATTCATCATTCTTTGAGCGGCAATGTCGCTACAGCAGCACGGGGAGGGCGAGTGCGCCGATACGGCAGCGACCTGAATTGAGACTGATGAGTGCTAAGGCAGGGTCTCTGCTATGAAGAGGCCTTTCTTTCTTGTTTGTTTGACGAGAAAAGAAAACGAAAACGACGTCGTTAATTTTTTTGATTTAAAAAAGTTACAATTAGATCAGGTTTAATAAAGTACAGAAAGAAGTATTTGACACATAAGTCGATATGTCCGAGTGGTTAAGGAGATAGACTTGAAATCTATTGGGCTACGCCCGCGCATGTTCGAACCCTGCTGTCGACGATACCTTTTTATTGAAAATTGAATTTTTCCCCTTAATTTACACCTATTTAAAACACTAAAACATATTTTCTGTATTTTCTTGCCAAAATTTAGAAGATTGAAGGATTTTTTATTTACATTTTTCAACTCTCCAAAATATTTAGAAGATTGAAGGATTTTTTATTGCTAAATTCTTAAATATCCATGAATTTTTGTTGGGTACTGATACCTTTAAATTGATTTTAATTTTTAATTTTTTTAAAAATAAAATAATATAAAAATGATCTGACATTGAGTATATTTATTTATTTGGGTAAAAGTATCGTATCTAATTAAATTTAAAGGTTTTGGAGTGTTCATCTTTTTAATTTTATTTTTGTAAGACTTATATTTAATGTGTTGTAATTATTTTTTTACATCGGTGAAAATGGAAAGTGTTAATAGAAATATTATATGAACTATGGGAGGGAGACAAATATAATATTATTGGAATTGGAGAGTAAAGTGCAAAAAGGACAAAGGGTTAGCAATATTATTGTTAGAAGTGATCAAATAATATAGTATTTAAAATAAAATCTGGGTAAAAAACATGATTTTTGAATTTTATAGTGAGAGATTAATTCTCATAACCTTTTGGAGTTAACATCAATTTTCGCATGGTGTTTAGAAAATTACAAAGCAAAACAAATGAAATATAAAGTCACAAACAACTTTTTGGAGTTAACATCAATTTTATATTTTATAGTGAGAGATAAAATATGCATGGTGTTTAGAAAATTATAAAGCAAAACAAATAAAATATAAAGTCACAAATAAACCTAACAAAGTAAACGAAATAAGTTTAGAGAAAAATAATTTCCAAAAATTTGAAGTTATGGAATGAGATTTCACTCAACAGAGTCTTGTTCTTCTTCTTCTCCTTCTTCTTCCTCCTCTTTTTCTTCTTGTCGAGATTGCATTTAAGCAAATGAGGAATTTGGAATTTGGATTCTTATCTTCAAATTACTCATAATGTCTCGCAGTGCAAGCAAATCTCTATGGTAGACATCATTTATGTTCCATTCATGAGTAAAATAAGTGCGCACCTTTCTAATGACATATTCCAGATTTATTGATTCATGTTGGTTTTGGTGAGGTAGTAGGGTTGATATCCTATGATTGTTGACCTTATATTGTCGTGTCATACAATTACGTCTAACATAATCATCGTCCATTAGCCTAGAAGTGACAATGTGCAGGAGGAAAATCAACTACATTTGGGCTTCTGCGCTGAGGTTAGACTTTTTGAACTGGACATGTGTACCTGACTGACCTATTTCAAAAACTTCATTCTCAATACAAAAGTTGGTAGTTATTCCATCATAATTCAAGTCATTTCTATGAACCTCCCATAAAAGGCATACAATTATCCTTGAGGTAGTTCACATGCATCTTTAATATAATCATGCATATCATCTCAATCACATGGGATAACTCTCCCTCTTACCCAAGAGGTTCTTGTCATCATTGCATCTTCTTTTGCAAACTTGGCATTAGCGTAAAATTCCCTTATAATATCAACATTGATTTTGTCTGGGGGATTCACTAGCACTTTCCATCCTCTATTATTAATTTCTTGCATGAACATTGAAAACTCTTTCGAGTCTTCCAATTGAATTCTTCTTTTAGCCACAAGTTGCATACTTCTAATTTCATTGAAAACTTCCCCGTGATACAAATTTTTGAATAGATTTATATCATAGGGTACTGTGGATGATTCCATTTTGGATTGTCTTTTCCGTCCAATAACGAATTTCTTTTGGGCCATATGCAATTAATCATATGAACAACATATATTTTTATTATTTAATCAGTTCAATGATAAACATGAGAATGTGCATTCTTCTAATTTTGTGAACACACTTTTTGCATTCGTGTTCTCGCTAGGCAAGGCTCACAGCTCGCCTAGTGCAAAAAAACCTTTTTCAAACTAGAACTTTGATGAACTTAAAGCATAAAAAATGGTTCAAGAAAACATGCATGTGATGTTTTTGATGTTAGCATAAGATTTATAAACATGCACCGGGGATCATAAATGGTATGCATGACATAATCATTCATTATTACTGACATTTCAGGATCTGATTAAGCAAAAGAATGAATAGCTCACCATACCTTGATTGCGCCTTTGAATTGAAATGAAGAGAGGATGAACTTTATATTTTGATTTCTTTAGCAAGGAAAATTCAAGTTGTTTTTAAAAAATGTGAACAAAAAAATGAACTCCACTTAGACTAAGACTTTTGACCATGCAAACAATGTTCTTTTTGAGATTGTGTCGTGTTAGATACAGTTGTGCTGGTGAAGAATTAACTGATCCCCTATGCATGCTAGACGCTTAATGACCTGGCCAGGCTGCGCTTAGAAATCCCATCTTTTTGTTGGCTTTGGAATTAACTTTCTTAAAGTGTTTAAATTAATGACTAATTCTAAAGAAAACTGTAAAATGTGGTAGGGTTGTCTCCCAACAAGCGCTTGATTAACGTTAGTAGCTTGGCAGTGATTAGTAACACGTGACACCAATTACCTTATAACTTACCTCATAATATTTTTTTGTAAAATTTACTTCACCTTTGTCAATATCCACGAACATCCTTATAGTCTTTATGAAAGGCCTTTCTACTATGAAAGGTATCTTTAGGTCTGCCTTGACATCCAACATCCCAAAGTCATGAGGAAATGAGAACTTGTCTATATAAATCAGCACATCTTTGATAGTTTCCACTGGCGCCCTGCATGTTTTGTCTTCCATATGTATTGTCGATGTAGCCAACTCTATTTGCGTATACACAAGTTTTTCTACCACTAAAAGTGGTATAACTATTAACACTTACACCTTAATTAATGAGAGCATTTCCAATTTTCATATTTCCTATAGAGACATTTAATAAAACTACTCAAGGGTTAGCTTGCTTCATGTTAGGTCCTTCTTATCATCTTTGCAGGCTTCATCCTACAATCCTTCTTCCTCTAGTCCTTCTGCTCCTTCTTCTGGTATTTGATTGGCTTTGACAACAATTTTTTTAGGCTCAAGAACAACACTACATTACTCTTAGAGTCTACTTTACATTTGAACTAAATATGTTACTTGGGAGATTTGAGAACTACTTGGCTATTTGACACACCTATATTTTAATTTTTTTAATGATGGTTTCGGTATTTTTGTGACTGGTCATAGATACCTGCATGAATTGGTTGAGTGTATTCTCCAACTTTGTTACTTAGTCTTATTGTGGAGGTGCTTTTGAACAATGCTAAAAATATTGTCCATTGGATGAAGCAAAAACAGTAACTGCACATAACAGAAACAACACTGATTCAATTCAATGAACTCCAAAAATAAGAAACGTAGTAGAGCAAGGTTTAGATAATGTGATCGGTAGGTTAACGGTGAAGGTCATGAGGCTGCTTGTCTGGGATGTAAACGATCAATTGATTATTCATCATTCTTTGAGCGGCAATGTCGCTACAGCAGCACGGGGAGGGAGAGTGCGCCGATACGACAACGACATGAATTGAGACTGATGAGTGTTAAGGCAGGGTCTCTGCTATGAAGAGTCGTTTCTTTCTTGTTTGTTTCACGAGAAAAGAAAACGAAAACGACGTCGTTAATTTTTTTGATTTAAAAAAATTACAATTAGATCAGGTTTAATAAAGTACAGAAAGAAATATTTGACACATAAGTCGATATGTCCGAGTGGTTAAGGAGATAGACTTGAAATCTATTGGGCTACGCCCGCGCAGGTTCGAACCCTGCTGTCGACGATACCTTTTTGTTTTGTCTTATAGCACGTGAAATTGATTGAAAATTGAATTTTTCCCCCTTAATTTACACCTATTTAAAACACTAAAACATATTTTCTGTATTTTCTTGCCAAAATTTAGAAGATTGAAGGATTTTTTATTTACATTTTTCAACTCTCCAAAATATTTAGAAGATTGAAGGATTTTTTATTGCTAAATTCTTAAATATCCATGAATTTTTGTTGGGTACTGATACCTTTAAATTGATTTTAATTTTTAATTTTTTTAAAAATAAAATAATATAAAAATGATCTGACATTGAGTATATTTATTTATTTGGGTAAAAGTATCGTATCTAATTAAATTTAAAGGTTTTGGAGTGTTCATCTTTTTAATTTTATTTTTGTAAGACTTATATTTAATGTGTTGTAATTATTTTTTTACATCGGTGAAAATGGAAAGTGTTAATAGAAATATTATATGAACTATGGGAGGGAGACAAATATAATATTATTGGAATTGGAGAGTAAAGTGCAAAAAGGACAAAGGGTTAGCAATATTATTGTTAGAAGTGATCAAATAATATAGTATTTAAAATAAAATCTGGGTAAAAAACATGATTTTTGAATTTTATAGTGAGAGATTAATTCTCATAACCTTTTGGAGTTAACATCAATTTTCGCATGGTGTTTAGAAAATTACAAAGCAAAACAAATGAAATATAAAGTCACAAACAACTTTTTGGAGTTAACATCAATTTTATATTTTATAGTGAGAGATAAAATATGCATGGTGTTTAGAAAATTATAAAGCAAAACAAATAAAATATAAAGTCACAAATAAACCTAACAAAGTAAACGAAATAAGTTTAGAGAAAAATAATTTCCAAAAATTTGAAGTTATGGAATGAGATTTCACTCAACAGAGTCTTGTTCTTCTTCTTCTCCTTCTTCTTCCTCCTCTTTTTCTTCTTGTCGAGATTGCATTTAAGCAAATGAGGAATTTGGAATTTGGATTCTTATCTTCAAATTACTCATAATGTCTCGCAGTGCAAGCAAATCTCTATGGTAGACATCATTTATGTTCCATTCATGAGTAAAATAAGTGCGCACCTTTCTAATGACATATTCCAGATTTATTGATTCATGTTGGTTTTGGTGAGGTAGTAGGGTTGATATCCTATGATTGTTGACCTTATATTGTCGTGTCATACAATTACGTCTAACATAATCATCGTCCATTAGCCTAGAAGTGACAATGTGCAGGAGGAAAATCAACTACATTTGGGCTTCTGCGCTGAGGTTAGACTTTTTGAACTGGACATGTGTACCTGACTGACCTATTTCAAAAACTTCATTCTCAATACAAAAGTTGGTAGTTATTCCATCATAATTCAAGTCATTTCTATGAACCTCCCATAAAAGGCATACAATTATCCTTGAGGTAGTTCACATGCATCTTTAATATAATCATGCATATCATCTCAATCACATGGGATAACTCTCCCTCTTACCCAAGAGGTTCTTGTCATCATTGCATCTTCTTTTGCAAACTTGGCATTAGCGTAAAATTCCCTTATAATATCAACATTGATTTTGTCTGGGGGATTCACTAGCACTTTCCATCCTCTATTATTAATTTCTTGCATGAACATTGAAAACTCTTTCGAGTCTTCCAATTGAATTCTTCTTTTAGCCACAAGTTGCATACTTCTAATTTCATTGAAAACTTCCCCGTGATACAAATTTTTGAATAGATTTATATCATAGGGTACTGTGGATGATTCCATTTTGGATTGTCTTTTCCGTCCAATAACGAATTTCTTTTGGGCCATATGCAATTAATCATATGAACAACATATATTTTTATTATTTAATCAGTTCAATGATAAACATGAGAATGTGCATTCTTCTAATTTTGTGAACACACTTTTTGCATTCGTGTTCTCGCTAGGCAAGGCTCACAGCTCGCCTAGTGCAAAAAAACCTTTTTCAAACTAGAACTTTGATGAACTTAAAGCATAAAAAATGGTTCAAGAAAACATGCATGTGATGTTTTTGATGTTAGCATAAGATTTATAAACATGCACCGGGGATCATAAATGGTATGCATGACATAATCATTCATTATTACTGACATTTCAGGATCTGATTAAGCAAAAGAATGAATAGCTCACCATACCTTGATTGCGCCTTTGAATTGAAATGAAGAGAGGATGAACTTTATATTTTGATTTCTTTAGCAAGGAAAATTCAAGTTGTTTTTAAAAAATGTGAACAAAAAAATGAACTCCACTTAGACTAAGACTTTTGACCATGCAAACAATGTTCTTTTTGAGATTGTGTCGTGTTAGATACAGTTGTGCTGGTGAAGAATTAACTGATCCCCTATGCATGCTAGACGCTTAATGACCTGGCCAGGCTGCGCTTAGAAATCCCATCTTTTTGTTGGCTTTGGAATTAACTTTCTTAAAGTGTTTAAATTAATGACTAATTCTAAAGAAAACTGTAAAATGTGGTAGGGTTGTCTCCCAACAAGCGCTTGATTAACGTTAGTAGCTTGGCAGTGATTAGTAACACGTGACACCAATTACCTTATAACTTACCTCATAATATTTTTTTGTAAAATTTACTTCACCTTTGTCAATATCCACGAACATCCTTATAGTCTTTATGAAAGGCCTTTCTACTATGAAAGGTATCTTTAGGTCTGCCTTGACATCCAACATCCCAAAGTCATGAGGAAATGAGAACTTGTCTATATAAATCAGCACATCTTTGATAGTTTCCACTGGCGCCCTGCATGTTTTGTCTTCCATATGTATTGTTGATGTAGCCAACTCTATTTGCATATACACAAGTTTTTCTACCACTAAAAGTGGTATAACTATTAACACTTACACCTTAATTAATGAGTGCATTTCCAATTTTCATATTTCCTATAGAGACATTTAATAAAACTACTCAAGGGTTAGCTTGCTTCATGTTAGGTCCTTCTTATCATCTTTGCAGGCTTCATCCTACAATCCTTCTTCCTCTAGTCCTTCTGCTCCTTCTTCTGGTATTTGATTGGCTTTGACAACAATTTTTTTAGGCTCAAGAACAACACTACATTACTCTTAGAGTCTACTTTACATTTGAACTAAATATGTTACTTGGGAGATTTGAGAACTACTTGGCTATTTGACACACCTATATTTTAATTTTTTTAATGATGGTTTCGGTATTTTTGTGACTGGTCATAGATACCTGCATGAATTGGTTGAGTGTATTCTCCAACTTTGTTACTTAGTCTTATTGTGGAGGTGCTTTTGAACAATGCTAAAAATATTGTCCATTGGATGAAGCAAAAACAGTAACTGCACATAACAGAAACAACACTGATTCAATTCAATGAACTCCAAAAATAAGAAACGTAGTAGAGCAAGGTTTAGATAATGTGATCGGTAGGTTAACGGTGAAGGTCATGAGGCTGCTTGTCTGGGATGTAAACGATCAATTGATTATTCATCATTCTTTGAGCGGCAATGTCGCTACAGCAGCACGGGGAGGGAGAGTGCGCCGATACGACAACGACATGAATTGAGACTGATGAGTGTTAAGGCAGGGTCTCTGCTATGAAGAGTCGTTTCTTTCTTGTTTGTTTGACGAGAAAAGAAAACGAAAACGACGTCGTTAATTTTTTTGATTTAAAAAAATTACAATTAGATCAGGTTTAATAAAGTACAGAAAGAAATATTTGACACATAAGTCGATATGTCCGAGTGGTTAAGGAGATAGACTTGAAATCTATTGGGCTACGCCCGCGCAGGTTCGAACCCTGCTGTCGACGATACCTTTTTGTTTTGTCTTATAGCACGTGAAATTGATTGAAAATTGAATTTTTCCCCTTAATTTACACCTATTTAAAACACTAAAACATATTTTCTGTATTTTCTTGCCAAAATTTAGAAGATTGAAGGATTTTTTATTTACATTTTTCAACTCTCCAAAATATTTAGAAGATTGAAGGATTTTTTATTGCTAAATTCTTAAATATCCATGAATTTTTGTTGGGTACTGATACCTTTAAATTGATTTTAATTTTTAATTTTTTTAAAAATAAAATAATATAAAAATGATCTGACATTGAGTATATTTATTTATTTGGGTAAAAGTATCGTATCTAATTAAATTTAAAGGTTTTGGAGTGTTCATCTTTTTAATTTTATTTTTGTAAGACTTATATTTAATGTGTTGTAATTATTTTTTTACATCGGTGAAAATGGAAAGTGTTAATAGAAATATTATATGAACTATGGGAGGGAGACAAATATAATATTATTGGAATTGGAGAGTAAAGTGCAAAAAGGACAAAGGGTTAGCAATATTATTGTTAGAAGTGATCAAATAATATAGTATTTAAAATAAAATCTGGGTAAAAAACATGATTTTTGAATTTTATAGTGAGAGATTAATTCTCATAACCTTTTGGAGTTAACATCAATTTTCGCATGGTGTTTAGAAAATTACAAAGCAAAACAAATGAAATATAAAGTCACAAACAACTTTTTGGAGTTAACATCAATTTTATATTTTATAGTGAGAGATAAAATATGCATGGTGTTTAGAAAATTATAAAGCAAAACAAATAAAATATAAAGTCACAAATAAACCTAACAAAGTAAACGAAATAAGTTTAGAGAAAAATAATTTCCAAAAATTTGAAGTTATGGAATGAGATTTCACTCAACAGAGTCTTGTTCTTCTTCTTCTCCTTCTTCTTCCTCCTCTTTTTCTTCATGTCGAGATTGCATTTAAGCAAATGAGGAATTTGGAATTTGGATTCTTATCTTCAAATTACTCATAATGTCTCGCAGTGCAAGCAAATCTCTATGGTAGACATCATTTATGTTCCATTCATGAGTAAAATAAGTGCGCACCTTTCTAATGACATATTCCAGATTTATTGATTCATGTTGGTTTTGGTGAGGTAGTAGGGTTGATATCCTATGATTGTTGACCTTATATTGTCGTGTCATACAATTACGTCTAACATAATCATCGTCCATTAGCCTAGAAGTGACAATGTGCAGGAGGAAAATCAACTACATTTGGGCTTCTGCGCTGAGGTTAGACTTTTTGAACTGGACATGTGTACCTGACTGACCTATTTCAAAAACTTCATTCTCAATACAAAAGTTGGTAGTTATTCCATCATAATTCAAGTCATTTCTATGAACCTCCCATAAAAGGCATACAATTATCCTTGAGGTAGTTCACATGCATCTTTAATATAATCATGCATATCATCTCAATCACATGGGATAACTCTCCCTCTTACCCAAGAGGTTCTTGTCATCATTGCATCTTCTTTTGCAAACTTGGCATTAGCGTAAAATTCCCTTATAATATCAACATTGATTTTGTCTGGGGGATTCACTAGCACTTTCCATCCTCTATTATTAATTTCTTGCATGACCATTGAAAACTCTTTCGAGTCTTCCAATTGAATTCTTCTTTTAGCCACAAGTTGCATACTTCTAATTTCATTGAAAACTTCCCCGTGATACAAATTTTTGAATAGATTTATATCATAGGGTACTGTGGATGATTCCATTTTGGATTGTCTTTTCCGTCCAATAACGAATTTCTTTTGGGCCATATGCAATTAATCATATGAACAACATATATTTTTATTATTTAATCAGTTCAATGATAAACATGAGAATGTGCATTCTTCTAATTTTGTGAACACACTTTTTGCATTCGTGTTCTCGCTAGGCAAGGCTCACAGCTCGCCTAGTGCAAAAAAACCTTTTTCAAACTAGAACTTTGATGAACTTAAAGCATAAAAAATGGTTCAAGAAAACATGCATGTGATGTTTTTGATGTTAGCATAAGATTTATAAACATGCACCGGGGATCATAAATGGTATGCATGACATAATCATTCATTATTACTGACATTTCAGGATCTGATTAAGCAAAAGAATGAATAGCTCACCATACCTTGATTGCGCCTTTGAATTGAAATGAAGAGAGGATGAACTTTATATTTTGATTTCTTTAGCAAGGAAAATTCAAGTTGTTTTTAAAAAATGTGAACAAAAAAATGAACTCCACTTAGACTAAGACTTTTGACCATGCAAACAATGTTCTTTTTGAGATTGTGTCGTGTTAGATACAGTTGTGCTGGTGAAGAATTAACTGATCCCCTATGCATGCTAGACGCTTAATGACCTGGCCAGGCTGCGCTTAGAAATCCCATCTTTTTGTTGGCTTTGGAATTAACTTTCTTAAAGTGTTTAAATTAATGACTAATTCTAAAGAAAACTGTAAAATGTGGTAGGGTTGTCTCCCAACAAGCGCTTGATTAACGTTAGTAGCTTGGCAGTGATTAGTAACACGTGACACCAATTACCTTATAACTTACCTCATAATATTTTTTTGTAAAATTTACTTCACCTTTGTCAATATCCACGAACATCCTTATAGTCTTTATGAAAGGCCTTTCTACTATGAAAGGTATCTTTAGGTCTGCCTTGACATCCAACATCCCAAAGTCATGAGGAAATGAGAACTTGTCTATATAAATCAGCACATCTTTGATAGTTTCCACTGGCGCCCTGCATGTTTTGTCTTCCATATGTATTGTTGATGTAGCCAACTCTATTTGCATATACACAAGTTTTTCTACCACTAAAAGTGGTATAACTATTAACACTTACACCTTAATTAATGAGTGCATTTCCAATTTTCATATTTCCTATAGAGACATTTAATAAAACTACTCAAGGGTTAGCTTGCTTCATGTTAGGTCCTTCTTATCATCTTTGCAGGCTTCATCCTACAATCCTTCTTCCTCTAGTCCTTCTGCTCCTTCTTCTGGTATTTGATTGGCTTTGACAACAATTTTTTTAGGCTCAAGAACAACACTACATTACTCTTAGAGTCTACTTTACATTTGAACTAAATATGTTACTTGGGAGATTTGAGAACTACTTGGCTATTTGACACACCTATATTTTAATTTTTTTAATGATGGTTTCGGTATTTTTGTGACTGGTCATAGATACCTGCATGAATTGGTTGAGTGTATTCTCCAACTTTGTTACTTAGTCTTATTGTGGAGGTGCTTTTGAACAATGCTAAAAATATTGTCCATTGGATGAAGCAAAAACAGTAACTGCACATAACAGAAACAACACTGATTCAATTCAATGAACTCCAAAAATAAGAAACGTAGTAGAGCAAGGTTTAGATAATGTGATCGGTAGGTTAACGGTGAAGGTCATGAGGCTGCTTGTCTGGGATGTAAACGATCAATTGATTATTCATCATTCTTTGAGCGGCAATGTCGCTACAGCAGCACGGGGAGGGAGAGTGCGCCGATACGACAACGACATGAATTGAGACTGATGAGTGTTAAGGCAGGGTCTCTGCTATGAAGAGTCATTTCTTTCTTGTTTGTTTGACGAGAAAAGAAAACGAAAACGACGTCGTTAATTTTTTTGATTTAAAAAAATTACAATTAGATCAGGTTTAATAAAGTACAGAAAGAAATATTTGACACATAAGTCGATATGTCCGAGTGGTTAAGGAGATAGACTTGAAATCTATTGGGCTACGCCCGCCCAGGTTCGAACCCTGCTGTTGACGATACCTTTTTGTTTTGTCTTATAGCACGTGAAATTGATTGAAAATTGAATTTTTCCCCTTAATTTACACCTATTTAAAACACTAAAACATATTTTCTGTATTTTCTTGCCAAAATTTAGAAGATTGAAGGATTTTTTATTTACATTTTTCAACTCTCCAAAATATTTAGAAGATTGAAGGATTTTTTATTGCTAAATTCTTAAATATCCATGAATTTTTGTTGGGTACTGATACCTTTAAATTGATTTTAATTTTTAATTTTTTTAAAAATAAAATAATATAAAAATGATCTGACATTGAGTATATTTATTTATTTGGGTAAAAGTATCGTATCTAATTAAATTTAAAGGTTTTGGAGTGTTCATCTTTTTAATTTTATTTTTGTAAGACTTATATTTAATGTGTTGTAATTATTTTTTTACATCGGTGAAAATGGAAAGTGTTAATAGAAATATTATATGAACTATGGGAGGGAGACAAATATAATATTATTGGAATTGGAGAGTAAAGTGCAAAAAGGACAAAGGGTTAGCAATATTATTGTTAGAAGTGATCAAATAATATAGTATTTAAAATAAAATCTGGGTAAAAAACATGATTTTTGAATTTTATAGTGAGAGATTAATTCTCATAACCTTTTGGAGTTAACATCAATTTTCGCATGGTGTTTAGAAAATTACAAAGCAAAACAAATGAAATATAAAGTCACAAACAACTTTTTGGAGTTAACATCAATTTTATATTTTATAGTGAGAGATAAAATATGCATGGTGTTTAGAAAATTATAAAGCAAAACAAATAAAATATAAAGTCACAAATAAACCTAACAAAGTAAACGAAATAAGTTTAGAGAAAAATAATTTCCAAAAATTTGAAGTTATGGAATGAGATTTCACTCAACAGAGTCTTGTTCTTCTTCTTCTCCTTCTTCTTCCTCCTCTTTTTCTTCTTGTCGAGATTGCATTTAAGCAAATGAGGAATTTGGAATTTGGATTCTTATCTTCAAATTACTCATAATGTCTCGCAGTGCAAGCAAATCTCTATGGTAGACATCATTTATGTTCCATTCATGAGTAAAATAAGTGCGCACCTTTCTAATGACATATTCCAGATTTATTGATTCATGTTGGTTTTGGTGAGGTAGTAGGGTTGATATCCTATGATTGTTGACCTTATATTGTCGTGTCATACAATTACGTCTAACATAATCATCGTCCATTAGCCTAGAAGTGACAATGTGCAGGAGGAAAATCAACTACATTTGGGCTTCTGCGCTGAGGTTAGACTTTTTGAACTGGACATGTGTACCTGACTGACCTATTTCAAAAACTTCATTCTCAATACAAAAGTTGGTAGTTATTCCATCATAATTCAAGTCATTTCTATGAACCTCCCATAAAAGGCATACAATTATCCTTGAGGTAGTTCACATGCATCTTTAATATAATCATGCATATCATCTCAATCACATGGGATAACTCTCCCTCTTACCCAAGAGGTTCTTGTCATCATTGCATCTTCTTTTGCAAACTTGGCATTAGCGTAAAATTCCCTTATAATATCAACATTGATTTTGTCTGGGGGATTCACTAGCACTTTCCATCCTCTATTATTAATTTCTTGCATGAACATTGAAAACTCTTTCGAGTCTTCCAATTGAATTCTTCTTTTAGCCACAAGTTGCATACTTCTAATTTCATTGAAAACTTCCCCGTGATACAAATTTTTGAATAGATTTATATCATAGGGTACTGTGGATGATTCCATTTTGGATTGTCTTTTCCGTCCAATAACGAATTTCTTTTGGGCCATATGCAATTAATCATATGAACAACATATATTTTTATTATTTAATCAGTTCAATGATAAACATGAGAATGTGCATTCTTCTAATTTTGTGAACACACTTTTTGCATTCGTGTTCTCGCTAGGCAAGGCTCACAGCTCGCTGATGCGTGTTTTTCGCAAGTGTACGAATCACGTCAAAGTAATATAAAAGATTATCGAATCCACAGAGACCAAGTGTCAATCTATCGTACCTGTTGTTATGGTGTTTATCTAAGGCAACTATTTTTAAGGGTTTTAGTAAGGGTGCAATGGTAAATAAAATTATAATTTTAAATAATAAATAAAAGACAGGCTCGAATGTAATTCACGTAATCAATGATAATCCAGTACTTGTTAATGGAACTACTTATGGGCAATGTTTTCTCCTTTGAAAAGAACTAATTTAACAGGAACTGTCGCTTTCGCGTATTCAGAACCGAGTTGTACTCTCTAATCAACCCCTCCTATTGTCACGGATAGAAAGGTGCGTACTGCGTTAGAGTTAGTAAACCTATTTTTAAGAAATATAGTTTCTTAACAAAGTTGAAAAGTATTTTAACCTGGACTTCTTAGCAAAAAGAGGTTCTTATGAACCAGACTCTAAATCTCATAACGCGTCCGAAAATCGTTTTAAAATCTCTTTTCTTTTTAATCTAAAAACTCCTAATGAACTATACAAAAGCGCTTTTGGCTGTTTTTGAAATAGTTAAAAACAATTACTTGAATTGAAAGATAAAATAGCCCTTAGGTGTTTCCACGAACAATTATACTGATTACTGGTTTAATTACGATCCTTACATTCTAACCTTTATGGGATTAGTTAGACATGATAAAGTAAATATTCTTTTTATAGTTTTTCATATAAGTAATTTAAAGCGAGTGCGGGAAATAAACAACGTAAATGTGCGAGTGCGGGAAATAAACAACGTAAATGTGCGAGTGCGGGAAATAAACAAAGTAAAGTGCGAGAAAATAAATAAAAGTAAAGCAATGCGGAAAAATAAAATACTAACTGGAATTAAAATGGCGGCAGGATTAACTTCCCCCAGAGTGCTCCAAAACTCGAACCACAGACAGATTACAGACTCGATCACTCGATTGCAGAGGCACCCCGATGTGGAATGGCAACTGCTTTATAACTGATATATGCCTAGAGAATTCTAATTCTGGATGAAGAAAAACGAAAATCTAAGGTCCTATTTATAGGAGAAACTGGAAGCGCGAAATGACCGGGACGCCCCTCCACTAAAAAGTGGAGGTTGAAGATTTTTGCCTTGTGGCGCCCGCCACAGGCCTATGGCGCCCGCCACGGTCCCTACAGGGGATGATGTAGTGGGGATCGTGGGTCTTGGAGGTTGAGGAGTGGTCTTGAGACGTGGCCACGTCATGGCTAACCCCATGGCGCCCGCCACGGTGGGTGCCGTAAGTGCAAAATGCTGAATTTCTAGGTTTTCGTCCGTTTTCACTCCTTTTTCGCTCCTTTTCCCGATTCAAGCTCCGATTATTATAAAAACCTGAAAACATAAGAAAACAAAGCAATAACAAAGCAAAACAACAATAAAAGCTAAGAATGCATGCGAAATCGGAGTCAGAAATACGGTGAATTTTAGTGTGATCAAATTCTCCCACACTTAAACCTTTGCTTGTCCTCAAGCAAACATTAAAGCTTAAGAAAATATGGTGTCAACACTTGTCTTTGGGCTAAAGGGATTCTAAGTTCAAGTCAGGATGCAGTGACAGATACTAACTAAGTGAACCAAGGGTACCATAGTAACACAAACACAGACTTCAATCCTATATTAACCACTCCATGTCATCCCACGATACCTAGGCCTATCTTCTCATCTTTTTGTGTCCTTTTCATTCCGGCGCAATCACATTAAGCCCGTTATCCGTACATGCTTCATAGTAGAGTGACCGGTTAGTGATTCTGATCCATAACATAAGGTTTCTGGCACATAAGCATGTGTAAACCTGTTTTTATTTCGCCTAAATGTAGCTGCGGGGGATCGGATCGTAATCCGCCCTACCAAGTTCAGTGCCAGATACCTCTGAACCAACTAACAATAGGTGACTTGCAATTTTTTTTCTTTTTGTGGCAAAAAATTTTTTTCTTCTCTTTTTTCGGTTTAAATGACTTTGTGAGGGTCACCTATACCAGAGTTTGCCTTTTTTTATTTTTTATTAGCACTGGATCATTCACTTATATTCATCGGCCCCCTACGTAGAGTATGCTTAGGCCGGAGCTGACTGCTAAAATAAACTACTTAGGACAATTTTTTGAATGATAGTAAAGGCCATGGTGGTGGGGTTTAGGAGTGATTCCTATATTCAGGAGGTCTATGGTGCTAAAATGGTTCTGATGTTTCAAAAAGTTGACCTAAGTCACCACATCCTAATCTAAACCTGTCTCAAAGCCCAAAAAACATGTGAAACAACATTGTTTTCTTTTTTTTTTTTTTTTTTTTTTTTTTTTTTTTAAATTTTTTTGGTAAGGCTAAGAAAATGGGAAAAAATGAAGATGAACTAAAAAGACACTATACTGGTGACTCGTCAGACTCATGCATTATCTAAGAAAAATAAATTACTGAAAAGGGAAATAACTGAAAGGAAATTAACTAAAAAGGGAAATAACAGAAAGCAATAAAATCCCCTCCCACACTTAAATCGAACATTGTCCCCAATGTTTCGAAATAAGATAAGGGGGGTAACCTGGAAAAAGACTACTGAGGAGGGGCACTGGTGCCTTCGCCGTCCTGATGTGATGGTCTGGAACGACGGGATCTACTACGATGCTGGTCCCTCCGGTCGAGTCGTGCTGATAAAGCAGCCTGAGCACTCCGGACCTCTCGAAGGTTACCCAAGATGGAACCCTGAGTAGCCTCTACAAGCTGGTAGTGTCGGCTGTTGAACTCTCTCTGACGGTTCTGCTCTAATGAAATATCGTTCAAGGTACGGCAAACGTTGCTATAAGCACGATCCGAAACCAATCGCGATTGTTGCATGAAGCTCATATTGTCCGTCAGCTGCTGTGAAATAGTAGAGAGAAGGCCATCACGCCTTTCTTCTCTAGCTGTCATATCACGCCACATCTCCTCGGTGACAAAGAATCCAGGAGCAGTACCTGCAACAGGGTTAGAGGAAGATGGTGCAGTGTGTGACTGTGAAGGACGATGGGGGGACATGTGAGGGATGGGAGACTGCTCTCTCCGATCATACTCATCATCAGTGTCATGTGCCTCCCCATCGGGAATATTAGGAGGAAGTGGACCCAAAACACGTGGAGCATTAAGATCATAGGTCCAGTTCCTTTCATCACGTACATCAGTACGTCTACTGCATGGTAAAGCAACAGATGGGATAGCTACCCCATGAACCATCAACTCATAACCACCTTCTCTCCTTGTTCGGCACAATTTCATGTCTTTCAGAAATTTTAAATTAATTGTGCGAGGAGGTAGTGGTTCAAGTGTAGCTATCTCATCATTCAGGCCAAGAGCCCGAGCAATAGACGTAACAAGCCCTCCAAAAACAATCGGTCCTGTTTTATTAGTAAATAAAGTCATGTGGGCAAGCATAAACGGGACCGGATTGATGTGGGTTCTAGTGAGGCATCCTTGCAAAAATAGGAGTTCACGAGCATTAACCTTGTTTGGACTTTCCCGGCCAAAAATAGTACATGCCAAAAGAAGTCTTAAAAACTCTTATGGCCGGGTTGTGAATGGTCGACGCAAGTATCCCTTCAAAAGAATTAATTGAAGTACTTGAAAGCCTTAGCCAAAAGGTAAATACCTCGGCCGACCATTCAGCATCCAAAGGTGCCTCACAAATAGAACCTTCCCTATGAGGGATTCCTAACAAATCTGCTAGCTCATTGGTACTGAATTCATATTCAATTCCAAACAGTCTAAAAATAGCAGTACCGACAGTGCTAGCAGTGTCAGGACTGACAGTGTATATCAAAGAACTCAAAAACTCAGTTGTCAGCCTCTCATAGGTAGGTTCCTGATTAATGAAAATGTTATGCAAGCCTAGAAATTCTAATAAATTAAAAACACTATGATAAATACCCAAAGCATACAGACAGTTATCGTCGACGTACCTAGTCGAGAGGATTTCTCGACTTTGCAGCCTCTGAATAATTTTCCGTTGCCTTTCGCCCGGTCTTCCATCACGAAGAATAAATCCGTTGAACTCCATTGTTGAAAAGCTCCTTAGGTAGTGAAAATAGTAGAAAAGTGGTTTATGAGGGGAATGATAAAGTTTTGATTTTTTTGGTTTTTGATGGATGAAAATGGAAATGGATGTTGGATATGTTTTATGGATGGAGGGTATTTTGGAAATGGGGGAGCTTTAATGGGGTTCAAGGAGGATTTGGAAGGTTGGAAAAATGGGTTTTTGGTGAAGAAAAGGGATGAAAATGGTGGAAATGGGGATTGAATCCCGTATTTGTTTGTTGATACGGTGTGGCGCCTGCCACAGGGCCTATGGCGCCCGCCACAAGGCCAATTCCTGGGCCTTGTGGTTTTGGATCCTCCTTTGGGCCTTCCTTGCACCTTTGTCTTCCGGGGGGTCTGAATAGCGTTTTCTTCTTCTTTTCAAGGCATTGGCTTGCATATTTTTGTCTTATATATTTTTTTTCTTTGCACGACAAAAATAAAATAATTAAAAATCAAAAAAGAAAAAGAAAAATAAAAATTAGTGCATAATATGTATATATATAAGGAATTCAAAGTGCATGAAAATATAAAAGCTGCAATAAAGTAAAATATGTCTGGAAATGCGATAAATAAAAGGAAGTTAAATACTAGGGTAGTGCTGTCAGGGTGGAATGAGTCATGTGGTAGGTTTCTTATCCTGGCTTGATCCACGAATCTCAGCTATCTCCCTCCGAAGCTCGTCGATCGCCTGATGTAGAGCATCGGTCTCTGAGGCATGAGTGAGATCAGAAACCTGCATCTGTAACTCTAAGTCTGCCACTTCCTGCTTGAGCAGGGCAGTCTCCTTGCGGAGCTCATAAATCTGTGTTTGTAGGTCAGGTGGCTGCAGAGACATATTGTTAGACATAACAGTGATTCGGGGAGTAAGAGGTGTAGGAGTGTACTCAGCGGCGGGAGGCGATTTCGGCTCTTCGACAGTCTCTCCATAACCCTCTAGAGCATAACTCCAATTGGCAGGATCATGGACACTGGTCATCAGCGGATCTGGTAATGTAAAGTAGTTTATCGCTTCACCGTCGATCAGCAATCTAAACCTGTTGGGCTCAAAAGAAGCCCTCCTCATCAGTCCTCTATCAAGACAAAAATCAATATCCAGGGTGGTGTAGCAGCAGAAGGTCCTGAGGTGCAATAGCTTGCGAGACAAACCCAATGCAGTAGCAATCTGTGTAACAATCCCACCGACATGGATGATTCCTACTGATGATCTGGCAACACTAGCAAGGCCCTTCAGTAGAAAGTTGCCACAAGCAACAGGGCGAGACTGAGTCGCACAAAACAGTAGGAAAATCTCCTCTTCACTTAGCAGTGTCTCTGTATCTGGAAAACCTAGGAAAGAATGTGCTAGAATCATCTGGAAGTACCTCAATGCAGGGTTGTGGATTACCTGAGAAAACTGGGTAGAAGGATCTTGGCTCCCTCCGCCTGATATTTTAGTCCAAAACTTTTCCACTTCTCTGCTCATAAAATACCCCATCGGAGTCTCTGGAATAGCATCAGGAGTAGTCTGGAAACCTAGTAAATCACCAAACTCTTTGTGAGAGAATGAGTAGTCAATCCCGAACAACCTGAAAACAGCGAGTCCATCGGGTCTAGCCCAAGGGTCATGATGAAATGAGCTGAGGAACTCAAGAGTCAGGTTCCTATAAGTGTCGTTCCTGTCGTCAAACTGGTCCCACTGGAGTTGATGGCATAAAAATCTGACGCTTGGCTCTATCCCCAAGGCATCCATGCAGACATGGTCAGGGTACCTGGTAGGAGCCATAGGGCGTCTCATGTGAACATAGTAACGCTCTCTCTGTGCATCATCTCTAAAGGCCACGTGCATGTCATCAGGGTTCTGCATTCTGTACAAGGTTAGCAAACAAGTCCTGAAAGCACATAAATCATTCAATCGTGAGTCTTGACATAATAACAAATTAAAATAAAGTAAAAATAAAGAAATAAAAAGTACAAAAGTAAGAAAAACCATGGGTTGCCTCCCATGCAGCGCTTGTTTAACGTCATTAGCTCGACGACCGATATTTAAACATCATTGGAAGGATATGGTGGATCACTCAGAGTATGACAGGTGTATGTTGTTGGAATGTCACCTCCTTCGTAGGGCTTCAACCTCTGTCCATTGACTATGAACGGTTTACATGTTTGGTTCTTGATTTCAATAGCACCGGATCTCAGGATCTTAGATACTTCGAAAGGGCCAGTCCATCTCGAACGGAGTTTACCTGGAAATAGTCGTAGCCTAGAATCGAACAGGAGAACAGGATCGCCTATTTTGAAGTCTCTTCTTATGATTCTTTTGTCATGCCAAGCTTTTGTTCTTTCTTTGTATATGATGGCATTTTCGTAGGCAGATTGTCTGAGCTCTTCTAATTTGTGGATATCAAGGATACGTTTCTCACCAGCTGTCAAGTAATCCAAATTCAAAGTTTTGATGGCCCAATAGGCCTTATGCTCCAACTCAAATGGTAAGTGACATGATTTTCCATAGACCAGTTGATAAGGGGTTGTTCCTATAGGAGTTTTGAAAGCGGTTCTATAGGCCCATAATGCTTCTTGAAGTTTCTGCGACCAATCTTTTCTAGATGTAGAGACAGTCTTCTCGAGGATTTGTTTGATCTCCCTATTAGATACTTCCACTTGTCCATTGGTCTGTGGGTGGTATGGTGTTGCTACTCTATGCTTAACTCCATACTTGCTTAAAAGTTTATCAAATATTCTCGATATGAAGTGTGATCCTCCATCATTTATGACTAAACGGGGTGTTCCAAACCTGGGAAATATATAATTCTTGAATAATTTGATGACTACTCTGGTGTCGTTTGTGGGTGCGGCGATAGCTTCAATCCATTTAGACACGTAGTCAACAGCTACTAATATGTACTGATTTCCAAAAGATGGTGGGAACGGTCCCATAAAGTCTATACCCCATACGTCGAAGAGTTCTACTTCTTGGATATTTCTTAACGGCATTTCATTACGTCTTGAAATATTTCCTGTGCGTTGGCATCTGTCACACTTGACAATGAAAGTATGGACATCACGCCACATAGTAGGCCAGAATAGGCCAGCTTGAAGAATCTTGGCGTAGGTCTTAGATGTGCTTGCATGTCCACCATAGGGTGCAGAGTGACAATGCTCAATTATATTATTTACCTCTTCTTCTGGAACACAACGGCGGAAAATGCCATCTTTACCTCTCTTGAAAAGAAATGGATCGTCCCAATAGAAGTTTCTCACATCACTATAGAACTTCTTCTTCTGGTGGTAGTTTAGATCAGGGGGTATGATGTCAGCGGCTAGGTAATTAACAAAATCTGCATACCAAGGTACATTGCTTATAGCTAAGGATTTATGAAATTGCTCATGAGGGTCTGGGTTATCATCTTCAATGGTTTCTAGTTGGGCTATCAGTCTATCGTAGGCAAAATCGTCATTTATGGGAACTGGATCAGGTTTCAGGTATTCTAGCCTAGATAGGTGATCAGCTACCACATTATCAGTTCCTTTCTTGTCACGGATATCCAAATCAAACTCTTGTAATAATAGAATCCATCGAAGTAACCTAGGCTTGGCATCCTTTTTGCTTAGTAAGTAACGAATGGCAGCATGGTCGGTGTAAACTATAATCTTGGCTCCTACTAGATAAGATCTAAATTTGTCTATTGCAAAAACTACAGCTAGGAGCTCTTTTTCGGTTGTTGCGTAGTTGAGCTGTGCAGCGTCTAGGGTTCTACTGGCATAATAAATCACATGTAACTTCTTATCTTTTCTCTGACCTAGAACGGCTCCAACAGCATAATCACTGGCGTCACACATTATCTCAAACGGTTCCGACCAATCAGGGGGTTTCATTATAGGTGCTGAAATCAGAGCTTGCTTCAGAAGATTAAATGCTTCAGTACATTTTTCATCGAAGATGAACTCAGCATCTTTCATTAAAAGACCAGTTAAGGGCTTTGTTATTTTGGAGAAATCCTTGATAAAACGTCGGTAAAATCCGGCATGTCCAAGAAAACTTCTTATCTCCCTGATAGTCTTCGGCGGTTTTAGATTCTCTATGACTTCTATTTTTGCTTTATCTACCTCTATACCTTTTTCGGAAACTATATGTCCTAAAACAATCCCTTCGGTGACCATGAAATGACATTTTTCCCAATTTAGCACAAGGTTTACCTCCACACATCTCTCCAGGATTTTCTCAAGGTTGACAAGACAATTTTTGAAATCTGACCCACAAACTGAGAAATCGTCCATAAATACTTCCATAATTCCATCTAAATAATCAGCAAAGATAGACATCATGCAGCGTTGGAAAGTTGCAGGAGCATTACAAAGTCCAAAAGGCATTCTTCTATAGGCAAAGGTTCCAACTGGGCATGTAAAGGTAGTTTTTTCTTGATCTTCGGGGTGAATAGGTATTTGGAAGAATCCTGAATATCCATCTAAATAACAAAAGTAAGAGTGTCTAGCTAGGCGCTCCAACATTTGGTCTATGAATGGTAATGGGAAATGGTCCTTCCTAGTTGCTTTATTTAATTTTCTATAATCTATGCACATACGCCAACCTCCATCAGTTCTTTTTGCTACAGGTTCGCCCTTCTCGTTTTGCACGACTGTGATGCCTCCCTTTTTAGGTACTACATGCACAGGACTCACCCATTTACTGTCCGAGATCTGATATATTATACCTGCCTCTAGTAACTTAAGAACTTCAGTCTTAACTACAGTACTCATTATAGGATTTATTCTACGTTGGTGTTCTCTAGAAGGTTTTGAATCTTCTTCAAGCAAAATCCGATGCATGCATACGGATGGGCTTATTCCTTTTAGATCAGAGATCTTATATCCTAAGGCTGAGGGGTACCTACGTAAAACTTCTAATAATTGATCGGTTTCTTCTTGGTTTAAGGTAGCACTGACTATAACTGGACGGTTCATATCTTCATCAAGAAATTCATATCTCAGGTTTTTAGGCAGTTCCTTAAGTTTTACGGTCGGTTTTATAGGGCAAGGCATAGGATCTGGGGTAAGAGATAAACATTCGTGAAGGTTATCATCAATGTAGGGTGTTTTATAATTGTCATCTTCCAAGATAAGGGTTGATGGCAATTTTATAGATTCAGTTTCTGCTTCTTGTTCTAATTCCCTAATACATTCTTCGATGATATCTAAGGCATAACAAGAATCTCCTATCACAGGTGCCATAAGAAATTTTGACAATATAAATTCTATCTTCTGGCCACCTACCTCAAAAGTTAGTTTTCCCTTTTTAACATCTATTACGGCTCCAGCAGTCGATAAGAACGGTCTACCTAGGAGGATTGGTATGTCGTCATCTTCTTTAATGTCCATGACAACAAAATCAGTAGGTATAAACAGCTGACCTATCCTAACAGGGACGTCTTCAAGTATGCCTATAGGGTATTTAACGGATCTATCGGCTAATTGAAGTGACATCTTAGTAGGTTGTAATTCTCCTAAGTTTAATCTCTCACAAACTGCTAAAGGCATTAAGCTCACACTAGCTCCTAAGTCTAGAAAAGCTTTTTCGATGACATGATTCCCCAAAACACAAGGAATGGAAAAATTTCCGGGATCTTTATCTTTCTTTGCTAACCTATTTTCGGAAATAGAATTACATTCCACGGGTTTCGGATCTTCGAGTCTACGTTTATTTGTAAGTATGTCTTTGAGAAACTTAGCATAAGAAGGTATTTGGGTGATGGCTTCTGTAAAGGGGATTTCTACGTGAAGTTTTTCTATAACCTTAACGAATTTTTGATATTGATTATCGATTTGGGTTTTCTTTAATCTTTGAGGGTAAGGTATTGGTGGTTTGTATGGCGGTGGCGGTACATAGGTTTTATTTTTAGGTTCTTCTCCTTTTTCTTGACTTTCCGGGGTTTCAGGCTTCTCTGGTTCCTTTTCCTCATTCCTCTCAGAAGTTTCGGGCTCACTTAATCTAGGGTTTAAAGGTTCCTTATAAGCGGTTCCACTTCGTAGAGTAATGGCATTAGCTTGCCCTTTCGGGTTTTGTTGAGGTTGTCCAGGGAACTGTCCTCCAGGTGTAGTCTGTGGGGCTTGGTTTAACGCTACATGAGAGATCTGGGTTTCAAGCATCTTATTATGAGTAATAATTTGATCAACCTTGGTTCCTAACTTGGTAATTAGTTCGTTAACATGGACGTTATGGTTCATGAACTCTTTGTTTTGTTGTTTTTGAGCAACGATAAAATCTTTTACAACTTCCTCAAAGCTCGGGCTAGGTGGTACAGGTTGCATAGGTTGATTTGTTCTAGGGGCTTGGTAACCTTGTTGTCTCGGAGGTGCGGTATTTTGGATAGGGTTATTATTTTTGTAGGGGAAGTTTGGGTGATTCCTCCATCCAGGGTTATATGTGTTTGAAAATGGGTTCCCTTGGGTATAGTTCACTTGCTCAGTGTTGGTTTCATTCAACAGATTGCATTCGGCGGATTGGTGTCCTTGCGTTCCACATATCTCACAATTCGGCGAAACTGCGGCTACAGTATTCGGAGTTGTGCACATATGTTCGACTCTAAGGGCCAACGCGTCCATTTTAGCCTGCATCATGTCTATAGAGCTTAGCTCGTGTATTCCTCCTTGGGCTTCCTTCTTTTCCACTGTCGCTCGTTCTACTCCCCATGATTGATGGTTTTGGGCCATATCCTCGATAAGGGCACTAGCTTCAGGGTAAGGTTTGTTCATCAGTGCGCCACCAGCGGCAGCGTCGATGGTCATTTTAGTGTTATAAAGAAGTCCATTATAGAAGGTTTGGATGATTAGCCAATTCTCTAGGCCATGGTGTGGGCATGCTCTTAATAGTTCTTTATATCTCTCCCAGGCTTCGAACAACGACTCTCCTTGGTGTTGGGTAAATCTAGTTATTAGGTTTCGAAGAAGAGCGGTCTTACTTGGGGGAAAATATCTAGCAAGGAAAACTTTTCTAAGGTCATCCCAAGTTGTTATTGAATTGGGTGGAAGGGAATCTAACCATGATAGAGCTTTATCTCTGAGGGAAAAGGGAAATAATCTTAAGCGTATTGCCTCAGGAGAAGCTCCATTGGTTTTAAAGGTGTCTGCTAATTGAAGAAAGTTTTTTAAATGTTGGTTTGGGTTATCAGTAGCGAGACCTGCGAATTGTCTCTGTTGCACTAATTGTAGCAGGGATGGTTTAAGTTCAAAATTATTGGCTGGGATAGCGGGGTTTACTATACTGGAACTAGGTTCCTCGTTTGATGGTTGGGCGAAGTCCTTAAGAGGTCTTCGATTTTGATCTTCGGCCATAGCTCTCCTATTCCTATGGAAAAACAAACGTGCGCGAGCGTAACGTTCAGGTTCAGCTAGATGGTCTACTAAACTTCCAGCACTGCGAGTCTTTCGCATTGACCGGTGGGTAACAACCTTAGTCTAAACGGTATAACTACAGGGTAATGAAATTTGACGATATTGGTCCCCGGCAACGGCGCCAAAAACTTGATGCGTGTTTTTCGCAAGTGTACGAATCACGTCAAAGTAATATAAAAGATTATCGAATCCACAGAGACCAAGTGTCAATCTATCGTACCTGTTGTTATGGTGTTTATCTAAGGCAACTATTTTTAAGGGTTTTAGTAAGGGTGCAATGGTAAATAAAATTATAATTTTAAATAATAAATAAAAGACAGGCTCGAATGTAATTCACGTAATCAATGATAATCCAGTACTTGTTAATGGAACTACTTATGGGCAATGTTTTCTCCTTTGAAAAGAACTAATTTAACAGGAACTGTCGCTTTCGCGTATTCAGAACCGAGTTGTACTCTCTAATCAACCCCTCCTATTGTCACGGATAGAAAGGTGCGTACTGCGTTAGAGTTAGTAAACCTATTTTTAAGAAATATAGTTTCTTAACAAAGTTGAAAAGTATTTTAACCTGGACTTCTTAGCAAAAAGAGGTTCTTATGAACCAGACTCTAAATCTCATAACGCGTCCGAAAATCGTTTTAAAATCTCTTTTCTTTTTAATCTAAAAACTCCTAATGAACTATACAAAAGCGCTTTTGGCTGTTTTTGAAATAGTTAAAAACAATTACTTGAATTGAAAGATAAAATAGCCCTTAGGTGTTTCCACGAACAATTATACTGATTACTGGTTTAATTACGATCCTTACATTCTAACCTTTATGGGATTAGTTAGACATGATAAAGTAAATATTCTTTTTATAGTTTTTCATATAAGTAATTTAAAGCGAGTGCGGGAAATAAACAACGTAAATGTGCGAGTGCGGGAAATAAACAACGTAAATGTGCGAGTGCGGGAAATAAACAAAGTAAAGTGCGAGAAAATAAATAAAAGTAAAGCAATGCGGAAAAATAAAATACTAACTGGAATTAAAATGGCGGCAGGATTAACTTCCCCCAGAGTGCTCCAAAACTCGAACCACAGACAGATTACAGACTCGATCACTCGATTGCAGAGGCACCCCGATGTGGAATGGCAACTGCTTTATAACTGATATATGCCTAGAGAATTCTAATTCTGGATGAAGAAAAACGAAAATCTAAGGTCCTATTTATAGGAGAAACTGGAAGCGCGAAATGACCGGGACGCCCCTCCACTAAAAAGTGGAGGTTGAAGATTTTTGCCTTGTGGCGCCCGCCATAGGCCTATGGCGCCCGCCACGGTCCCTACAGGGGATGATGTAGTGGGGATCGTGGGTCTTGGAGGTTGAGGAGTGGTCTTGAGACGTGGCCACGTCATGGCTAACCCCATGGCGCCCGCCACGGTGGGTGCCGTAAGTGCAAAATGCTGAATTTCTAGGTTTTCGTCCGTTTTCACTCCTTTTTCGCTCCTTTTCCCGATTCAAGCTCCGATTATTATAAAAACCTGAAAACATAAGAAAACAAAGCAATAACAAAGCAAAACAACAATAAAAGCTAAGAATGCATGCGAAATCGGAGTCAGAAATACGGTGAATTTTAGTGTGATCACTCGCCTAGTGCAAAAAAACCTTTTTCAAACTAGAACTTTGATGAACTTAAAGCATAAAAAACGGTTCAAGAAAACATGCATGTGATGTTTTTGATGTTAGCATAAGATTTATAAACATGCACCGGGGATCATAAATGGTATGCATGACATAATCATTCATTATTACTGACATTTCAGGATCTGATTAAGCAAAAGAATGAATAGCTCACCATACCTTGATTGCGCCTTTGAATTGAAATGAAGAGAGGATGAACTTTATATTTTGATTTCTTTAGCAAGGAAAATTCAAGTTGTTTTTAAAAAATGTGAACAAAAAAATGAAATCCACTTAGACTAAGACTTTTGACCATGCAAACAATGTTCTTTTTGAGATTGTGTCGTGTTAGATACAGTTGTGCTGGTGAAGAATTAACTGATCCCCTATGCATGCTAGACGCTTAATGACCTGGCCAGGCTGCGCTTAGAAATCCCATCTTTTTGTTGGCTTTGGAATTAACTTTCTTAAAGTGTTTAAATTAATGACTAATTCTAAAGAAAACTATAAAATGTGGTAGGGTTGTCTCCCAACAAGCGCTTGATTAACGTTAGTAGCTTGGCAGTGATTAGTAACACGTGACACCAATTACCTTATAACTTACCTCATAATATTTTTTTGTAAAATTTACTTCACCTTTGTCAATATCCACGAACATCCTTATAGTCTTTATGAAAGGCCTTTCTACTATGAAAGGTATCTTTAGGTCTGCCTTGACATCCAACATCCCAAAGTCATGAGGAAATGAGAACTTGTCTATATAAATCAGCACATCTTTGATAGTTTCCACTGGCGCCCTGCATGTTTTGTCTTCCATATGTATTGTTGATGTAGCCAACTCTATTTGCATACACACAAGTTTTTCTACCACTAAAAGTGGTATAACTATTAACACTTACACCTTAATTAATGAGTGCATTTCCAATTTTCATATTTCCTATAGAGACATTTAATAAAACTACTCAAGGGTTAGCTTGCTTCATGTTAGGTCCTTCTTATCATCTTTGCAGGCTTCATCCTACAATCCTTCTTCCTCTAGTCCTTCTGCTCCTTCTTCTGGTATTTGATTGGCTTTGACAACAATTTTTTTAGGCTCAAGAACAACACTACATTACTCTTAGAGTCTACTTTACATTTGAACTAAATATGTTACTTGGGAGATTTGAGAACTACTTGGCTATTTGACCCACCTATATTTTAATTTTTTTAATGATGGTTTCGGTATTTTTGTGACTGGTCATAGATACCTGCATGAATTGGTTGAGTGTATTCTCCAACTTTGTTACTTAGTCTTATTGTGGAGGTGCTTTTGAACAATGCTAAAAATATTGTCCATTGGATGAAGCAAAAACAGTAACTGCACATAACAGAAACAACACTGATTCAATTCAATGAACTCCAAAAATAAGAAACGTAGTAGAGCAAGGTTTAGATAATGTGATCGGTAGGTTAACGGTGAAGGTCATGAGGCTGCTTGTCTGGGATGTAAACGATCAATTGATTATTCATCATTCTTTGAGCGGCAATGTCGCTACAGCAGCACGGGGAGGGAGAGTGCGCCGATACGACAACGACATGAATTGAGACTGATGAGTGTTAAGGCAGGGTCTCTGCTATGAAGAGTCATTTCTTTCTTGTTTGTTTGACGAGAAAAGAAAACGAAAACGACGTCGTTAATTTTTTTGATTTAAAAAAATTACAATTAGATCAGGTTTAATAAAGTACAGAAAGAAATATTTGACACATAAGTCGATATGTCCGAGTGGTTAAGGAGATAGACTTGAAATCTATTGGGCTACGCCCGCCCAGGTTCGAACCCTGCTGTTGACGATACCTTTTTGTTTTGTCTTATAGCACGTGAAATTGATTGAAAATTGAATTTTTCCCCTTAATTTACACCTATTTAAAACACTAAAACATATTTTCTGTATTTTCTTGCCAAAATTTAGAAGATTGAAGGATTTTTTATTTACATTTTTCAACTCTCCAAAATATTTAGAAGATTGAAGGATTTTTTATTGCTAAATTCTTAAATATCCATGAATTTTTGTTGGGTACTGATACCTTTAAATTGATTTTAATTTTTAATTTTTTTAAAAATAAAATAATATAAAAATGATCTGACATTGAGTATATTTATTTATTTGGGTAAAAGTATCGTATCTAATTAAATTTAAAGGTTTTGGAGTGTTCATCTTTTTAATTTTATTTTTGTAAGACTTATATTTAATGTGTTGTAATTATTTTTTTACATCGGTGAAAATGGAAAGTGTTAATAGAAATATTATATGAACTATGGGAGGGAGACAAATATAATATTATTGGAATTGGAGAGTAAAGTGCAAAAAGGACAAAGGGTTAGCAATATTATTGTTAGAAGTGATCAAATAATATAGTATTTAAAATAAAATCTGGGTAAAAAACATGATTTTTGAATTTTATAGTGAGAGATTAATTCTCATAACCTTTTGGAGTTAACATCAATTTTCGCATGGTGTTTAGAAAATTACAAAGCAAAACAAATGAAATATAAAGTCACAAACAACTTTTTGGAGTTAACATCAATTTTATATTTTATAGTGAGAGATAAAATATGCATGGTGTTTAGAAAATTATAAAGCAAAACAAATAAAATATAAAGTCACAAATAAACCTAACAAAGTAAACGAAATAAGTTTAGAGAAAAATAATTTCCAAAAATTTGAAGTTATGGAATGAGATTTCACTCAACAGAGTCTTGTTCTTCTTCTTCTCCTTCTTCTTCCTCCTCTTTTTCTTCTTGTCGAGATTGCATTTAAGCAAATGAGGAATTTGGAATTTGGATTCTTATCTTCAAATTACTCATAATGTCTCGCAGTGCAAGCAAATCTCTATGGTAGACATCATTTATGTTCCATTCATGAGTAAAATAAGTGCGCACCTTTCTAATGACATATTCCAGATTTATTGATTCATGTTGGTTTTGGTGAGGTAGTAGGGTTGATATCCTATGATTGTTGACCTTATATTGTCGTGTCATACAATTACGTCTAACATAATCATCGTCCATTAGCCTAGAAGTGACAATGTGCAGGAGGAAAATCAACTACATTTGGGCTTCTGCGCTGAGGTTAGACTTTTTGAACTGGACATGTGTACCTGACTGACCTATTTCAAAAACTTCATTCTCAATACAAAAGTTGGTAGTTATTCCATCATAATTCAAGTCATTTCTATGAACCTCCCATAAAAGGCATACAATTATCCTTGAGGTAGTTCACATGCATCTTTAATATAATCATGCATATCATCTCAATCACATGGGATAACTCTCCCTCTTACCCAAGAGGTTCTTCTCATCATTGCATCTTCTTTTGCAAACTTGGCATTAGCGTAAAATTCCCTTATAATATCAACATTGATTTTGTCTGGGGGATTCACTAGCACTTTCCATCCTCTATTATTAATTTCTTGCATGAACATTGAAAATTCTTCCGAGTCTTCCAATTGAATTCTTCTTTTAGCCACAAGTTGCATACTTCTAATTTCATTGAAAACTTCCCCGTGATACAAATTTTTGAATAGATTTATATCATAGGGTACTCTGGATGATTCCATTTTTGATTGTTTTTCCGTCCAATAACGAATTTCTTTTGGGCCATATGCAATTAATCATATGAACAACATATATTTTTATTATTTAATCAGTTCAATGATAAACATGAGAATGTGCATTCTTCTAATTTTGTGAACACACTTTTTGCATTCGTGTTCTCGCTAGGCAAGGCTCACAGCTCGCCTAGTGCAACAACCTTTTTCAAACTAGAATTTTGATGAACTTAAAGCATAAAGAATGGTTCAAGAAAACATGCATGTGATGTTTTTGATGTTAGCATAAGATTTATAAACATGCATCGGGGATCATAAATGGTATGCATGACATAATCATTCATTATTACTTACCTTTTTATTCATTTTGTTTTGTCTTATAGCACGTGAAATTGATTGAAAATTGAATTTTCCCCCTTAATTTAGACCTATTTAAAACACTAAAACATATTTTCTGTATTTTCTTGCCTAAACTTAGAAGATTGAAGGATTTTTCATTTACATTTTTCAACTCTCCAAAATATTTAGAAGATTGAAGGATTTTTTATTGATAAATTCTTAAATATCCATGAATTTTTGTTGGGTACTGATACCTTTAAATTGATTTTAATTTTTAATTTTTTTTAAAAATAAAATAATATAAAAATGATCTGACATTGAGTATATTTATTTATTTGGATAAAAGTATCGTATCTAATTAAATTTAAAGGTTTTGGAGTGTTCATCTTTTTAATTTTATTTTTGTAAGACTTATATTTAATGTGTTGTAATTATTTTTTTACATCGGTGAAAATGGAAAGTGTTAATAGAAATATTATATGCACTATGGGAGGGAGACAAATAAAATATTGTTGGAATTGGAGAGTAAAGTGCAAAAAGGCAAAGGGTTAGCAATATTATTGTTAGAAGTGATCAAATAATATAGTATTTAAAATAAAATCTGGGTAAAAAACATGATATTTAAATTTTATAGTGAGAGATTAATTCTCATAACCTTTTGGAGTTAACATCAATTTTCGCATGGTGTTTAGAAAATTACAAAGCAAAACAAATGAAATATAAAGTCACAAACAACTTTTTGGAGTTAACATCAATTTTATATTTTATAGTGAGAGATAACTTATGCATGGTGTTTAGAAAATTATAAAGCAAAAAAAATAAAATATAAAGTCACAAATATACCTAACTAAGTAAACGAAATAAGTTTAGAGAAAAATAATTTCCAAAAATTTGAAGTTATGGAAGGAGATTTCACTCACCAGTGTCTTCTTCTTCTTCTCCTTCTTCTTCCTCCTCTTTTTCTTCTTGTCGGGATTGCATTTAAACAAATGAGGAATTTGGATTTTGGATTCTTATCTTTAAATTACTCATAATGTATCGCAGTGCAAGCAAATATCTATAGTAGGGTTGATATCCTATGATTGTTGACCTTATATTGTCGTGTCATGCAATTACGTTTAACATAATCATCGTCCATTAGCCTAGAAGTGACAATGCGCAGGAGGAATATCAACTACATTTGGGCTTCTGCGCTGAGGTTAGACTTTTTGAACTGGATATGTTTACCTGACCGAGCTATTTCAAAAAATTCATTCTCGATACAAACGTTGGTGGTTATTCCATCATAATTCAAATCATTTCAATGAACCTCCCATAAAAGGCATCCAATTCTCCTTGAGGTAGTTCATATGCATCTTTAAGATAATCGTGCATACCATCTCAATCATATGGGACAACTCTCCCTCTTACCCATGAGGTTCTTGTCATCATTGCATCTTCTTTTGCAACCTTGGCATTAGCGTAAAATTCCCTTATAATATCAACATTGATTTCGTCTGGGGGATTCACTAGCATTTTCCGTCCTCTATTATTAATTTCTTGCATGAACATTGAAAATTCTTCTGAGTCTTCCAATTGAATTCTTCTTTTAGCCACAAGTTGCATACTTCTAATTTCATTGAAAACTTCCCCGTGATACAAACTTTTGAATAGATTTATGTCATAGGGTACTCTGGATGATTCCATTTTGGATTGTCTTTTCTGTCCAATAACGAATTTCTTTTGGGCCATATACAATTAATCATATGAACAACATATATTTTTATTATTTAATCATTTCAATGATAAATATGAGAATTTACGTTTTTCTAATTTTGTGAACACACTTTTTGCATTCTTGTTCTTGCTAGGCAAGGCTCATAGCTCGCCTAGTGTAACAACCTTTTTCAAACTAGAACGTTGATGAACTTAAAGCATAAAAAATGGTTCAAGAACACATGCATGTGATGTTTTAGATGTTAGCATAAGATTTATAAACATGCATTGGGGATCATAAATGGTATGCATGACATAATCATTCATTATTACTTACATTTGAGGATCTGATTAAGCAAAATAATGAATAGCTCAACATACCTTGATTATGCCTTTGAATTGAAATGAAGAGAGGATGAACTTTATATTTAGATTTCTATAGCAAGGAAAATTCAAGTTATTTTTAAAAAATGTGAAGAAAAATGAATTCCAATTAGACAAAGACTTTTGACCCTACAAACAGTGTAGGTCTACAATGTACTTTTTGGGATTGTGTTGTGTTAGATAGTAGTGCTCACTATGGTAATGTTCATTTTTTTAGTTCTCGCTAGGCGAGATACATTCGTGCTAGTGGAGAATCAACTGATCCCCTTGGCATGTTAGGTGCTTAATGACCTGGCCAGGCTGCGCTTAGAAATCCCATCTTTTTGTTAGCTTTGGTATTAAAGTGTTTAATTTGAAGACTAATTCTAAAGAAAATATTAAAATATGGTAGGGTTGCCTCCCAACAAGCACTTGATTAACATTAGTAGCTTGGCAGTCAGAAATGTCACGTGACATCAATGACCTTATAACTTACCTCATGATATTTGATTGTAACATTTACTTCATCTTTGTCAATATCCATGAACATCCTCATAGTTTTCATGAAAGGTCTTTCTAAGATGAAAGGTATCTTTGGGCCTGCCTTAACATCCAACATCCCAAAGTCTAGAGGAAATGATAACTTTTCTATATAAATCATCACATCTTTGACAGTTTCCACTGGTGTCCTGCATGTTTTGTATACCATATATAGTGTTATTGTAGCCAACTCTATTTGCATATACACAATTTTTTCTACCACTAAAAGTGGTATAATATTGACACGTATACCTTAGTAAATGAGTGCATTTCCAATTTTCATATTACCTATAGAGACATGTAATAAAACTACTCAAGGGTTAGCTTTCTTCCTGGTAGGTCCTTCTGATAATCTTTGCAGGCTTCATCCTACAATCCTTCTTCCAATGGTTCTTCTGCTCCTTCTGTCATACCCTAATTTTTCACCCCTAAGATGTCACCTCATTTACATTATTTTCATAACATTCATCATTGCGCATGTGTGTGTCTTTATGCATCACTAACCCCTTTAAAATCAAAAATATATGCTTTGGTTGTGTTTTGATCCTAGCTAGGGTTTTACGCTCAAGAAGCTCAGGGTTTGACCGGTCAAAGGATTGTGAAATTCTCAATACCTCCAGACCTAATCCAGTTTAGCATTTCTCAAAGGCCTTTCCTCATTAATAATCAAGTACAAGATTGCATCATTTCAAGATCAACATGGCTCAAGATCCTCAGTGCACCAAAATTAGGGTTTTTACCTAATTCAGTCCCTAAGTTGACTTTTGGATTAATGCATGATCCAAAGCCTGAAGATATGTTTCAAGTACCTAAAATACACCACATTAGTCCATTATTATGTTTGTAATGATCCAAAGAACTTGATTCATAAGAAATACAATGATCTGAATTCATATGGACCAACAATTAGGGTTTCTGATGAAAAGTCAACTGCACCTTTGACTTTTGACCGTTACATGATCTCAAACCTTAGGAAATGACTCAAGAAACTCAAAAACACCTTTGGAGTCCACCCATAGTGTTTAATTAGCCCAAGGGTTTGATTTCATAAAAGATCACCAAATTCAAAGTTTATCTTATACAAAAGTCAATTGTGGTCAAAATCAAGTTTGACTTTTGAAGTTTTTCATCAAACATAGTCTTTTCAAGTCAAGAAGGATTTTAATATGTGATTTGGATCATGATTAATCAAGAAAAATCAATAAAAGTGAGGTTACTTGCAAAAAGGGCAACCATGAAGAAATGAAATTTTTTCTAAGTTATGAGAAAACCCTAATTTGGTGCTAACTTGCCAAGGTCATAACTTCCAATCCAAATAACCATTTTCGTTGATCCAAAGATCAAATTGAAGAGCTTGCTACATACTACAACTTTATCCTTGAGGGGGAAATCTTTAAAAAGTGCATAGATTGAGAGATATGAAGCCATGAAGTTGAAGATTCCATGCTTTTGAACCTAAATCACTTAATGAAATTTTAAGACAGAATCTGTCTTATGTTTAAGCCAACTTTTGGGCTATTTTTTTACTATGATCCACAATGGTTCAAGACAAGTTTTGAACATCAAAGTTGGAGTATGATATCTTAGCTTTCCAAAATGACCAAGAACACACATTTACCTAATTTGAGCAAGGAGATATAAATCTCACAACATGCCTTGCCACAACTGATTTTCAAGATAGAATTGTCAAACCTACACGTGCCACACGACTTAGATAAGATTTGAAAGCTTGAAATATTCACAAGATCAACACCAAAAGTATCATAGAACATGTGCTCTGCAAGAGCATAACATAATTTTCAAAGATTCATCACTTGGCATGTGAAAATGATCATTTCAAAAGTGAGAAGTGAGGTCTTGTCCTCTAGCATTAAAGTGTTATAGTGAATTTTCCAAAAAACACTTCAATAAACTTGATTAAAACACCAAGGGATGAGATGCAATGTGAAAGGATCAGGCTCAAAGGATCAGAATTGCTAGCCATGTGAGTATGTAAGCTATGTACCATGGCATTCAAGTAATAGCTACATGACATCATCTATTGGATAAAGGCTTGCACCCCAATCCTCTCAAATTTAAAATATTTGAACTTCTTTCCCTATAAATAGAGGTCATTTTGATAATTCTAAACACAACAAAACTCAACAAGAAGCAAGTTTTCTCTCATTCATCTTCCTTCCAAAATTTCAAAATCCTAAAGAGGTGAAAACTTGGAATTTCAACTCCAAGCAATTTTTAACCAAACTAATCATCCGAACACTTCATATACATCATATAGAAGTGATCAAAACACTCAAACCTCAACTGTATTATCAGAATCACCAAGTCACATGTCATTTGCTCAATGTACATCTTAAACTGCAGATTGGATCAAGCCAAGTGATCTAGAGGGTTTCAACTCATTCTAAGCATTGTAACACCATCCTTAAGGGTCAAGGAAGCTGTCCAGATCATTAAATTACATTTGTAACACCTCCAACAGAGAATTCAATTCTCACTAGCAAGGTAAGTTTCTTCAAAATCTGAACTCTATGATTCATGCACAAATTTTGATCATTTAAGTTACAGACATGCTTAGCATGATGTTGTGATCATTTCCCCTCAATTAATTGTCATATATCATGGTCATATGGAATTTCATATTGAAAAGTTCATTTATGGTTCATATGGTGTCAACATTGGTTCTGTTTGATACATTCAATTTAAATGAAATTGAGTAATGTCATTCAATTCCTCTTGAAAAACCAAGCAACTTTCATGTTTACATAATATCATTTCATTGCGTATTAAGAGAATTCATAATGTTGGTGAAGCTCATGGAAGAAGACGAGCATGGAGGGAGCCATTTTTCAAAATAAAATGAAGTTTTAATATATTATTTATTGGTTCCAGATTAAAACTTGAATTGACATTGCTCTCTAGTGGAAACACTAGTATTTTTGTGTGAAGCGAGTCCAAGGTCTGGGGTTCGAATCCCCCTCGCCCTAGACCTTTTGGCTTTTATTTTTTTCAGTCAATTTCAAATCAACTCTCTATATTATTTTCTCCTTGCATTGTATATCAACCACACGCATGTTGCTCAATTGGTTATGTTTTAAACCTGTCACCCCAAGGGCGTGGGTTCAACACTTAGGAGAGACATTCCTATTTTTTTAGCACTATTTTTCTTCACTTTTCTTCACAAGTTCATTCAATTATTTCAATAAGAAAATTTAATCTTTTTGAGCTAATTTTTTGCACACTTCTCATTTATCTTATATATTATGAGAATCCTTTAAAAAATTCCAAAAATAATATTTTTTGTTTTGCCATTTTTATTAAGTGAAAAACCATGACTTTTTAAGGTGTTTTTCATACCCTTTTCACAATTTCTTTTGATTTTTCCTTGACCTAATTGCACATACATGTCTTTATGGTCATGATACACTTTGTGTAAACCTTGTTCAAAACATTTAACTTAAATTTTTAGACTTATACTCTATCCATACCTTGTTTAGGTATTGTTTTCTTTTGAAAATACTTTTGGTTATTCTTTTGAAACCCTAAGGTTTTTTATTTCAAATAACTTCTTTCTTTGAAAATATCCTTGATGCTTGACTTGGACTTTCGCTTGAGTTAGGATTCCCCAAAAACTTGGATTCAACTGTGGTTGAATGTCTTGCTCAGAGCTTTTCTGTATGAACCTTCATTAGGGTTTTGATAACCCTTCATTGTTCATTTGATCTTTGATCACCTTGAATGCATTGCTTGCTTGAACTTTTTTGTGATTACTTCCATTGATTAAATCTTTGTTCACTTGTTCAAGTTTTTCCTTCATAAACTCTTACCATGATAGATATATCTCTATGATTGATGCACATTCATATATTGTCACACATGCTTAATCATTCCATACTCATATCATCCTCGATGACTACACTTGTTTAAAAGTGAATTAAACTTACCTTGTTAAGTTTCTTTTTACATTTTTTACACTTCAGGCTTATGTTCAAACTACAATTGCTTTGACTTCCTTCTTAAGGATATGTAGGCATAGGATTGCGAGATCCTAGCGAGAAACCTTTTAGTTTTTCCCTTTATGTTTATACACAAAAACATTAGGATATTGTGCATCTCAAAAAATCAAAATACAACCTTTGCGCGAAAGGCGCAGAAATGCGATTCGATTGAGTCGCCACCGAACTTTATTTATCCCAAAAGAGGGAAAGGAAAATATCAAGAAAACCTTTTAAAAGAGAGATAAGAACATGGTCGTTGCAACCACATTCTGGATTTGGGAGTCGGTTATGCAAGGGAAAGGTATTAGCACCCGTCACGTCCGTTGTACTCAACGGGAACCTCTTAGTTTGATTTGTGGTGAGTGTTATCTAAGCTTGTTTGTTTTCTTCTCAATGATAAATGCGAAACGGTACAATAAAAGGAAAAGATGCTAAGGGTAAAATGAGTGGTTTTTCAGATAAGTTGCTCGCCAAGGATTGGGGCCCTTGTATCTACGTATACTCATTTGGACGAGAATGAGAAATCAGGGTGCCTGTAGTTCGACTACGGGAAATGATAGGGGAAACAGAAGATGGATAGAATTATGCTTACAAAGATCATCGTAATCTTGTGCCTACGTATCTTGCATTCAAATGAATGAAGAATCAAAGCGTCTGTAGTCCGTGGAGACGACCATGAAAAGAGGGGGGAAAATTTATGTTGAAGTTTGGTTCGGAAATGAAATATTGAATGACAAACAAACCAAGGGCGTGCCTTGAGAGCTGTCACTCAAGAATCCAAGGAATGCGAGATTCCAAGAACTCAGTTCTTTCGGAGTTTGATTTGAAAAGGTTTTGAGAAAGATTGAACATTTTGAATTCGAAAGATTGAATGAACAACAATCCAAGGGGCGTGCCTTGAGAGCCATTCATTAGAAGATCCAAGGAATGCTAGATTCCAAGAATCCTCTTCTTCCATAAGTTGATTAAGAAAATGTTTAGATAAGAATTAAGTGTTTTAAGAATGAAAGGTTGAATGAACAACAACCCAAGGCATGCGCCTCAAGATCCATTCATTCGAAGATTCAAGGAATGCTAGACTCCAAGAATCTTTTTCTTTTGAAGTTTGTTTAAGAAAGCGGTTTGAAATGGATAGCATCGAATTGGTTGGCAAGTTATTAACGGTGAGGCAAAAGGCACCCGACTTACGAGTTTGAATAAAATACCCATTGACATTGAATCAAGGGTTGGCGAAAAGGGTGTGAATCAATACTAATCCCTAGGGATACTCCTAATAACGAAACCACGACGAAATATGCAAGTGTGTACGTTAGGTTGATGGTGAATGCTAAAGAGCAAATGACTTATGAGGGGTGTTTAAAAATGGCTCGACGACGAATCGAGAATTGGTTTGAAAATGGTTTAATTCATGCTAGTCCCTAGAGGTGCTCCTAGTAAGCAAACCACAATCAAAGCAATACGAATGCGTACATCAAAAGGGGAGCGGGATACATGTAAGTTACACGGGATTGCACAAAATAAAATGTCTCATTGTCAAGTAGCTCAAGAGGAATCCGTGTGTGTGTGAAGTGTCCTAAACTAAGCCACGAGTAAGAGTTAGACAAAAGCTCCAAGTTAGGGTTTCTGTATATAGTCCAAGTTTCTGTTGCTCGGAAAAGTAACCACAGTCCACCAATTTAGGATTTTAGGATTTTGATTGTTATTAGTATGTTTTGAATAGTTTGAACAAAGTATGAACATGATATGAACAATATGAATAATATGACAAGATAAATATCAATGATAATATAATCAAGATAAGTATTAACAATAATATATGAACAATAATATAATTGAGATATATTGACAAGAAAGTAAATCAAGAATATATTGACAGAAATTAAAGTTAGTGGTTAGTCGTTATTGAATGAATCAGGTGGACTTTAACGCTTGTCGCAACTGCGAAAAAGGGCCAGCGAAAACAAACAGAAGAGTCGCCACCGAACGTTATTTATCCCAAAGAGAGGGAAAGAAAATGGTCGAAGAAAACCTAAAGGACGAGAAAAGACAAGATCATCGCAAGCAAATATTGGGTTCGGGAGTCGGTTACGCAAGGGGAAGGTATGAGCATCTCTCACGTCCGTTGTACTCAACAAGATCCACCCTTATTGTCTAACCAAAAAGTGAGTTATCTAAAAGCTACTGCTAAACGGGGGATGGAAAAGAAAAAGGATACTCGATAGGACATCATCGCCCTATGCTTACGTATTCCCTCATGCATTGGGAAAGTCAGAGTCAAGAATATATTTACGGAAATTAAAGTTAGTGGTTTGTCATTATTGAATGAATCAGGTGGACTTTAGCGCTTGTCGCAACTACGAAAAAGGGCCAGCGAAAACAAACAGAAGAGTTGCCACCGAACGTTATTTATCCCAAAGAGAGGGAAAGGAAATGGTCGAAGAAAACCTAAAGTACGAGAAAAGACAAGGTCATCACAACCAAATCTTGGGTTCGGGAGTCGGTTACGCAAGGGGAAGGTATGAGCACCCCTCACATCCGTTGTACTCAACGGGATCCATGCTTGTTATCTAACCAAAGAGTGAGTTATCTAAAAGCTACTGCTAAACGGGGGATAGAAAAGAAAAAGGAGACTTGATAGGACATCGTCGCCCTATGCCTACGTATTCCCTCATGCAATGGGAAAGTCTGAGTCAACGTAGTTCGGAAAACTACGGGTAATGGGGGGAAGGTTGCTCGTCAAGACATCATCGTCTTATGCCTACGTATCCTCATCTGGTATGAGAAATCAAAGCAAACATAGTTCGGGTAAACTAGACCACTAGTTGGTTAAGTGTTTTTTTATGAGCGACAATAAGTTCTCATTCCAGCAGTTAGGGTGGATGCCTATTTGCGATGGAGCGGAAAAGTAACGTACTCTTGTTTGAAAATGATTTTTAGAACAATCCCGAAGGATAAAAAGGTTTGAATTTGGTTTAAGAGTTTTAGTGAAGTGAGTTGAATTTGTTTGAGATTCACGTTGCATTAAAGACTATGACATAGGAGCGAATGCGTCGCATATCGCCCAAAGGGCATACACTAAACACTCTAGACAAGTGAGGAGAAACCCCACACTCATCATTTCCCATATGCTTAAGGCTCGTGGCGCACAATATTCATCATTCTTTATTAAGTATCTTAAGATTATTTGAGATGAGAAGGGAAAACACAAGAAAAACACTAAAGGGAAACTGAAAACCCTAATGTTATCATACAAAATGGCCCTAAAGTTGAGATAAAAGGGGAGTCTACCTAATGTTATCATATAAATGATGGACCTAAAGTTGAGATGAAAGGGACTATCCTAATTGTTATCAAGCAAAAGATTGAAAGCCTAATGTCTCTCCTACTCCCACCTTAATCAGAAATTAAGTGAGGCTAGGAATCCTAAGGGATCATGTGAGCAAGCACAAGTAAACACTATCTAATTCAATCATAAATGAAAACAATATTGAAACTTAAACAAGTCACAAGAGATGAAAGAGAAGAAAGAAGAAAGATGAAGAAGAAGGAAGATGCAATCAAGAAGCAATCATGGCAATTCAAGACAAAAGGCATCAAGCAAACATACACTTCAACCACACAAGGTGAACATCAACATCATGTCAAAACAAACAAAGAAGCATTCACATTGTCAAACCACATCACAAGATTTGCAAAGAAAAACACAATGGCAACACAAAATGCCCATACACAACCAAATGACTCAAACAGCTCACCAGAAGCAATGTTGTACACAAATCAAAATAGAATAAGATCAAATGAGATGAGAAATCAAATGGGGTAGTAGTACAACATATCATACTCAAATCATGTCAATGATCAAAGAGAGATCATAAAAGAAATAAATCATGCATCCCATTCATAAACAAGTCCAAACCATAGACAACAAGCATGCACACACACAAACCTAAAGGGAAAGGCACATGGTTATGACATGAACGTAAGAAGAAGCCATAACATCAACATGATTATCAAGTTAGCATCCAATCATAAACACACAAGAGAGATCATACAAGTTTGAATTCAAAAACATACCTTAAGAAGAATCATACATCAAAATCATCCACAAAAAGTAAAGAAACAACAATCAAGCATCAAAATTCCAAATGACTTGAAGAACAACAGAAAGTCACCCAAAACATGGATTAAAACACACACACACAAATTTGCAATTTAAAACCAATTAAAAAACAAATAAAAGGCAAATAAATCACATAATAAAAAGATTGAAATTAGTTAAACACAAACAAGAACCCATGAAAATCACCATCGGTAAAAAACCATCATAGGATCATGCACTAATTTCCTCACAATTTTAAAATATCCAAAAATAATTTTAAACTAATTAAAATCAAGCAAATAAACAAAAAAAACATGAAAACTAGCAAAACCAAAAATAAAAATCAAATAAAATCACCATAGGTCAAGGACCATTATAGGATCATGTGATCTTTTTCCCATATTTTTAAAAGGCTTAAAAGTAATTTTAAACCAATTAAAATTAACCAAACAAACAAAAGTCCAAGAAAAATAGCAATATGAAAAATAAAAATGCACAAAAATGAAAATCATAAAGAGAAAAATAAAATAAAATTTTAGAAAATATTTTGGTATTTTTCTGATGAAAAATGAATTTTATATGAGTTTTTGAAAATAAAATGAATATAAAAACAATTTTGAAAAAGAAAATAAAACAGAAAAAACAACACGCGTTGGGTCTGCTCTCATTAAATGACGTGGCTAATCCAAAGGCCAGAGAGTTCACATCAGCAGTAGATCTGAGTCAAACTCATCACATCCAACCAACAAAAGTCAAAAGCGCAGGATTAAAACAAGTGGCATGATGGACGGTCAGATCATCATCTTCAACCTCCAGCCACTTAAAATCTGCATAGATTTGCAGAAATTCGTGGATTCTTAAAACCACAACCACTGGAGCTCATAGTGGTTTCATTTGATGTGTCTTTTCAAGCCGATCTCAACCATATCATCACGCCAAATTTCTTTAAAACACAACTCACTCGACTTGGAAAAAACCAGAAGAAAATTAAAACACGAATTTGAAAATTTACATGCTAAATTCAACCATAGCTAAAATCTAACAATCCTAACAGCATCAACACATCAAGGACTACATCTTAGCCAAAATTTTGAATTAAAATAGTTGAGAATTGTACCCGTTGAAGCTCAACTTTGAAGCTCTGAAAACGGAGTCCATAAGCTTGATTCAGGCCACGATTCTTCAAGTTCTTGAGCTGGTTAGCTTTACTGAATGATGATGAAGCTAACTGAGTGGAGATTTTGAGTGATTAAGGTGTGGAAATGAAAAAACGAAGTTTAAGCTTAAGAGTTCAAATGGGATCTCAGCAGGGTGATTCTGGCTATCAAAGCTTGTTGAAATGGGTGGAATTGAGTCCTAATCTATAGAAGAGGAGTTTGGAATGCTGAGGGAGGGTGAATGATGCCAAATGAAACGAATTCGTGCACACCTGTGTCATGAGCAAAGTGTGACTTGCAGCATGCCAAAACTCAACCAAAACTTGCATTTCAATGCTCTAATTAGGTCATACAAGTTTTTTAATGATGTTCAAATTGATTTCGTGCCTTAATTTGATGATTAGAGGCCATATTAACCAAATTCAATTCTGACTTCAAGTGAAAACTTAACTTTGAATTCAAACTTTGCAACCATGATTCTCACAATGTAGAAAGCTTTATGAGTTGATTCTTCTTGCATTGGATAGAAGGAGATACAATCTTTATAATGTGAAAAGAAAATATTGATTTGACAATCTGATTTGAGAGATATGATCCTTCAAAGTAGCTTGCATCAAAAGGTTCAAAATCACAAAATACTTAGAAAATTTTCAAGTCTTTTTAGGGACTAAAAATGACTTGTAATGTTTTGATAAAATCCAAGGCCTTCCATAGGTTTTTTAAACTTCCATGTTGAATCAAAGTTGTAGGAGACGTCTTCAAGTTCATTTTAGAAAATGAATGGGCTACAAATGATGAAAATTGACCAAGTTATGACCTTTGGAAGTTGACTAGAAAGTCTCTTCAAAACTCAAAATGACCTATAATATCTTCACACTTTTGATGACTTTTCAAGCACAATTGGACCTTTCCTTGCAAAGAGAACTTGTTGGGGATGATAAGAAGAGTTAATTAGAAAAAGGACCACTTCAAGATGTTGAAAATTGAAGAAGTTATGCCTATTTGACCATAGCATCCACAATTTACTAAATTAGGTCAAACACCTTAAACCCACTTTGAATATCTTGATCATTTCTTGCAAACTAAAACATGGTGAATCACATATGATCTTGAAATGATGTTGCTTTGAATCACACTTGAGGATGAGGGACCTTTGGGCTTGAGAATGCCACAAAATCAAGAAGACAACCTTGCTTGAGGTTGAAGAAACATGTCCCTATTTCTTGAGAAACAAGCCATGATACCTTGATCCCTTGTCTAGAACTATGCTATGTAAGAATGAAAATGAAAATGCAAAGAAACATAAGTTAAGACACAAGATAAAAGATGGGCAAATTTTGGGGTGCTACAACGCTAAATCGTCGTAGCACGATCTATGGTGAAGATCATACTATAGGAGGTCGTGCAAGTTGATATTTGTGCTAAAACACGATGGAGAAATGACATTGAGGATAATTCTCCAAAGAAATCATGCCACACGAAAAGAAAAGGCGATGATCTCGTCTTAATCACAAATTTTCGTCGATTAATCGAAGGTAACCTATCACAATCCCAAAGTATAAAAAGTGATCTCGATGATCACTCACTACAGATTTGAAATAATGAAGGTTAGCAAACTCAATCAACAATCATCTATGAATAAAAAGACTTCATCGACCAAAGATAGAAATAAAATCGAAGGGAGAAATAAGAAAATCAAAACAAAATCAAAATGAAAAGCTATGGATTCAAGAAAATAACATAGTAATTTGAAACTAAAAAAACAAAGTGCTACTAAAACAAAACTAGAAAAACAAAATTAAGAAATAAATAGAAAATATAATAAATAAATAAAACTAAATTAAAGAATGAAATGGGGTGCAACGCTGGAATCAATGTGTGTAGAAAGAAGAAATCACATGGGCTTCCAAAAAAAAACCATCATCCTTAAGAGAAAAAGGCATGATGAAGAAAAAAAGGTGCTGTAGGTTAAAAACTAAATGGGCTATAAGCCCAAGACATGATCAACCGAACCCTTTTTTTAAAACAAAAGAAAAGAGGCACGCACAAGACCAGCTAGCCATAAAGTTATTTTCCACTTTAAAACAAAAGATCTAGACAAAGCAGAAACCAGAACATAGAGCATATCACTAGCAAACAAAAAGGGGACGGTGGGAAAACGACAACATCTGCATTCTCTTCAAAATCAAACAAATGAAATGAGGACAGACGTACAGTGAATCAAAACGAGTCATGGACTCATAAGAAAGAAGAGCAACACGGTCCAACCTTCTTCTTTTTCTGTGCGATTCGTATTCAGGTTTGGTTTAAAATTTCGTTCTCCTATGATTTTGTTTCAAATCGCTCCTCCAACTTATGAAGGGTTTGGTTTGAGGTGTATGGTTGTGGATTTGAATCTCCCTCTTCTTCTCTATTTCTAGGTATGTTTGAGTGTATGAGTTGAAATATTGAAATTGAAGGTTGTAGTGAGTTATTGTTGTTTTTTTATGAAGATGAAGGGTGGAGGTTAAGCAATGGTTAAGGGAGGATTTGAGTTGCCGCCTCTTGTGTGCACTGAGATTTGATATATAGAGAGAGTTGAGGGTATTGTGGGAAATTGTTGACGTTGCTGCATAATTTGTGTGATGTATGGATTTGCTATGGAATTGTGGATTGATGTGTTGGAGGGTTGATGCGTGTGAAGTTCGTACCGTTGCTGCCGGTTTTTGTCACTTGGTCGTACGAAGGTTTGTGCAGGTTTAGTGGGTACGATTTTTATGCAGCTGGAGCATGGTAAAGGTGGTATATGACTCGCGTTTGGAATTTGGTATTTTTTTGCAAATTTAACAGCTAGAATTGGGAAGTTTTGTTGAGGCAATTATGTAGATATTATGGTCACGCAGGATGCTGTTGCAAAGTTTGTCACTAGATAGCTTGGTGTTGCATCTTGTATCATGTCATATATGGTGCATATGTTGGTTTATTGATGTTGCGATGTGTATTGCAAGTTATAGAGGCTGTGAATCACGAAGGCTATGGCTCAGGAAAGCTGTTCCGTGGTGGCCCGTAATCGCTGCGTGAGGAATGGAGCTGTTGTGTTGTGCAACAGGTGAAGATGCAACATGATTCACCACTTGACAGAAAATGCATATCTCATTTTGTGAGCCATGGTTTCATGTGAATCATGTTGCTGCGTGCGTACATAGCTTGGACATGGGCCATGTGATGGCTTTAGAGAAATCATTATTTTTGGCTCTTTTTTTTTGTTGCATTTTGTACAATTTGTCAAGATTGAAAAAAATGTAACATGGGACTTGATACATTCATGCACTATTTTTCTCGTAAGTTTAAATGATGATGGGTTTTTCCTCATTTTTTTTGTAACACTTATTTGAATGATGAACCTTTGTTGCTTTTTTTTTTTTTATAAATAGTTTGTATCATGGACTAATGAACTCTGTGATTTGCACCTCCCATATGCTACTCTTGAATCGTGTTAAAGAACTTGACCATGAATAAAACCTGCAATCTGATTCTTTTTTTAAAATGACTATTAAAGCTTGAAGTTCATGTTGATGACAGTTGACTTGAATCCAACTATTCATTTGAAACTAATTTCCAAACACATTTGAACATTTCTTGAACAAATATGACGCCTTGACTGAATCCAAAAAGGAATAGGTCTTATACACAACCCTTTAAATCATGATGAATCAAAATCTTCACTATGGACTAAATGAAAAAAGAACATGCCTTGCAATCATATAGCCATGACTTGAAGTAGGGACCTCCACACACTGCATAAAACCTTAATTGGAAGAAGAACTGGCCCTTGATGATCTTTAATCATGAAGCACATATAACTTGATGCAATCTAATAACCCGATCCATTCACAATTGTCTTGAACTAACACATAACCCCTAATTGGATCCTCAGCCACACACCCTCTAAATCAATGCACTCTGACTTGAGTTATGAAATAGACCTGACCCAATAAATTAGGTCAAAACCACTGAACTTCACCCAATCATTTGCCTTGGTCACTTTGAATTCAATCTTGCACAACCTTGAACTTGAACAACAAGCTGAAGCAACATATTATTATTTTTTTATTTTTGAATGATAGTTAGTGGATGGATGTACGAATGAAAGTAATATACAAGATATGATAAATTTGGGGTATGACAGATACCCTTCAGCTACAACCTAGGTCAAAACATTAGGTTCTTTTATTGAAGTTCTCATCAAACAACCTAGTCTCCACTTGAGCTTTGTACAAGTAAACTTCATAAACAACCTAGCCTTCTCTTAGGCTTTATACAAGGAAGTCATACTTCAAACTCAAAACTCTTCAACAAAGAGATGAGAACTCCCCTTTGAAGTCCTAAAGTCAAACACCCTGCCCCTTGGGGCTTCAAACCTTCAAACCCTAGCCAACCTTTGGCTTCAAACTCAAAACACTTTCCCAGAGATGAGACACGAGTCATCTTTATGAGAGAGAGATCTCTTCTATTTTTCATACAACATTCAATCAAATATTTTCAAACTTTTACATTAAGTAATGTAAGTGGCACACTTGTTGATTCTATATCCAAGTCAAGGTCCCTCTTTTAATATGCAAAGACTCATTTAAAGGAAGATATGACATTACTCTGGATTTTCTACATCCAAGTTCAAAGCTTCTTCCCTTACTACTTTCTCAAAATGTTTGTGGCAAATAGGTGAGATATCTCCCTTAAGATGATAATTTGTCTCTTCTCTCAAACCAACAAAATCAAATCCACCCATTAGTAGGTGGAACTACGAACACTCTGATTTCTCAATTTCCTTTTGAGAATACGTAGGAATAAGATTGCGAGATCTTAGCGAGCATAATCATAAATAAAATCCTTAGATTCTCATACCTTCATCTCATACCATTTAAAAAAATATATATCTCCTATCACTCACACAAAACAACCAACAAATTCCCAATACACAACAAATGACTAACCAACAATAAGCATAATGTATGCAAGAGGTTCGTATAGAATACTATAGATACTTAGGGTGCTAATACCTTCCCTTTGTATAACCAATCCCGATTCCCAAATCTCTTAGTGCATTACATTGCACGCACCCCACGTGTTTATTTATATTTTTTCCCCTTATCTCTCCTGGGATAAAATAAAAGTTCACACGTGGACTGAAAGAAAGGGCCGACCTCACTTCGAAAGCAGGGATCGAATCCTGCGTCGCAGAAAAATTACAATTTCACTGGGGAGCTAAGGATTTCATCCCCCATAAAAGGGTTAAGCATATCTTATATATACTTGTAATTTTTACTGTTAATATTATTTGCTTACTGTTGTACTCATCATGTTTGTTTGGGGCTTTTTGGTTGATCTCTATGAGTGAGACAAATCCTAACCCGGACTTGAGTGTACATAAATAAGATAGGACGTTGATATAATCAAAAGTTACATGTATGGAGTAATCCTACGCATGAGTGACATATGATATAATCACACTCAGTGGAGACCCCTTTGAAATTATTGATGTCATTGCGAGTAGTCGTAATGTCATTACTTTTTACGACCTGGGAGCCTGAAAAGCTGAAGACCTTTAGTATCCCTTTACCCCACTTGAATTTTTAAGATGTAGTGCAGTGATTATCCAGGTGTAGACCTGAGATAGTTGATACGCGATACTACACTGAGATGAGTTTCTCTTGACAATATTATTGATTCCCGAGTAGTCGGTGTGTTGATAATATCCGAAAGATTGACCTATGACTCTGGGAACCATGTTAGAACATGTTCTACAGGTACAATGAACCCATAGTACATATTCCTTTGGTTTGATTAGACCCATGACTTCACGCTCGTGACGTCGAACCCGTGAACCCGTGTTTTTTATTTTGTATATGTGTGCATCCGTACATTCATACATTCATTCAAACATCATTTGTTTGGACCAAATTTTTTCAAGGAACTTAAAAACCTTTATGGCAAATATCATAGGTTTTAACATGGATTTTGGGAAAAGAAATACCAAGAAGTACAACTTTAAGGATCCTGATACAACATAATTAAGAAAGTTAGATCGTCTGATTTCTTGTCCAGAGGATTTTAGAAGAAACTATGGAGGAATCTTGGGTATTCTAAAGACTAGTGTTAAATAAGGAATTCTTGACACCCTTGTACAATTCTATGATCCTCTCTACCATTGTTTCAAATTTCCAGACTACCAACGGACACCCACATTGGAAGAGTATTCCTATTGGATTGGTTTACTAGTACTAAACAAAATCCCTTTCAATGGCTCAGAGGAAATTCCTAAATACTCAACCATTGCAAAGGCCCTTCATTTGGAAACTCCAGATGTGAAAAACAATTTCACCTCCAAGTGAGGAGTTAGAGGTTTAACTTCCAAGTTCTTGATAGAAAAAGCTACAGAATTGGCTAAAACTAATAGTAAAAGTGCTTTTGAAGCTATCTTTGCCCTACTTGTCTATGGACTTGTGTTATTTCCAAACATCAACCACTATGTTGATCTCAATGTCATCCTATTTTTAAGTGGTAACCCAATGCCTACTTTACTTGGAGATACCTACCATTGCATTCATCACAGGACTCTGAAGGGTAGTGAAACAACCATGTGTTATGCACCTTTGTTGTACAGATGGTTTAAATCACATTTACCAAGAATCAGACTCTGTTGAAAATCCTGACAAACTTAGGTGGTCTTAGAGGCTTATGTCTCTTACTCATACTAATATGAATTTGTATGATCCAGCTTATGAGAAAGGAGTTATCATTGACAGTTGTGGAGAATTCCCTAATGTACCTCTTCTTGGTATACATGGAGCGAATAACTACAACCCCGCTCTTGCGAGACGTCAGTTTGGGTATCCCATGAAGGACAGACCTATCAGTCTCTTGGTGTCAGGTTTCTTCTACCTTAATGAAGGTGGAAATCCAGATTAAAAAAAGACAGTCATAAAGGCTTGGCACACCATTCATAAAAAGAGAAAGGATCAGCTGGAAAATAAAAATTGTGTTGCTTTCAAGCCTTATACTCAGTGGGTCAGCACCAGAGCTTGTGAACTCAAGATGTCTTATCCTCTTGAGAAACCTTCACAACCTTTCATTGATTTATCCTCTACAATCACTATTGAGAGTAAGGAGGAATATCAAGAGCTCTTCACTAGGATGAAGTTGGAAAGAGACACTTGGAAAGACAAATTTCATACTGCAAGGGCTGAGAGAAGAGAATTGAAAACACAACTAAGAAAAAAACAACTTGATAGAAATCATGGAGCAGCTTGCTGTGGAAAGACAAAAAGAACAAGAGAATTTATTTTTCTTTGGTCATATTCCTCCTACCTCAGGTGCTTGGAAGAAGATCGTCAATCATCTTACAAGGGAAAATACACAAATAAAGAGACAGAAGAAGAAGAAACAACAGGTGGCTGGATCTTCGCCAACAAGATTTCCTTAGGACCTGTGTGCTTAAACTTGTCATCTTTGTTTTAGATATTTTGAAATTGTACTTTCATGGTTGTAATCCTTCAAGTATATTAAATAAAATGGGATCTTATCAAAAGTGTTATCCATTTTTATGATGTTTGCAACTTAACTTTTTGAAGTTCCTTGTAAACAAAGTCATTTGCATTTTTTCACATCATACATCATTCGAGCATTTTGCATTACAAGAAACTTACACGTATTCTCACTTTGAAGTTAATCTGTCTCATTCATATAATACTCGGGCCAATCATCAAAAAATGATGAACGAACTTGAGCTAGAAAATAAGGAGCTCAGAGAGGAAGTCACTGTTCTAAAAGATGATATAGAAGGGCTTAACAGCATGGTAGAAGCATTAACAGCTGCTCAGAATCATCCTTCAACTCAAGTTCAAAGGTTTGTCATCTCAGAAACTGTTTCCGCATCCGTCCCTGTCACATCAGTTGTCGTTCCGCAATATACCATGCCTCCCGGCTTTCCTTGGGGTATACCTTTTAACTTTATACCAGAGGGTTACAAACCTCCGGTTCCTGAAGCTCCAAAAGTCACATCAATTTTGTAAAATTTTGTGAGGTGCATGTAAGGGTCTTCATGATCTAAACATGCAAAAGGGTTAGTATAAATTTTTTGAAATAATCCCACTTTTATTTCACTTTGTCGAAAATTTATTTTCTTTCTTGCGAGATGAGTTATATGTCTAGAAATATGTTGACACAACATACCACCATTGTTATTTCCATTGTTGTTGTTGTTGTTGATTTCATCCATGGTTCTTTGTTTTGAGACAAAATACTCTTCTTGATCTAGCCTTCTGACTCTTTGTTTTTTTTCCTGTTTTAAATGAGGTTCTTGCATACGGTTCTGTCGATTTCGGGATCAGATAAAAATTGTCTTACATGCACCTTACCTCGCATAAACTAGTAAAAATAGAATTTATTCTAAATGCTAATTTTTAGTGTTATATCCCAAAATTTTCCCTACTTCTTTTCACTTTTCACCTGGTTCATGGTCTTGGGCTTATCTACATACTCATAGGCATTGAGGTCATTCATTTACAATTGTATTCTTCAAATGTCATCATTTGACTCAAAGGTTATTATCTAATAAACAATGCATTTGGGTTATGGTTTGCAAACTTAGTTCATGATATTTCACTTTGACTTTTTGCTTTGGCACCACAAGACCTTGGCGGATCTTTCTCTTGGATCAATTTTCTATGGGTCATTAATCTTTGGTTTGTGGTCTTCGTGGGTGACATCATCACATTGAGAGTTAAGGTCCATTTTCACTTAAAGTCTTAATTAGAGATTGCATCTCATTTAAGCTCAAGTCAATTTAAGAAATCAAGTTCAAGTTCAAAGATTAAAATCATAGAGGGGAAATCATGTTACTTGACATACATGACCATATATAGACCCCTCAACCGAATTCAAATCATGATGTACAATTACACAATGTCAAGACAAGGTTCATTAATCAAGAGTGCATACATTCAATCTATATGCACAACACATACATGATACATGCCAATCAAATACATTCCATGATTGTCCAAGCATAACTCACACATGAGCATCAACATACCAGTTCTAACATAAGTCTAACTAACTAATCCATTTCAATAATTCACTAACAACTCCATTTTCCAAACATACAACTAGTCACAATGTAAAACAATTCAATTTAATTAAACCTCCTAACCAAACTACTCCATACTTCATAGTCCAACTTTAAATGAGGTTCTATTAACAGGTCATTTCCCTTAACCAATATCAGAACCAACTAATCCACCTATTTTCAAGCCATTTCACCATAACAATAACACTGCAAGTATGCTATAATAAGCATTCTCACTGCACAATTTCAACTAACATCGTCAAATTCAAACTTACTAACTCACAGTCTCTAACATTAACTAACATCCTAACAAGTTCTGACAACATTCATATTTTTTTTCATTAACACCAACAACATCACAAATTCAAACATTACACTAAAGTTCCAAACGACTCCTAAATCAATTCATTAACTATAACACAAATTCATTAACAACATACTTCATAACATTTCTAACAATACTAATTGAAATTTGAATTCAAACCTTAACTAATCTAATTCCTACTAACTGCATCGAACAAAAAGACTGAAAGTTTTAAACATCAACAACTAATTTTCCTCCTAACTTGATCCAAAGCATTTCCCTAACCTTACTTCAATTAATCATAACGTATGCTTCAATTCCTCTAACAATCCCTAAGCAACACAACAACTAACTATCTCACTTAAGCCAATTCATTAACATGACTTCAAGCAGTTTCACTCTAACTCCTCCATAACTAACTATAACTAGTAGCTTCACTAACACTAATCTAACTATAAACTAACCAATAATTCTAACACATGAAATAAGTAATAGCCAAGCATTTTAACTCTTCACTAACTCATCCTAATTCATTAACACCAATATCATAACTAACTAGCAGAACTTTTAACAATGTTAACATTCTTCAACTAACTTTCTCTTGAATTTCACTAATAGAAACAGTTACCCTAACCCCTAACAAACCTACCCCAAACTCTGACCGAATCATCCTCTATGAATCCTATCATTCATTCTTCAATCAGCTACACAATCACAATTAAATAAATCTCTCTCTCTCTCTCTCTCTCTCTCTCTCTCTCTCTCTCTCTCTCTCTCTCTCTCTCTCTCTCTCTCTCTCTCTCTCTCTCTCTCTCTCTCTCTCTCTCTCTCTCTCTCTCTCTCTCTCTCTCTCTCTCTCTCTCTCTCTCTCTCTCTCTCTCTCTCTCTCTCTCTCTCTCTCTCTCTCCACCCCCCTTGTATACGCATAAAGCAACAACAACAAACAAGCAATGTTCGAAGAAGAAGAAGAGAAGGAAATCACACTGCCATAGAAGAGTTCGAGTTGCTTACCCAAGCCTCTGGTTTTCCTGATCCATCTGCATCAGCTTTAAGCTTCAACAAACACCAAGGCATTCTCAGTCTTGTAGGTTGGTAGCTGATGAATTCTCGACAAGTCTACCGATAATGTCGCAGTAAAAAAAGATTGAATCCAAAAGGATTGTGTTCGAACAGAACAATGATTTGTGCAATATTAAATAAAAACAGTAAAAAAAAGGTTTTGCAAGTCTCGGTGCAAAAAGAAATTAAACGAGAAAACTAAGTCACAAATTGATCTGCATGAATTGATGTATGATGCCCTGCATGAATTGATCTGATCTTTATAATTTCAGGGAAAATCAGCAAAACTGTTATTGTCAATCCCTCACAAAATTGTTATAGTCAGTTCCTCATAAAATAACTCACTAACTACTCGGAGCTTTCTATCCCTAGTACGCCAGCGTAAGTAGTGTTAGGCGTTGTACAAATCGTTAATTCCCCATACCACTACTCAAGGTCTTCTATTCCTATTCAACCGACTTAAGTAGAACAATTGCCTTAAGTCCAATACATAGGCTACAGGCCAGGAATCCCTATGTATCTAACAACAAATTAACAGAGTATCTCAAATAATAAGCATTAAGCATAAGAAACAACTGAATAAAATTATAATTCAAAGAATTAATACAAAGTCAAACCGCCATATAATGGCAACAATATTGAATAAAGTTCATCACAACACATCCTAACCTAGGAGAATTTAGCTACACATATTGAAAATTACAATACCAATTGAATAAAGATGAATATCATGTGAATTCCCTTGAAGGATTGGCCTCTAATGCTCTTAAAATCACCCTCTGATGTTGTAAAATCGTGATCCTAGTGCCAAATTTTGTAACCCTTGTAAAAGTGCAGAAAATTCTCTTTTAAAGTTGTTAGAACGGATCAGAACGCATCAGAAAAAGTCTAGAAAAAGTCATCATCGCACGCATTAAGGAAGCATCGCATGCGCGTTGAACCTTTTTCTTTTCTATCATGCACACGATAACACGCAATGTTACGCATGATTATTCTAGTAACTGCGTGTTTTTTCATCCTTTTTCACCATAATTCTCACTAATTCTCATTCCTCTATACTTGGTTATTTTTCATTCATTCTTGGGTCTTTATTCATCATTTTGCCTCATATTTTGCTTGTTTTTTTCCCAATTCTTCGACTGATTATATGTAATAGCGAATTATCATCGCAACCCCAAACTTGAATAATTGCTTTTTCTCAAGTAACTCACCCGCAACTATACATTTCAACAGACAACAAGTCGCACAATAACAATTGAACATCACCATATATTTTTAGTTACTTGACCATTATTCCAACTTCCAATTTCCATTCGCCAGTTTTGAAAGGCGTCTTCAACCGTGACTAGTTCTCAACCTATCTCTCAGATCACTTAACTCACTCAATTGATAGGGTTAACACTCAATCAACATGCAAAATCAATTAAACTTAGCTTGATTACGTTCAAATAAAGTCAACCATAGAAATCTTAACACACACGTTAAGAGGGTTTTTTCGGCTGTAACTTGGCTTATGTTAAGGTAGAATATTTTTAGGAAAGTAGGGTTAAGTCTTTGGAGTTAGGTTCCTAGTTCTCTCTCCTTCATCGTACCTTTTCGTTGGTACTAGAGATTTGCGATCCTTTTGTCAATGGCATTCTCCTTGTTTTTTTTTTCTTTTTGTCATTTATTCAATATTTTTTGGAAGAAGTGCCTTTTTCCACTTCTTTTTCTCGAGATATTTTTAAATTTTGGATCAAATTCTCTAGTACCCCCACCCCAAACTTAAAGCATTGCTCACTTCCAAGAGCAACCTCAAACTCAATCTTTTTCATACACTTGAATAACTAAACTTCTACCTAACTCCAAAGAGACGATTGAATTAAAATGATATTTCAAGTAATATGTCTAAGAGTGTCACTGAAAGAAAGGCTTAAGATCAAAGTGTTTAGCAAAGGATAGTTCTACTATTAAAGGGTGGTTTACAAAGGCTCAGAGTTATATACAAAAAAAATGCCTCAGTGTATACTGATCAATCATGATAACTTAATCGGAAGTAAATAAAACCAGATAAAAGAATAATGCATGGGTACACTCTAAGAAAGAAAAAGTGAACAATGGAAATATTTAGGCTCAAATCTTACCATATGAGGTATCTGCAGGTTGAGTACAAGTCAGTTGATTCTTTTCTCTTCCATTGCCTTCAAGTCCTCAGTTGCTTTCATTATGATCAACTCACTTCTTTTTGTTCTTTTCTTGGATCATTTGTTCAATGCTAAAGCTAAACTTTGTAAATCTGAAAAGAAAAAAAAACACAGTCACACATAAGTCTATTTAAGAACATGATATTTTCTTCACAAGGTTCTTCTTTGGTAACTAATTCCTCTTGTGGTTGGTTTTTGAAATAAAATAAAGTTCCAGCAAAACAAGAAGTTGATTAAATTTTGATGGGTTGCCTCCCATCCAATGCTTATTTTACATTAATAGTTTGACGTTTGGTCCTCAAAACATGTCAGATGCAAGGGCTACCCTCACGCCGATAAAAACACCTTTCTTCATTTCTTTGTTAACTTCACCACTTCTTTCTCCCAACTTGTAATATTCCTCTAGATCCTCCCATGTTAGTTTCCATTCATATGCATTAAAAACCACCTTCTCCTTATTAAATTTTAAACTCAATTCAATGGTTTCCACATCTATCTTTGCCTTTCCAGTTGCCAAAAATGGTCGTCCATGGATCACAAAACCTTCTGAATCATTTATCATGTCAATTACTACAAAGTCTACGGGGAAGGTTAAACCATTGACATGAACTAGCACATCTTGTACAATACCAAGCAGTTCAATTTCAGATGAACCAACCATAGCAATCGTCATGTCGCTCGGCTTGATATCTTCTACATCCATCTCCTTGAATTTTCTTACTGGTATAACATTGATGCTCGATCCCAAGTCACCTAAAGAATGTAGGATTTTTACTCCACCAATGGTGCATGAAATGTTGAACTCTCCTTAATTCGTCATCTTTTGTGGTCGCTCTAATAGTTCTATCGTCTCCGTTTTTTCCGTCAGGTTGATCGATGCTTGAATTAACTTCTGTTTTCCACCTTTTTAGCAATACCGACATAAACTTAACAAACTTTGAAATTAATTCTAAAATTTCATGAAAAGTGATACTTACCTAAAGTTTTTTCAACAACTTTTTGAATTTCTCAAACATCCGAGATTCATCTTCAGATACCTGTTTCTTTTTAATGACTGGGTAAGGTGGTTTCATATGAACTGGTAAAGGTGTGTTCTTTTCGCTTAGGCTTTTCTCCTTTGTATTCTTCCCTAGAGAGTTTTCATCTATGTCTTGCTCAAGTGTACCTTTCCCTTTTTCTTGGTTCTCTTGAGGTTCTTTCTCATTCATCTCCTTTTCACCTTTCTTACTCTCAATTTCATTCTTTTGCACTTTTCCAACCTCATCATCCTTAGTCACTACACCCAAATTGGTCCTCACCACCTTACATGTTTTCTTCTTAGAATTGTCTACGGTGTTACTCGAGAATCCTCCACTCGAATTGGGAAGGCCACGAGTTATTTTGACAATTGCCCAATTTATTTCTCAAAATTTTTAACGGATGCATCATGGTTTTTGCTTATGGTCTCATGGGTCTTAGTCACCTGTTTCAAGCTGAATTGAGTGGCTTTCATGACAATTTTCAAGGTCTCTTCCAACTGTGAGGTTTTACTTTAGAAATTGGGAGCTTGTTAATTTTATTGCACAACTTGGTTACTACTTTGATTTTGGTTGTTGCTCCAACAAAAATTCAGATGATCTCTTCATCTCGGGTTGTAGGTGTTGGAATAAGGGTCGTTCTTTTGAAAATTAACATATTTCACTTTTGCATTCGACCCTTACGATGAACACCTCCCGTTCTCATATCCTTTGCCATAAAAATCACACCTAAGTGTTTTTACCTGACTCACGTTAGCGTTATTCAAGCAGCCTGCAACTAGCTTCTTATTCAATAATTCAATTTGAGCTAATAAAGTAGTTTGGGTATCAACAATTAATATACCTTTGGGTGTACCTATCGTCTCAACCTTTACCGATCTTTCACTCTTGGGGTGGTACTCATTCATGCACATCTTCTCAATTAAGTCCTTGACTTGTGGCTCAGTCATTTGTCTAATTGTACCTCCCGCAGAAGCATCCAACAACATGTGTGTCTGACTCTTTAGGCCATTGATGAAACTCTACATCTTCTCAATATTATTCAAATTATGGTTGGGGCACCTGCGCAACAATAGTTTGAATCTTTCCCATGAGTCATATAGGGTCTTCGCATCTTGTTGCTCAAAATTCAAAATCTCAACCCTTCGTTCAGTAAAATGGGTGGTGGTAAAAAATATTTCCAAGAAATTTTTTTCTAGCTCCTTCCATGTTCGAATGGTTCCATTTGGAAGACATAGTAACCAATCTTTTGCCCTTCCAATAAGCGAGAAACCAAACAATCACAACTTCACTTGATCTCCAGCGACATTATTCGGCTTGCACGTCGAAGCGATTTCGTAAAAGCATGCAAGATGAGACCACAGGTCTCTGATAGCGTTCCCGTCAAATTGATTGTCTCTTAGACCTGAAAGTACTTAATTTTTAATGTCAAAGCTAACAGGGTATGCTGGTACAAACCCTATAGAAACCTGACCGTCGTTGGTCCTTTTGTAGTAATCTCCTATAGTTTGGAGTTGTGGGTGCAACCATGTTATTCTTGTCTTCCGAATCTGAAGAAAGTGTTGGTGGATCTACTTCGGGTTGGTCTCCATCAGCAGTAATTGCTTCTCTAGCTGCTTTTCTGAGGGCACGTATGGTTCTTTCAATTTTTGGATCGAATGGTAGTAACGTTGATCATGAACTGCGCATACATAAACAAAAAATACCTTAGTAGCACTATGGTAAACAAGAAAATAAACAAAATATTAAAAATTAAAATGAAAAGAAAATAAGAAAAATACGTTGCCCAAAGCGTTGCCCTGTTGCAATCAACAGTCCCCGGTAACAACATCAAAAACTTGATGACTTCTCGGCAAGTGTATCAATAATGTCGTAGTAATAAAAATATCGAACCCAAAAGAATTTTGTTCGAACAGAACAATGATTTGTGCAATATTAAATGAAAACAATAAAAATGGGGTTTTGCAAGTTTTAGTGCAAAATGAGAAAACTAGGTCACGAAAGCGGTCAGATTGTGTTTTAGAATCCCTTTATCCCCTCTTGTTATGTACGGTGCCCTGCATTAATTGATCTTATCTTTATAATTTTATGTCGAATTAACAAAAACATTATAGTCAATCCCTCACGGAATAACTCACTAACAACTACTCGGAGCTTTCTATCCCTAGCCCGCCAGCGTAAGCAGTGTTAGGCATTGTACAAACCGTTAATTCCCCGTGTCATTGCCCGAGGTCTTCTATTCCTATTCAATCGGCTAAAGTAGAATATTTACCCTAAGTCCAATATATAGGCTACGGGTCAGGATTCCCCATGTATCTAACAACATATTAATGGAGTATCACAAATAATAAGCATTAAGTATAAGAAACAACAGAATAAAATTATAATTCAAAGGATTCATACAAAGTCAAACCGCCATATAATGGCAACAAGAGTGAAGAAAATTCATCATAACACAACCTAACCTAGGAGAATTTAGCTACACATAGTGAAAATTACAATACCAATTTAGTAAATATGAATAACATGTTATTTCCCTTGAAGAATTGGCCTCAAATGCCTTTCAATGCTTTCAAAATCACCCTCTAATGTTGTAAAATCGTGCTCCTAGTGCCAAATTTTATAACCCTTGTAAAAGTACATAAAATTCCCTTTTAAAGTTGTCAGAATGGTTCTGAAAGTGTCAGAAAAACTCTAGAAAATCCATTATCTCTCGCATTATGAAAGCATTGCACGCGCGATGAACCTTTTTCTTTTCTATCGTGCTTGCGATAGAATGCGATGTTGTGCGTGATTATTCTTGTAGCTGCGTGTTTTTTCATCTTTTTTCACCAGAATTCTCACTAATTCCAATTCCTCCCTACTTGGCTATTTTTCACTCATTCTTGGGTCTTCCTTCATCATTTTGGATCCTCTTTTACTCGTTTCTTTTCCAATTCTTCGAATTATTATATGTAATGACGGAGTGTCATCAGTAGCTCCCTCAAAATTCATCTTCATCTTGTTTAAAATTCATTGCCACAATTTAGATTTTTTATAGAGGAGACAAACCCCTAATGTTTAAGCTTCATTCAAGCTGCCATATCCATTTAATTCTGTTAGGATTTTTCTAGGGTTGATGAACTTTTTGATTCTGTTTGGGAGTTTTTACTAAGTTTGAAGTGGAATTGAGTTGAGTATGAGAAAGAGGGCATTAATACGAGTAGTATGGTGATGATTTTGGATGGTTTTGACTAACTCCGTCGCGGCGGAGTAAGTGCTCCAACAATGGAAATGCTTTGAGAAGGATAGAGAGAATTGAGACGTGTTAAGATCAATTGAAACATGAATTGATTGTGTTGTTGAGTTCCGCCTCCTCTTTGCATTTCGCATGGGCTTCAAGCAAAGGCCTATGAACTTTCCTATTTGCACCCAAGTTGCTTCAACCCCCATGGTCTGAATACAACTTACACGAATGCCTTGGACTTGCCTTTGCAGGCCCAACACCATTTTTTTTTAGCTTAGTGCACACCCCTGGGCCAATACAACCCCTACAATAATTTTTTTTTTAATCATTATTTTGCTTACTATATTTTAATGTTTATGCTTAGTTCTTTTTACACATTGTAATTTATTTTTAATACACATCAAAATACATTAAAAATACTATTTTTTACACATTTCAATACATAGAAATACATGTTCATTTTAATTGAAAAAATAATAAAAATATAATACACATTAGATGTTAATTAGGAATTGGATCAATTTCTTAGATTTACTTTTTAAGATAATTCCATTAAATTTTTAACCAATTTTTTTAGATTTAAAGTTTATGCTTATCTTGGTTTTTGATCAAATAAAATCCTTGTGCTCATAATGCCTTTAGCATGATCTTTGTCTCTAATTGATTGGTTGATCAAAGTCATCTTTAATCAATTAATCACTCATTCTTAACTTGTCTGCTTCCCCCACCCTATCAAGTGATCATAAGTCTCTTGACCACTTGATGGGGTTAGACTTCTGTAATTGCACTGCACTAGATCTCAAGTCATATTCAAGTCAAGACTTTACACTCAAGTCAGTTCAAGATTGCATACATGCAAGACTTTGAAGAATCTAGACATTAAGGCTTTGATCACTGCTGAGGTTCTTCCTTCAAGCACAACAAAAATATTCTTCTTCAACACTTGTCACTTATGATGTGAACTGTGCGCGACAAGCCTTAAGCAATAGAGACGAATGAGAAATATTATTCCTATCCTTGTTCTAAGTATCTTTGAATACGAGATGCAGGCCCCATTTTTTCAAAGTATTCGCCTTCGTTCATAGACTTTAGTGCAATCAAGTCAAATAACTTTCAAGTCTTCTTCCCCACAGACAACACCGTAACAATTCACATGTATAATACTCATTTCTGCACCACACTGTTTGGTTTAAACACCACTCTTATTTTCCTTTGGTTTAAACACCATTTTCTGGTAGGACTTGATCCCCGGATCTAAGCAAAAATCCTACAACTCACTTTGGTTTAAACTCCATTTCTCGTTTTAAACACCATTCTTATTCCTTTTTTGGTTTAAACACCACCTTTATTACTATTGGTTTAAACACCACTTTCTATTACTTCTTTGGTTTAAACACCACTTTTCTTTCTTCTTTGATTTAAACACTATTTTTATTATTCATCTGGTTTAAACACCACTTTTACTTCTTCCTTGGTTTAAACACCATTTCTATTACTCATACTCTTTTGGTTTAAACATCACTTTCCTTACTTCTCTAGTTTGAACACCACTTATATTTCCTGCTTAGTTTAAACATCACCTTTATTAATTCTTTGGTTTAAACACCACTCTCCGATTTAAAAACCATTTCACAACACCAAGCAACACTTTCCTCATTTCATAAACTCTCTTTTACAATTCAAGCAATTCTTTCCTTTTGTATTCAATTCAAGCAACTCTTTCTTTTTCTTTTCATCCCACAAATCTTTTTCAAAATAATCTTTTTTTTCTTTTCATAAAAGAACCGTTATAATCCGTTCTTTAGCAGTCAGACTAAAAGGTTGGAGCATCCGAACAAGGATCAAATCAGCTAATGTCTACACACTTCTAGGATATGATTATAACTGTTCCCTAAAATCAACTAACAAATTCGTATTTTCTACCATGAACTATGAATCTCTGATTTTCTCATTACACTATGAGAATACGTAGGCATGAGGATTTGAATACTTGGCGAACACACTAATTTAAAACTTATTTTTCCCTTTTCGCAAGTAACATTTAGATAATAACACTCATTCATGAAAAAAACAAACAAAATAGTTCCCGTTAAGTACAACGGATGTGAGAGATACTAATACTTTCCCCTCGCATAACCGACTTCCTTACCCATTTCTTTTTTCCTTGAGTTTTATCGATATTTTCCTTTTTCTTTTGGAATAAATAAAGTTCGATGGCGACTTTGTTGTATCATCGAGCGTGCGATGCACTAAGGTATTTTTCGCGTCGCGACAGTTAGTGCTTATTAACAAAATATACAACATAATTTAAGAGAAAGTGTAAAAAAAACAATACAAAACAAATCTCTACGCACGCGAAAACACTCTCACAAGTGGAAAAAAAATTTAAAAAATAAAATTACAACTCACAAATATATGTGGTTCCACACATCATACCAACTTTCAGAATATATCAATTTCAATTAAGTATTTTATACTCCACGTGTAATTATTACTATGACAAAATTATAAATCATTTTATACAATTGTAATTTTTACAAAGAAAAAATTAAAAATCCTCAAAAATTATAATTTTTGTATGGAAAATTTGTTAATCCTCTCAAGTACAATAGATGAAAAAATTATAAATTCCCTCAATTATAATTTTGAGTGAAAAAATTGAAAAACTTTATTATCTCGACTATATTTTTTTAGAAGGAAAAATTGTCTTTTTCTCATGTGTAAGTTTTGTAAATAAAAAATTATAAAAAAATTTTATTGTGTGAAGTTGAAGTGTTACATTACTTAAAATACTGAAGATTGAACGAATTGTAAGTTGGAATAATTGATAAATCTAATGTCATAAAATTTTATTTGAAAATGTGATGTATGTCTCACTTGTAAGATTTTTCTTAATCGATATAAATTCTTAACTATCCGAGTACTATATGTGTTTTTAAAAAATAAAAAAAGTAAACCAATGAATTAAAATAAAACAAGATCTATATTGACATTCTATCCTCCATTAGTTGGGTCGAAATACAATACCTTAAGGCTTCCTATTATTATACAAATAAGCTGACACACTACTTTGATCAATACAATGCAGATGAGATATTAATTAACTTAATCATGCTTTGCATGATCAGAGAATCATTTGTATCGAACCAAATCCAATGTAGATCCTAACAGCACTTAGGATGTCGGTTTTCTAGATTATTATACTATTACTAACAGCACTTGGGCATGAGACTATGAACTAGAGGAGAGGACCAAACACATATATAGTATTGCCACCTTTCCAAGTAATCAGTAGCACCTTATGCACATAATAGCTTTTTATAATAATTCTAGGAAAGCTAGTGTTGAATTTTGAAGTTCCTCTAGGCATGTGGTTAGGAGTTAGGACCATTTCCTTGCTGTTTCCAAGGTTCCATTCCAAATGTGCCAATACACAATCCTAGCGAGTTGTTTAATTAGTTTATATTCATATGATCCTTGGAAACTTATTGTAGTTTTATATTATAAGAATATCCTTCCACCTATGCAAAACAAGGATTTGGTGGAAATCAAAATATTTCTTAAGCATCTTAAGCAATATAGAGTAGATACATGCTTTTAATTAATTGGATATCAAAGTATTTTTTTTAAGGTTCAGGTGAGATACTTCATTAAGTATTTGGAGACAATTGTAAAAGAAAAATCATGAGTTTTAGTCTATAAATTACTATGTCAAATAAGACCTTTAACAACGTTTATTTTCTCTTTAGTAGCGCTTAAAAGCGCTGCCTAAAGTGGCGCTGCTAAAGGTAAAGGCAACGCCTTTTTTATGGGAAAAACGCCGCTATAGGCCCCCCTTAGAAGCACTTTTAGCAGCGCTTTTCAGAAGCACTGTCTATCCCCCCCCCCCCCCCCTAGCAGTGCTTTTTATAAGCGCTGCCTATTCCTCCCCCCCATTTAGCAACGCTTTTTAAAAGCGCTGTCTATTCTCCCCCTTCCCCCTCCTATAGCAGCGCTCTCTATGCTCCCCTATAGCAGCGCTTTTTTGTAAAAGCGCTGTCAATTCTACACGATTTTAAAAAATATATTTTTCAAAATAATCATTTTTTTAAATATTTTTTTCGATAAACCTGCTTATAACAATTACATTCCCGGCTTATAATTCAAGCCTTTAACTCAACACTTTGGCCTTATATATACATTGTAGTTCAACACTTTGGCCTTATATATACATTGTAATTCAACACTTTGGCCATAATCATTGTAATTCACATACTTCACAAATACAGTCAATTTACATTATGTAATTCACATACTTCACAAATACTTCACAAGTACATTATATAATTCAACACAATCCGATCCTCAAAACAACTTCACAAATATACAATCAATTTACATATAATTACAAAACCGATAACTTTACACATAGATACGACTTCCAGAAATATTATTATACCACATCAATATTTGACGATACATATACCTTATAAAATTCTCAACTCAATAATGTATTGACACCATTCCTCCTTAATTTCTTCCAATCCTGCTTTCGAGTATGTACCACACTTGAATTCATCAAAGTACTACATAATATAACAGAACATGCATGATTTAGTTTTAAAACTTATTACTCAGATGAAATATCGGTTAATTATTAAAATAAATCATATACTTATGAATTGATCCATACCATGATTGAAATATCTATTTGACCCGAGTGAATAATTTCCTTCATAAAGCGCAATACAAAATATCTGCAATCAATCCCATTGTGCTGACGAGGGCACTGTAAATGGAAAAAACAAACGATCATGTGTGAAGATATATAGTTTAAATAGTTTTATCAAGTAGAATCACTATAACAGTAAAAAATGTGAAAAATATACCTGCACTCTGATCCAACTAATGTTGTTAGCCTTCCTTTTTGGCATTGTTGCTTCTCTCTGCGATCGAAATATTTGTATAGATCTAACATACGAATATTTAGAACAATCTCACATAATAAATAAAGATAATTACTCAGAACAGTATACCTCATCACTTACGTATCAACCATAGTCTTCATATCAGGATATTTTGTTTGATCGCCATCTAATGAATCCAGATAACACACCATTTCTTTCATCAGATTAATCGCGACCAACAACCAATGTCCACTGTAAAATAAGACAAAAGTTTAGACGGGAATGTTATATAGAATGACAAAAAACGAATAATTATAATAAATGAATTTAGAATGAAATCTAACCCATGACCAGTGTTATATGGCAACAAGTACAACTTCTCTGTATCTGCGGCCATAAATGATTTGACTATGTAATCTCTGACCACATCTAGAGTGTGCTCGATTGACCATGCGTTGATACAGTTAGCAGATAAGAATGCGAATCTTGAAGTCAAACCATGCGGGACCAACATCTTGTCATACAATAACCTTAAATAAAAACATAATCAACATAAGAATATTCATTTAAATGAGTAAATAATTTGTTCAAGTATTTAATTAAAATTGATCGGAGTATTACCTTATGTAGGAATGCATAACACCAATGTCCAATTCAGAATGTTGGAAAATCTGGTCCAAATCCTCCTTGGCAATTGTTTCAGCATATTCAAAACCGAAAATACCTTCCTGCATAGGTATTTGACGGATGCCACCCTCAGCCACATTTGTTGTTCCTGCATATGTTTCAAGGCACAACCTAAATCGAGGAACAAATGTTTTTTTTGGCTCGGCCTTTTTTTTGTTGAGCGCCTTGCTAGATTCAGGCATTTTACCCTTGCTGGCTTGTTGCAACTGTTGATCATGAACCTAAAAGTAATATAATTCAGTAATTGATGTATAATAAGATCATCATGTAACTGTAATAGTACCTGTTTTTTTGATGCAGCTGAATCGGTTTCCCGCATAATAATTCCCTTTTCTTTTGATTTGGATTTTGAAGGAGTCTAAGATCATCATGTAAATAAGTAAATGTAAATGTAAGAATAACTTCCATGTATGGGTCGTAAAATATTTGAATACTTCATAATGGTGTTCAACCTACCTCATCATCTATGAAAATAAGATTTGACGGTCATGCAACAAACAATCCTATTGCGTCTCCCACCACTGTTGCGTCCGAAACATCATCTGGTATAGGCAACAATGCACCTCCTCTAACGCAATATCAACCGATACTTTCAAAAATCCAGCAGGGAGCGATTTATGGTGAAGTAAGTCTCCTAAAGTGTTATGCACTTTTCCCTTGCCAACCATGCGATAAGTCGGTGACGATAAAAATAGCCGACAAGGTGAAATGCCTTAAACATGATTATGATTAATGTGTTAATTAAGAAAATTATGCTAAATTAATTTCAATGTAATATATAAAATTACCTCTGGAAGCTTCTGCAGACAATTGATATTATCTTTGTCACTAGTATCTTTACCCTCTGGACCGCGTCTTTCCGACATGTATCTCTCTTTGTCCCTTTGTAATTCACGAATCTGAGCTTTCAATTCCTCCAACGTAAACATCACTTCTTTATTGCTAGGATTTTTATTCTTTGACTGCTTATACAGTTTTGATGGAGTGACACTGAATCCCTTACCCCTCACACGCCCAGAATACTCAGGAATATTTAGCACTCGACTCAGTAAGCTCCTGCAATCATTATCCTCAGCTGCAGTTATAGTCTGGGATAGAGTCTCCTGAAATATAAATAAAAGCATATATAAATATATTATACACTTTTGAGTTACTGACAAAACTAATGTTTTACTTACACATTGTTCATATACTTGTTGAACCTCTTCCTGAACGACTCCATCTCTTCCCACACGAGCAGCCTTCCACAAAACATGGTCTGAAACATATGTTGCATCACGTCTCTCCTCTTCTAACTACACATTAAGACAGATAATAAAGAATTCATATCCCATTATATATACTTACTATTTTTTTGTAACTATATAATATTAAATAATTTATATATACTTACTATTTTTGTTGTAAGCGTGCATATCCCAAAGGCCCTTTTTCGTATGGATACGCGGGTTTTGATGCCCGTTTCCGATTTACGTCACTCACAACCTGAAAAAACAAGTTTAAGTCATATCAGAACTATTGTGGAAGAAGTATATATATTATACATTGTTCATGATAAGTTGTACTTACGCAAAATTCTTTGGTTCTTCGTGTGGCAACAAATGTCTCCCATTCTTCATCTAAAATCAGATCAGCGTACTTCTTTGGACGCTCTGATTCGACAAAGTTTCCATCATAATCTTTAAGAAACTTGTTCATTAAAAACGCTCTAAATCCTCTCAGTCGTTTTCCGTTCAATTGAAGACAATATTTTCTCCTGCAATCATCAATATTAAAAGATCTCTGCAAACAAATAAACATACATATAACATGTTAGTATAATTAATTTAAAGATGTAACCGTCGACATAATTAAAAAATATCAAATATCATACCTGTATCTCGCTCCAAATTTTGTCTTTAGCCGGTTGTAACGAAGGAATTCTCCAATTATTGCAAGTAATTGGAATTTGCGAACGAACAAGTGCTCCAATGTAACTTGTCAGCATTGCACCGTTAGGCTCAATTAACTGATCTCTTTCATTCCAATGCAAGTCATACTTTACACTTTTATCTCTCGCACAAATGATTTTTTTCATAATCGTTATTCCTCTTTTAATATTGCCTTCCACGTCTTTTGTTGTTTCGTTTCCATCATGTGAATTTTCCTCGTTGGTGGCCATAATACCTGTAATTCAGAAAAACCAAATTATCAAATGAATGACAAATATGTAAATAAGAAATATATACACAAGAAATATATAAATAAGAAAAACATATATACACAGGAGAGCGGAGGCACCCCAAGGAATGAGAGATTTGAGCAGGCATAAGCAGAATGTAGTGTACCAGTGAAAAAGCGGTGAAAATTTGAAAGAAAATGGAAAAATTATGGAAAAACAGGGGCCTGGCACGGCCGCCCGTGTCAGGCTGATGAGGAACGTGGAAAAATTATGGATTTCCAGTAGGCTAACACGGCCACCCGTGTCAGCTCTACGGGAACAAGATGGAGAAAGTTGAACGTTGGAGATGAGGGACAGAAGCCTGACACGGCCTGTGTCAGGCATGCGAATTTCAATTTTTTTTTACATTCTCTTTCCCCTTGTATGGACCCCACCTGACTTCAAACCCTTTTACCACCCATTAACTCCCACTTAACTACTCAAATTCAGATTTTATCTCTTCTCTCTCTCATTTTTCAACCTAAAACTTCATCTTCCTCTTCTCTCTCTCAAAATCTCCTTAGCCACCACCACATAAAGCTTCAATTTTCAACTTCTCCACTAACCCAAATAATTATCCGTCTTTACAAAACTTATCCCATTTTCTACCCTCTACCACATTTCAGGACCTTTTTCTACTAACCCTATATTTCATTTTTCTCTATTTTTGCAGGTACACAAAATGCCTCCAAAGAGAATCGTCAAAGGGAAGCAACCCGTTGCTGAGACATCCAAGACAAGAAAGAGGGGAAATCATACGCCCAATGCACACAACATTATATTTGACAATCCGGAGCACGAGAAACGCTACTCGTAGCATGTTAAGCGTAAGATCACTCCGACGAGGTATATGTGTAATAAAATTGTCTGAATTAGGTTTAAATGTCAAAATTGATAGAATGTTTCATGTTTTGGGAATGCTTGAATTATGCATTTTAAGGCACCAACTTTTGAACGAATAACTCTTAAATTTTTAAGCACTATTGAGTTTCATCTGAAAAAGAAGTGGACAGGTACAATGAAGTACTATTATGGTACTATGAATTTCCGCTTATATAATACTAATCACAAACTGACTGTTGAAGAGTTAGAAGGCATCCTCCAACTCTCGTTGTATGGACCCGAAGCTATTCTAGAAGAGTTTGATGCAAAAGTATTATGGACTACAATAAGAGAAAAAACAGAGTATGTCGCCAAAGGTGCTAAGGCCTCTGGTATCCAAAACCCTTGCTTCATGTATGCCTAAAAGGGCTTGGTGTATTGTTAGCTGGAAGATTTTGACTGGGAAAAGTTGACATAGAAGCTGACTTGTGGGTCGACAGGCTAGGAAAGGTGGTGAAGGAAATGAGGTAAGTTGACGGCAGCAAAAGAAGGTTGTAAGTCGACTCAAGGTTATTCTGTTGAAAGTTTCGACTGATGGCCAAGGAAACCGACACAAAGTATGAGAACTTTGGAACAGGAAGAAAATTTGAAAAGCTAAGAACGTGGGGAAGTTGCAAAAGTGTTGGAGGGACACGTGGCACCACCAAGACCAACATAGCAGTTATTTTCTTTTCTTATTTAAGGCAATGCCCATTTTCATTTTAGAAGGGGGGGAATTTTGTAACATTGTAAGGGAAAAATACTTTGAGTATCAAGCGTTAAGAGAAAAGAGTTAATTCCTGCAAAATGTATGATCGCGTCCACATTTTCTTTTAAAAGCAATTTACATTACCAAACTTTAAGATATCTTGATTTTTTTACTCGTTTATTTTATTTGTCCTTCATTTGGTATATACATTTTTATTCGAGTTTGTTTCTAAATTCTTCTAAACAAAACCATTTTACCACCGCCACATAGACTCGACCAGATAGTTCTGGGACTTATTTGGCCAGTCCCGCAAGTAATCCTGCGTTAGGAGATCAGAGTTTGTTCGCGCAAAAACTGCGTGCGAACAAATTGGCACACTTGGTGGGACCCGTTGGTTTGGATGTATGCATTTACGTAGTGGTAAGATGGTGATACCACGTCCAAGTGAAGAACCGTCTTCGGAGGGAAATACAGTTGTCACGCAAACAACCAATGTTGGCGTTGACACTGTGTCTGTGACTTCGACTGCATGTAGTGGGTATGTCGTGACGCCACGTCGACCTAAACCTAGGCATATGCTGATAGGAATTGGGGGGCGGGCAGTATGTGCCTAGTTTCACAATGCCCATGCCCCGAGCCTTTAGGATGCCAACAAAGTTCATGTCGAGTCAGCATCATAGTGGTCCACTCTTTGGAGAAAGTTCCTCGTCATCTTTCTCACCGTATTAGGGATTAAGGCCTTTGGAGAACCAAGTTACTAGGCCCCCAGGGGTTTAGTCTTTCGTCACATTCGATTCCAACTTTCACCTCAAGTTCTGTCGCTGTTATGAGACAGCAGATGAATGAAAGTAATCACAAAATGGTTCACATGTTGACCCAGCAAATGAGCACCATATTAAGACCATTAATACAAGATTTGACCTAGAGTTACCAACAATTGGCGACTTAGATGACACATATAGGCGATTTTTTAGGCGCTCATAGGGCCCCAGGTCGACAGACGCTGCCGCCGCCTTGATCGGAGACGTCAATTCGACAAGATGAAGTCTTCGATAAAAAAATTGACCAACAACCCCATGAGGTTGAACACACATCTAGAGTGCCCCAAAGGTCTCCAGTTGTTTTAGTTTATAGAAATCAAGACCCAGACTATGTGGTCAAACAGGTTCGACACGAAGCCATGGCTAGGGAACCAAACTTAGAAGCTATGGTGGAATCGATTATGGTTTACAATGGAGCGAACCCAGACCTTTGACAACCAACATATACGTCCCAACTACCAGACTTTGTTTTACAAACAGAGCTGCCTAGGGGCTGGAAGGTTCCAAAGTTCACCAAATTCACCGGAGAGACCAAAGAGTCCACTGTCGAACATGTTGTCAGATATTAAACTAAAGCTGGTGACATAGCGAACAACGAGGACTTGAAAATGAAGTATTTCCCAAGTTCCATCACAAAGAATGTGTTTACTTGGTTTAACACATTACCCCCACAGTTTGTCCATACCTGGGCACAACTTGAAAGATTGTTTCATGAACAGTTTTACATAGGACAATCAAAAATTAGTTTAAAAGAGCTAGCCAGTGTCAAACGAAAGGCCACAGAGTCGGTGGACCAATATCTTAACAGGTTTAGAATTTTGAAAGCGCGATGCTTCACGCAAGTCCCTAAACATGAGCTAGTCGAGATGGCAGCTGGCGACCTAGATTATTCAATCAGGAAAAAGTTAGACATGTAATATCTCAGAGATATGGCGCAGCTAACTGATAGGGTCTAACAAGTCGAACGCTTAAAAAATGAAAAAACCCAGGCTAAAAGATACTGCAAGAAAGAGAAAGTTTCATACATGGCCGCTGGCAAATAAACTTCTAACGATGAGGAGCTCGTCGATGAAAGTGAGGTTAACGTGGCTGAACTGAAGTCATGGCCTTCGTACACGTGTAAATTATTAAAACCATCAAATGGAAAAAATCCTATCGAAACTGAAAAAACAGATAAATACGTCGCGAAAACATATACTTTTGATGTATCTAAGTGCGACGAAATATTTGATTTATTAGTTAAAGACGGTCAGGTTATTGTCCCTCCTTGGGAAAAGGATCCCCCTTTAAAACAAAAGAAGAAAAGGGGATTTTGTAAATTTCATAATTTCCTTGGTGATAAGACATCTCAATGTGTTCTTTTCAGGGATTTGGTGCAGAAAGTTTTAAAGGAAGGTCGACTTCATTTTGGAAAAAGGCCAAAGATGCAGGTTGACACGGACCCTCTGAAGGTCGAAGAAGCCTTATATTTTGAGCTATATGACTGCATGATGGTTGAGGCTACTGAGGATCTCAACAAATACTTAACAACTGAAGCTTTTGAATGCATGATGGTCGAGACTACTGATGGTCCCTACAAGAAGTCTGAGGAGAAACTCAAGACGGTTTACCCTCAAGCTGGCGAAAGTCTGACGGATTTCCAAGAGAAATGCAGGGTAAGCGGGTCGGAGGTTGTGTTATGCCAAAGATACAACACCGTCTTTGATGAAAAGGCTGCTAAAAAGTATGAAGTGGGTAGGAAAGTGGCACTACCAGACAGTAAGCCACCAGACCCAAGGTTTGTGTTCGACCAGAACGCTGCTCCTCGTCGAAACAAATAGTACAGGAAGTTGTTCCAGCAGGCGTGACTCAAGACTTTTGTTCCTCCATCAAACACTCCACGGGATAAGTGGGTGGCACCTGTGAGCCAGAAGGGGAGAAAGAGGCCAAAATGGAAGGTGTTGGATCTAGAAAAGGAGGAAAAGGTCTTTGACAAGAGGACTGAACCCAAGGGCTATGTGGTTTCCCCAAATTACAAAGGAAAGAATCCTATGACAAGGACCCAGTGGAGGCGGTATCAACAAAATAAAAAGGCTGCCAAAGAGGCTTTGACTTCACAATTAAAGCCTGTCGGAACCTCTAGACTGAAAAGGTAATATCCAAAGGTAAGGTGGGTCGAGAAGGAGAAAATCGTGACGAATAAGATTACGGCAGTGACCGTGGAAGCTTCAAGAAAGAAGGGAGTGGTGTCAACCCAGAGTTCGAAGTACACATCTGGGGTTGAGAACAAGAAAGAACCAGAGTACACTACCCAGTCAGATGAGGAAGAACTAGAGTACACTCCCCAGTCGGATGAGGAATATACCCCGTCACCAGAAGGCAATTTCGACGAAGAAATGTACGACGACACCAGTGATGACATATACGGTGAGGATTTCGTTGTAAACTGCGGCATCGTGTCAATACTTCCGGTGGAATATGATAGGGTGTCATAAGTCTCTGAAGTGGAAGAATATTTCGTGCCAGACGAGACTACAGAAGACAAGCCACTATGTTACTATGTTATGAACAGTGGCATGGTGGAAGAACAAACGACCATGTTTGGAAGACCTAGTCCTGTAATGATGTACCATTTAAAGTCATTATTCATAAAAGAAAAGGTCGACGAATTGGAAGTCAACAAAGTGTTCGTAGACAGGGGGCAGCTATCAATTTAATGCCTCATACGTTGTTCAAGAAGATTGGGAAGACTGAAGTTGATCTCCGGTAACATAACATGGTTTTATCTAACTATGAAGGAAAAACCAGCAACATTCTTGGGGTTATCCAAGTCGATTTAGCTGTAGGTACAACTACCCGATCAACACTCTTCATGGTCATAAACTCAAGGCCAATTTCAACCTATTGTTAGGTCAAGAGTGGATCCATGGGATAGGGGCAGTATCGTCAACTCTACATCAGAGATTGAGCATTTGAATGAAAGATGGCATCGTCGAAAATATCGAAGCCGATCAGAGCTATTATAAGATCGATGAAGCAAAAGGTACGAAGAAATCTTTCGACCAACACCTAGCAAATGTGGCACCTTGTAACGATGGATCAGGGTCTTATACTTCTGTCAACACGGGTCGCGTCTTAAATTTGGATCCTGATTTTCGATTCATTTGGGATGCTGCTGACGAAACAACAAAGCCCACAAAAGGACTTCCACCCACAGGGTGGCCAACAATTGATGAAAATGACTACTGAGTCAGAGAGCTTGACTCAAATTTTGGCATATTTGGCTGAAAACAAGTGAAAGTCGGAACTAGAAGTAGAAAACGAAAAAATGTAGCTGATAAAACCAACATTAATGCATAATTAATTGGCCGACAAGGCCAGACAACTGCTTCGGAAAGTCGAGGGCTTGATTGCATCTATGACAATAAGCCTTTAGGGTTTGAGAAAGACCCAACCATTGAGCTGCAGAGAATGTAGGCGCAAGACCCACTCAAAGAGATTGACTTAGGATATGGGATAACAAAAAGACCTACCTATGTGAGTACCAAGATTGGGTCGAAGATGAAGGCCAAGCTAATTGAGGTATTGAAAGAATACAAAGATTGCTTTGACTGGGATTATGGCGAAATGCCTGGTTTGAGTCAGAGTTTATTGGAACACCGATTACCAATCCTGCCAGGAAAAAGGCTAGCAAAATAGCAGCCACGATGATTCGCTCCAGAAATCACTCTAAAGATCAAGCATGAGATCGAGAGACTGCTCAAAAGTCGGTTCATCAGAACTGCAAGGTATATCGAATGGATAGCAAACATAGTTCCCGTTATCAAGAAGAATGGGACTTTGCAAGTCTGTATAGATTTCAGGGATCTGAACAACACTACCCCCAAAGATGAGTATTCAATGCCTATTGTAGAAATGCTGGTTGGTTTGTCCGCAGGTTTCGAATATTTGAGTATGCTCGATGGGTACTCCGGCTATAATTAAATTCTCATAGCCAAAAATGATGTTCCCAAAACGGTGTTCCGGTGCCCTGGGGCCTTGGGAACATACGAATGGGTTGTAATGTCATTTGGTTTAAAAAAACGTTGAAGCAACTTATCAAAGAGCCATGAAAGCTATATTTCATGATTTTATTGAGAAATTCATGCAGGTGTACATTGATGACATTGTCATAAAATCTTCAACATAGAACAGTCACTTGGACCACCTTCGACGTTCATTTGAAAGAATGAGAAAATATGGATTAAAAATGAATCCATTAAAATGTGCTTTTTGTGTACATGTAGTGGGACTCATAGTCCACAAAAAAGGCATTGAGATCAATCAAAACAAGACCAAGGAAATTTTGGATCTCAAGCCTCCTTTGATGAAGAAACAACTCCAGTCTTTGTTGGGGAAGATAAACTTCTTGAGAAGTTTTATATCAAATCAAAGTGGCGAGACAAAGGTGTTCTCGCCATTGCTCAAGGCCAAGAAAGAAAAAGATTTTCATTAGGGACGGGAGCAGTAAGAGGCTTTCGATACCATTAAAGAGTACCTCACAAGGCCCCCCATTTTATTGCCACCTGGTATGAATAAAAGCATGAAGTTATACATTGTTGCGTCGGACGCAACCATAAGAAGCATGTTAGCACAAGAGGATGATTGTGGCGTCGAAAGACCCATTTATTACCTTAGTCGAATGTTAATAGATGTTGAAACTAGGTACACTATGATCAAAAAGTTATGCCTATGCTTGTACTTCTCATGTATGAAATTAAAATAATATATTAAAGCATGTAATGCCATTTGGTTTAAAAAATGTCGGAGAAACTTACCAAAGAGTCATGAATTCTATATTTAAATTAAAACAACTCCAGTCTTTGTTGGGGAAGATAAACTTCTTAAGAAGGTTTATATCAAATCTAAGTGGCATTTTGATGTTATTAAGCATATATTATTTAAACCCATTCTGCATAGTCGAATTGGGAAATGGGCACTAGCGTTAACCGAATTCTCCTTGACGTATATCCCTCTAAGGGTAATGAAAGGTCAAATAGTGGCAAACTTTATTGTCGACCATGCAGTGGTCTAGTCGTCGTTGTGGATGGTCGACATTGATCCATGGAAGTTATACTTTGGCGGGTTAAGTCATTATAATGGAACATGTATTGGGATCTTGATAATATCCCCGCACGACATTCCTACTAAATTCAAGTGTAGGATCGATGGAAAATGTTCCAATAATGAGGCAGAATATGAAGCCTTAATCATTGGCCTCAAAATTCTTAAAGATCTGGGTGCCAAGAGAGTTGACATAAGAGGCGACTCTGAACTGATGATTAAACAGATCACGAGAGAATATAAATGGTCACAGAACACCTTGTGGTATACTTTACAATGGCGAAGCGACTTTTGGAACGCTTCGAGGTTGTCAACATTACACATGTACCCATGATAGAAAATCAAGAGGCAAATGATTTAGCATAAATTTCCTCTGGGTACAAAGTGTCGGAAGGGAAGCTGAGAGACTTCATTGAAATTAGGGAAAAGATGGTGCCAAACATGATACCATCATCAAGCTTATCAAAAGCTGGAGGGGCAAGCGTCTCGATAGAAAGCTTAATTGAAAGTTTAGGAAACTGTGAAATCTTTACTTTCAGCAATCTATCACCGTCAGATTGGAGAAGACCAATCATCGAGTATTTGGAAAATACGGTTGGAAGTGATGATACGATGATTAAGTACAGAGCTTTAAGTTACATCCTAATGGGGAATGAGTTGCTGAAAAAGACGCCAGAAGGGGTGTTGCTTAAATGTCTGGGAGACACAGATGCATATCTAGCAATTTCAAAAGTCCATAGTGGGACATGCAGGTCTCATTAAGCTGGCCATAAGATGAAATAGTTGTTGTTTCAACAAGGTATATATTGGCCAAACATGCTCAAGGATTGCATGAACTTTGCAAAGGGGTGCCAGGATTGTCAAAGACATGCGAACGTTCAGCATGTACCAGCCAGCGAATTACACATAATTGTCAAGCCATGGCCATTTCATGGATGTGCGTTGGATATCATAGGTGAAATTCGACCAGCCTCGTCGAAACAACAAAGATTCATTCTTGTGGGTATAGACTATTTCACAAAGTGGATAGAGGTTGTACCTCTGGTAAAAGTAGACCAGAAGAATGTGATCGAATTTATCCAGAATCATATTTTGTATAGATTTGGGATCTCTAAAACCATCACTACAGACCAAGGTTCTGTATTTGTTAGCCAGAAAATGTAAGAATTTGTAGCAGAAACAAGTTTTAAGTTGATCATTTCAACACCGTATTATGCTCAGGCAAACGGTCAAGTCGAAGCCGCCAACAAGGTAGTAATTAGGTTCATCAAGAAACACGTTGCTAAGAAACCCAAGAATGGCACAAGTCGTTAGATCAAATTTTATGGGCTTGTCGAATATCTCCTAAGGAATCGACCAATTCGACTCCTTTTCGTTTAACGTTTAATCATGATGCTATTTTGCCAGCAGAGATTTATTTACAGTCAATTAGAGTGCAGCGTCAACATGAAATTCTGTTGGAGTAATACTGGAGCATGATGCTAGACGAAATCGTGGACTTAGACGAAGAAAGGATTGCAACGTTAGATAGGATATTACGCCAAAAGGCACGGGTGGGCAAAGCATATAATAAGAAGGTTAGAAAGAAGACCTTTGCAGTCAATGATTATATGTGGAAGGTAGTGTTGCCTATGGATCGAAGGGATCAAACGTTAGGAAAATGGGCACCAATTTGGGAGGGACCATTCCAAGTAATCCAAGCATTCAGTAACAACGCATACGAGATCCAAGAGATAGGTATAGATCAACGAATCATAAGAGTAAATGAGAAATATTTGAAAAAATATAAGCCTATGTTATAAGAGGTTCAAATCCAAAAATAACTTTTCATTAATAATTGGCCCACATGGGGAGAGGGCCAAGATAGTTTACAAAAGCTCCAGAGCGGAGTTACAAAAGTTTGACTAAATGTAAAATACAATTATGCTGGGAATCTTGACTTAAAGTCTTCGAAAAGTTTCTTTTCGTAAGCCACTTTACTTTCAAAGAGAGACTTCTTCTGCCGCATCTGGTCAATAGTACCTTTCAGCGTAAGGGTTGTTTTAACATGAGCAATCCTTTAGGACACTTCTTGGTCGATGACCTCTTGAGTAGGTAGAGGTTCATCGGAGTCCAAGAAGGCCTTCTGCTTTTTGACCTCAACAATTTTTCTTGTAAGTTCAGGCATTTGGGCTTGATAGTCGGATATCTGCTGGTAGAAGACGCGACGCTTGTCGGAACGCTCTTTCTTTTTGGTTTCAAAGTCCTCAAGTTTCTTCTCACAAAGGTACCTGAGATACCACTCACGCTTTATCTCATTGATCTTCACCCCAATTTGAGTATCAACCTGTTTACAAACAGAGAGGTCCTTTTCCAGCTGGGTGAAGAAAGCCTCGAATTCAATGAAGTATTTGGCCATGGTAGAAGGCACTCGAAACTGGGAAAATTGTCTAGTATTTTGAAGACATCACAAGCTATAGCTGATTCCTCCGTGAAGACGGCCAGAAACTCATCCTCGAATAGGTACGTCCTCAGTTGTTGGAGTTTGAAGGTAAAAGAATTATCCATTTATGGGTTAAGAGTGGCCTCGAACTAGCATGGGGTGCGCCCACAGATGACTTATGAAGCTTAAGTAGGGCTTTCAAAGTCTCTGATGGGTTTGACTGCTTTATCGATAGAATTTCCTCCGAAGTAAGTGTCCTTTCGACAGCAGGGCCACCTTCAGTAGAACCTATGGGAGTCAGAGTGCCCTTGGCAGCAGTTGGGATAATCAAAGGGTTTTCCTTGTCGCTGGTAGCTGCACCGTCCTTACTAGCCTCATTATTGGTGTTGTCAATAGGGGGTGTCTTCGTCGTGGGGTCTTATTCTGTCAATGCCCCTTGGAATTCGTTAACTTTCTGAGGACTAAAAAGGGGCACCATCTCAGGCGGATTTCCAGCGGTAGCTGTGGCATTCTCAGCATTTACAACAATAGTGGAATCGATCGTGGTATCCTACAAAAGGAAGCGTAAGTAAGTAAAGATCCAGGTAATATATGGACCAAAAGAACAAAGATAATAAGTACCTCAGCCGTATATCCCGGAGGAGGGATTTCAGTGGTGACAGTTTGGAAAACCTCAACCAGATTATCAGGAACAACAGGTTTCACGGTCGAAGTGACCGCTTTGGAGGGTGTCTTTTTGGCAGGATCTCTTTTCTTCTTGGCCATCGGGGTAGCAGGGGGGAGTTTGATGTTTCAGAAGGAAAGAGCCGATATTGGGTGCTTTCATTCGACGCGCCACCTTCAAGAATCGACGCCTTTTCAAGAATCTTAGAAACAACAGGTAAGTTGACAATAGAAGACAGGTGCAAAGAATCATCAAAACATGTGATACCTGGTGATTCAGGACTTTCTATTTCTTTGCTAGCCTGGTCGAGGTCGATACAGCAGCTGGTTCCCTTTCTCAACCCTAGGGAATAAGCACAAATGATTAGCTATTGGCAATTAATAAAATATAGGAGAAGAGCAAAGAAGGTACCTTCTTTGAGGTATCCTTTGTGGTTCCAGCTCCATGGAGATTCTCGACAGATATATCAATCGTCGAAGTAGGGACTTCACCATCAAGGGAAGCAAAGGCATCGACCATATTCTCCAAGAAAATGTCACTTTGGAAGAATTGGGTTTTGTACTCTGACCACCAGACATTAAACCTTTTGTTATAAAGAAGGATGGTTGAAAAGCAAAAACAGGTAACTCAAGGCGTTGAGTCGACCTAGAAAACTTGAGGCGGTGCTTGTGGCCTGTCAGGTTTAGTCATTGACCAACCCACACAATGTCAGAGGAATGTCACACCAAGGACTTTGGCAACAGCTGGCTCAAACCAAATTGACGGGCCACCATGTTGGGCTGGTAGTTCATAAAGCCATATCCTGTATTCCATATCTCAATTCGAAACGATAGCATGGTGGGAGTTAGAAACGCCCTCCATATAGAATTCGACATTGCTGCCGTTTTTTAGGAAACGCCAGGGAATGGATTTTTGAACCATGACAAACCAAATCGTCGATGCACAAAGGGAGCCATACCAGGGACAAAGGAAGTTACTTCTGCAAACATGTTGAGATATTTCATGAAGAGGGTTTTGTTGGAAATTTCCTGAGTATTCATCAAAGCGAGTCAAATGCCTTCTATGGGATGTTCTTCATTCAGACGATGCATTGTTGCAGAAACGAGGTAACCCAACTGGTGCTCGAACGTGGCATTGAGCCAATGTTGTAACAACCACATAGGCCCTGAAACATTCAGTACTTTGGTGGTCTCGTGAAGGAGTTTTATTCTCAAGGTCAATATATTAAGAGAATGATAGAGAAAGGATTATAGAAGCTTACCCAATGATACCCGTCGACCCTCATGTATTTGGATCGCCAGGTTGATATAACTTTTGGCTATTTGTAGAGAGCCAGGACAGAAAAGTTAGTAGGACAGCTAAAGTGTAAGGAAGGAGATATGCTCTTCATCTGACACTTCGTCAGAATCTTTATCGTGATGGTCCTCTATATAGTTTTGAAAATCGGCACGTTCAAAGTCGAAAGTGGCGTCCGTTTCTTGGGTAGGATCAAAGGTTTCACCCAGAGAAGAAAGACGCGTGATGGCCGCCACGTCGAAAAGTGTCGGCGTTAACATACCATAGGGGAAATGGAATATGTTGGTCGACCCCTCCAAGAAATACATCGACGCCAGTAGTTGGCAATGGTTAACCCTATGAGCATTCTTAGAGAGTTGAATGGTGTCGAAGATGACAGTTGTCTTCCATTGCTCTTGACGCTTGCCTTGGACCTTGTAAATCCAGGAAATGTAATCAAAAGGTGTGTATGTGTGTGCGTGTGTGTGTGTGTGTGTGTGTGTGTGAGTGAGAGAGAGAGAGAGATGAAAATAGATGGTAATCGAGCTTATGAGTTGATTTTGTATGCTCTGATTGTTGAGTGTAAACACTTTAACCCGACGAGATTTTGGTGAGAGTGTGAAAGAGTTGACAGGTAAAAGAGGTTCTTTGATGTGGAAGTGTAGTAGAATGTTCAGATCGGGGGAATACGAAACTTTGTAGAAAAAGTGAAAAGAGAGTTGCGAAAGATGTCAGCGGTATTGTGGTAACTCGATTGTTTGTAATTTGGGGGTGACCTTTTTGCTGTCTCGAGCATTGTTTGAGGACAAGCAATGAGCTAAGTTTAGGGTTGTGACCGGTCACCATTTCTACTATGTTTCCGTCACTTATTCTGCATTTTATCCATGAATCGGTAATATTTTGTTTAGTCTTTTTATTGTTTTTCGAGTGAATTTTACCTTTCTTATTTTGTTCTCGCAATTTATGATTTCTAGTTTTATTTCAATTTTTGTTGCATTTTATGTGTTGGTTTGTAGTTTTGATGATTTCAAGTCTATACGGTAAAGCCCAAAGGACTCATGAAAAGAAAATGGAAGTTCAGAGAATTCAAAAGAGTTTTTGGAAGGGAAACAGTCGCCTGACACGGGCAGTGTCAGGAGGAAACCAAGAGAAGAGATTTTTGGTGATAAGCAGTGGGCTGACACGGGTGCTCGTGTTACCTGACACGGCCCGTGTCAGCAAGTCTGGTGCAGGAAGATTTTTCATCAGAGATCCAGGGGGCCAACACGGCCGCCCGTGTCAGCTGACCCGACCCGTGTTGGCTGCGTCGTGTCACCTTCTAATTTTCTTGGACTTTTGACCTTTGTGATCCGTGATGGTATTTTGGGTATTTCCCTACTGTTGTGTTGGACCTGGGAGTATTTTAGATGCTTTTTGAGAAGGAAAATGGGGCTTTTGATGGGGGAGAAATATTACGATAAAGATTGGAGCGATCAAGAGAAGTCGGGAACGGAAGATTTTCATGAGCCTTAGCAATTGAAGATCAAAGTAACCACATATCTTGTAATGTTTAATCTGATTATTATTGTATTTTTCTCTGAATATTATGAGTAGCTAAACCCCCCAATGCTAAGGGGTGTTCCTGAATTGCTTTTGTAATGATATTATTTTTCTTGGTTCAATGACATAAGTGCTTATTTTCATTATCATATTTATCGTTCAATAGTGTTAATGCTTTTTCTATTGGACAAATAGAATTTGATTTACGGTTAACCTTAGGTCAGACAAACCTTTGTTAACACTTTTGTATGATAATGCATTAGTAGATATTACCTAAGACTAGGAGTACCCTGTTGCACTTGGAACACTGTTGACATTATTTGTAATGCTTGATTTCAAGCGTAATTACATACAGACATAGTAATTAGGTTATGAAATAAAATCACTAAGGACTTAGGAGTAAACAACTTACAGTCAAGAAATTGATAGATCTAAGTCATGTTTCTGAAATAAAGATTAAGGTTGTTACAAGGCAATTCATACACTGTACCCTAGCATGCTTCTCATATCTATTCAAAACTCAATTTTATTACTCTGCTTTGTTTTCTCATTGCAAAATTTTAATTATATAAAAAATTACCAAACCCCCAATTACTTTTTGTTTAATTGAATTAGTATTAGAACTCATATTCCTATGCAGTCCTCAAGATCAATTATGGGGATAAACCCCCTATTTTAACTCTAATCGACAAAAATAACAGACTTGTTATTTTTCCAATCAATGTTCGAGACGTCTTGGATCTTTCCACTCTTTAGGATGCTCTCGATGTGTTCTCTAGATATTACTAGGTTAGAGAAGTTTGATGTCCTACTGCCAACCATCTTTTCCAAGTATGGTCCTTGCAAAGTATACATGAACAGGTCAACCAATTCTCTATCTAAGATTGGTGGTTGAATGCGAGCAGCCACCTCTCTCCATCTTTGAGCGTACCCTTTGAAGGATTTGTTATCCTCTTGAGATAAGCCTTGTAACTACATGCGGTTGGGAGCCGTGTTGAGATTGTACTGGTACTTCTTCACAAAGGCATTGGATAGGTCCGACCATGATTGGATGTGGCTACTCTCTAGCTGCATGTACAAACTCAGCAATGCTCCAATTAGACTGTCTTGGAAATAGTGGATCATAAGTTTGTCGTTGCAAAAATATGAGGTCATTCTTCTGCAATACATCACCAAACACATGTTCAAATCATTCAGATCCAAAGCATCACGACCCTTTATAACATTAAGCTTCTCTTCTAGCACTCGACATTTTTCCATAATCTCAACAGCTCGGAGGTCCTTGGTTTTCATCACATGAACTGCCTTTTGGGAATCTGGTCCAGAGAATGCGAAACTGTGATATTTCACGATACCAAGAGAAGAGGAATGTCCATCTCGGATGACGGTACATTCTTGTATAACCTGGTTCTCAATAGGGATACGCACAAGCTGATCTTGAGCAACATTGTTCACTTGAGGTGAAATGACATTCCCAGTCCTCTGAATATTTCCTTGAAAAGGTTTTCATAGCTTCCACGAGTTGATCCAATTGGCTTTTCATCAATTCAACATCCACTCTTTTTGCAAACTGGTTCTGCTCTCCTGAGTTGATGATCCTTCAAAAGCTACTTCAAGTCCAATGCAAGATTCGGGAAATCAACAATTGTGGGTTAAAGATAGAGGATGGATGAGATCTTTGTAGTCTTGGTTCAAGAATGATATGCAAAAATGATACACATATGCTTATGTTATGAATGCAACAGACAAGGGATCAAAGATCACAGATTCAAAGGTCCACATAACAAGATATCTCTCTCCTTAGGTAGGAAATCTATTAGTTTATAACAGGGCACTCCAAGGGTTTTCAAACAAGGTCCCATGCACTAAGCCCTCAAAAGTTTTCCATTATAACGATGATTCGTAAGACGGTAATACCTTCAAAGGATGAGCACAGAGTTATGTCTTAATAACCTTTGGAATAAGGTTCTACAAAGGTCCTCAGAATCATGGACTCCCATATTGGAAACAAAGATGTTGTTGCGACTGCACGTAAGACATAATCACTCCCAAAGGGGCCTCATCTAAACGGTGGAAGTCAAACCAACTCAACGAGTCCCAAGTCTCGCAAATTAGAAAGCAATCGCCTACTAGCTTAGTGTATACTGGAAAAGCTCGGGTAGAAAGCCTTTCTTCTCACAACCCATCCCAAATAAACCCAACAGATAACAAGAACACATAATAAAGCAATAAAGCAATAACAAAATAAAACAAATCACACATGCGACAAACAAACTAGGTGTGGCTTGCTAGGGTGAACCAATCCCCATCAGAGTCGCCAAGCTGTCACTACTAAAAAAATTACAATGACGTCGAGGCAAAAGAGGAAAACAGAAGAGTCGCCATCGAACTTTATTTATCCCAAAAGGGGAAGGGAAAACATTGAGAAAACCCCAAGAAGAAAGGATAAGATGGTCTCGCAACCAAGATAATGGGTTCGGAAGCTGGTTATGCGAAGGGAATGTATTAGCACCCTCCACATCCAGTGTACTCGATGGGAACCATTCCCTTGTCTTATGTGTAAAGATGTTTGCTAAAGGATTGCTTTCTAAGAGGGAGAGATAAGAGTTGGAAATAAAGATAAAGAAAAGAATAAAGGAAGAAGAAAAGGGTGGAAACAAAAAGGAGACTCGATAGGACTTTGCAGTCCTATGCCTACGCATTCTCTCGTGCAATGGGAAAGTCATAGTCAACGTAGTTCGGAGGACTACGAGTGATGAAAAAAAAGGAAGGGTGCTCGCCAAGGATTTGGGCCCTTGTGCCTACGTATCTTCATTTAAAAGAAGTAAAGAATAAGAGCGTCTGTAGTTTGGACTACGGATTGGAAAAGGTCTCGATCGCACTTGGGAGAGAGAAAAGGTTAGGTTAGTCAGTCTGGATCGCACAAGGGCGGGAGGAAAGGGGAGTTAGTTGTTAGTGAGCTCTCCAAGGTTAGGAATCCTTATGCCTACATATCTACATCAGGGAATGAGGAACCAGAGCATCAGTAGTTCAAGACTACAATTTATTGGTGTTTTTATGGATGATGCTAACATTCAGATTCTAGCAGTTAGGTGTATTGCAGCTTGCTCGTGGAGTCTTAGACCTTACCTGTATTATGGTAAAACGGGCATAACAGGTCCTTTTTGAAAAGGCTTAGCTTTCTCCATCAAGGAAAGATGCCACATTTGATTTGTGAAGGTTGATTTTAGGGGTGAGATAAATCCTCAAATAGTAACCCCCTTGCGGGTAGTACCCAATTCTTTATCTCTAAAGGTTTCTTGTGAAAATGGTGTGGTGAATATAGTCACGTCTTTGTATCGAAAGATGAGTATCGAGATCACATGCTCTAAAGTGAGCATCCTAATACTTGGAAAGGAAGAAGTCTTCACCCAATCCTCTCTCTTTAGTTCAATACAAATAGAACCTTATTTTCTTATTTAAGATGTTTTGATTTTGAATGGTAAGTGCTTTATGTAAGTGAACCCTAAAGGTGATGTCAAGCACTCAGGATAGGAGAAGGCCTTCGCCTAACCACTCCACAACCATCTAAGTATATTGAGAAAAGAAGTTTGAAAATGCACTTGGTGCAAGACCAAGGTTGTTTACTCAAGGAGACAAAAGAAAGAGAGAAAAGGTTTTGAAAAGAAAGGGTGGTGAATAAAGCAAGGTAGGTTGATGGTGATACGCAAGGCAATCGACTTAAAAGGGTGTAATACATACAAGGTTAATGTAGGGTTAATGGAAGAGATAAGAGATGAGAATGAGAAGAGAGGAGAAACCCTAAGGTGTAAACCAAATTAATGAGTTTGAAAAATGACTTGACGTTGGATCAAGCCTAAATTGTTCTTCATTTTGAAATGATGTTATAACCTAGTTTAATTTTATCTTTCTTAACAAGAAAACAAGAAAGCAAAGATAAGAAACAAAAACAACTAGACTATTACATTGTAATGGGGAGAGGAATACATGTAAGGTACACGAGATTGCGAGAAATAAATAGGGTCATTGTCAAGTAGCCCAAGAGAAAGTCGTGTGTGCACGAGATGTCCTAAACTAAGCAATGAAATAAGATTTTAGACAAAAATCTCCAAGCTAGGGTTTCTATATAAGGTCTAACACCATTGCTCAAGATCGTAACCACATTCCACCAATTTAAAGTTTTTTATGGTTTCAATTGTTTTATTATGTTTTTGGTATTTTGGATAAGATATGAACAGGATAAGAATGATATGATAAGATGAATAATAATATGAGCAATATGATAATATAAATAATAATGTATGAACAATATAATATGAATAATATGAACATAGTAGAGCAAGAGTATATTGAATAGAAATTAAAGTTAGTGGTCAATTGTTAATCGTTATTAATCGGATCCACTTTAGAACTAAACCATCGTAGCTGACCTATGAGGAAGATCATGCTATAAGAGGCCGCTCAACAATGTTTGTGCCAAAACACGATAGAGAAATGATATATGGATCATTCTCAAAGGATCGTGCCACATGGAAAAAAAAAGGGAACGATCTCGTCTTAATCACAAACTTTTATCAATTAATCGAGGGTAACCAATCACGATCCCAAAGTAAATGAAATTCTGGTATCAGATATTAGATGTTGAAAGAGATGTTCACGACACAAATATATGTTTAATAAGAACAAAGATAAACAAATAACAATTGTAAAGAGATACAGCAATTGTTAACCCAGTTCGGTGAAAACACACCTACGTCTGGGGGCTACCAAGCTAGGAAAGGAAATCCACTAAGTAGAATTAGTTCAAAGACATACAGTAGACTCTCTCTAGTTTACCATCTTCTCACCTAATCTCTACCCTTGCAATTTCTATCTAGGACATTCCTAGATATGAGACACCTCTCCCCCCCCCCCCCTCAATCACAGCAGTGATATCAATCAACAAAAGAAGACTTTAGAAGAAACTCTTCAAAGCCACAACTCGATCTTGCTTAAAAGCTTCAATCAAGTACAATACACTCTTGCTTACAAGCTTTGAGTGAACAATTTACAATTAACAAGCTAGTCCAATTCACACATTAAACAATGAGTGAATGGCTCACAAAACTAACACACACGAAGCTTAAACCTTATACAATTGCACACATTTTTTAATCCTTGCTTCTCTAATCTTCAAGATAGGGTTTTCGCCTCTTTAAATAGTAATGGAGAATGGGATTGGGTTGTGGCAAAAGTAACAGCAGGGTTTAAGAAGATTTCAATCTTCATTAGTAGCAACAATAAAGCAGATTTGATTTGATCAATCAAATCTAATCAAATCATTCTTCCAATCTTCAATAAATCTTCTAAGAATAACTCCATATCAAATCAAATTTGATCCACAATAAGTGTATCACAAATGCTTTTAGAACACCACTAACAACACGCAGATTCTACACCAGAATAGTGCAACAAACTAGCACATAAAGAAAAAACAAACAAACATATTCATATAGAATGTTTTGCCCATGAGTGTCAATACATCTTGTTTGACATCATGAGATAAGTCATGTTAAAAAGTCCAAAGCAACCTTCTGATCCTGACAGACAGGTGTTACGACATCCTGTAGGACGTCTTGTGATTACACCTAGTTTTACCAAAATGTATGCCAATCAAGAACTAACAAACTCCCCCTTTGGAAAATTTTGGCTAAAACAAATCACAAGAAAAATAAAAACCAGTAAGGAGTATAGCACAGCGGAAAAGCTACACAGTAAGGAGAGTAAATGCAAAACAAACTCCCCCTCAACATAAGCAATAATACAAACACCACAACAGCCCAAGCACAACAGAACTTCCCAAGCACATAGGAAACCAAACAACCAAAGCACCATAATATAGCAACCTATAGAACCAAAAAGAAACTACACAACAGCCCAAACCTAAGCAGCAACATACACCATCTTCAAACCAGCTACGCACCTGTCAAAACTATATACCAAACTGTATATACAGATCAATCTTCTCCCCCTTTTTAGCCACAATTTTTAGAACAAACGGCTAAGAATAATAGAATAGATCATAAAGTTAGAAACAATCAAGTTAAGGGCATGGAGACCCCAATAAAATTACAACCCAAAGGCACATGAAGTGCACCAAATTCAGTTCATTCTGCAAAGGCAGACAAAACAAACAAAAGAAGCCATAAGAGCAACCCAATACAGAGCAAAAGCTCAATCTTTATCTTCAGATGTGGACACCTCAACAACATCATTTCTCTCAGTTGGCACATCGGTACTTTCATCCTCATTTTCCTCCCAAGACCCAGCCTCACTAACATCATCAATATTTGCAGGATCATCTTCTAGGCATTGAATTAATGATTCCAACTTGATCTTTCTTGTCGTAGCAGCATTAATTGTCTCCCCTAATTCCCTACAAGTTTCTTTTAACTCATCAATTATCCTTGCCTTTGAAGTAGTGGCCCTTTCACCAGATGTCAGAACAATATTTGGAACATGTCTTCCAGCAAAACATTTGTAGTGAAGGGACGAAACAGGTTCTCTTTTGCTAGCAACATCATTAGAGTTTAGAATCCCAGGGTGTTGATTCAATATAATTTCAAAGATGAGGGAAGGGAAGGAAATAGGTAGCTTGATGGCACTTGAAGTATAATGCTTAATAATTTGCTCAAAAATGTATAATCCAAAATCAAAATCAACCTTGGTACCTACAACATAAATGAATCTGTCAAGCCCAACAACAATTGTGGAGGTGTGGTTGGTAGGAACCCAATTTGCAGCCCCAATCCTGTGAAGGATGGCATATTTCACACTGAGTTGTCCAGCTGACAACTTGCCTTTTGAAGGCCATGCTTTGACTTGATTGGTAGTGATGACCTTGCACACTTGGTTGTCTGTAGCAGACATTTCTTCCTCACCATCATTTGATTGCCCCCAAAATCTATTGATTACAGCTGGAGAAAACTTCACACATTTACCCCTAACAAATACCTTCATATAGTCCTTGTTGTTCTTATCAGTAATGGAATCAGGAATGTTCACAATGAATTCTTTCACTAGCCCTTCATAGAACTTAGAGAAGCCAGTGACGGTTTTGAGCAGTCCAACCTCAGTGATCAAATCCATGACTTCCTTGATTTCTTGAGCATCTTTCCCCATCTCCCTTTCCAGAGCAATCCTCCTTTGATAAACATATCTCCACTCTGCCACGTTATTGATAGAGTGAAAAGAAATATTGTCAAGTGGAGCAACATGCACTTCCTTTGGAGTCTTCTTGGCAGTAGATTTCTTCACAAGAGATATGTCAGGGACATCCTTTACAACATCTTCATCAGAGTCAGTGTTCTCAACTCTCACCTTTCTCTTTCCAGAGGCAAGAAAGACCTTGCTCCATGCCTTTGGAGGTCCAACAGGGGTTTTCTTCTTTTGGCTTTTGGATGGAGATTCCTCAAGCACAACCTTTCCTTTTCTTGACTTTATTCTCTTAGCAATTCCTGGGGTAACATTTTTTATGAGCTCATCATCTGAGGGCAAATCTTCAACATCTATAACATTATCAGAGGTATTTTTCTTGGTTGGAGCATCATCCACATCAACATTCAGACCAATATCTTCAGCCTCATTCACATCATCATTCAGACCTGCTTCATTACCCTTATCCACATCATGCACCATAGAACTGGCAAGTTTTTCCAAGTTTTCAGTGTTAGGGTTGTCATCAGAAGAGGGTTTTTCAGCATTTTCTTCTAGGTTCTTATTAGTGCTGGGGGATCGATCAACACGAGAGAGAGGAGTGAAAATACCATGCACATTATGATCTCTATAGAGGATCTTGGTGACAAGTTCCCTAATGGATCTATCCACATAAGCAGAGCCTTCCTTGTTTTTCATTCTAGTAATATTGTCAGAAGGGGATTCAGAAGTGTTACCTTTGGAAGGTTGTTGGGATTCGTTTGCATGTGGAGGAGTGGTCTTGGGGACATCAGTTGTATGACCAGGAACCATGGAAATAGGGGTTATGTCAAGAACATCTTTGAAGGAGATGTTCATGGGTTGAGCATCAGTGTGGGTAGTCTTTGATGAGGAAGCATCATGTTTAGGAGACATCTTGTTGTTTCTGAGAGAAGGAAATATTTAGGTAGGATGAAGATAGAGAATGCGCAGAGGGTAGGAGGTAGTTTGAAGAGTGGTGGAGGTGTGGAAGTTGAAGGAGCAGTTGGAGGGAAAACTTTGAGAGGGGTAGTGTGCTTGATTGGACAAGGACATGTTGTATAATAAAAAGGGATGTTAGAACATCTCTATTTTAAGGAAAAAAAAACATATTTTAAAAGCAAGAATCCCTCTTATCATTAATTGATATAAGTCCTCATAAATACAAATCCCAAAGTTTCCTTTCAAGGTCTCAAACTGATTAGTAGCCAATTAATTTTCTGTAGTGACATGCTCAAGAATGACGATTTGATTTTCAACAAGCTCTCTGATAACATGATGTCTAATATTAATATGCTTAGTTATGTTATGTTGAATAAGAATCTTGGAAATATTCATAGTACTCAGATTATCACAGAATAATGTCACGACATCTTGTGTGACATTATACTCATTAAGCATCTGTTTTATCCATACAAGTTGAGAACAAGTACTCCCAGCATCTATGCATTCTGCTTCTGTAGTAGCTAGGGATACACAGCTCTGTTTCTTGCCAAACCACGAGATGAGGTTGTTTCCCAAAGAGAAGCAGCCCTCAGATGTATTCTTTCTGTCATCAGTACTTTCAGCCCAATCAGTATCACAATATCCAGACAGCACACACCCAGATTCAGGGGTGTACGGCATCCCATACTTACTTTGAGATAGAAATATGGATTTTTCCATCTGTATGACTTGTATTCCAAGAAGGTTAGTTAATTCCCCAACATGGCTTGTTTTAAACTTAGATTTCATTTGTTGTACACAATGTTGAAACATCTTATCTGACATCCTGGTTTTTTATCCTATTTGGCCTTCACCATATATTTCTCCTTCTTTAATCCTTAGATTAGAGATACATCTGACAACATTTATAGATATGATCTTCTTAATTCCTTGTAAATGCTCAAGTTTCTGGTGCCACATTCTTACTTCATCCTTTTTGGCAAGAGTATACTTAGAATCTTGAGCAGCCCATTGGTAACAATTGTCCTTGAATCTGACTCCTGTTATGATCAGCTCTACCTTTTCATTAGTAACTAAACACTCAAGTTTAGTGAAGTTGACACTTAGACCTTGATCATATAGTTGACTAATGCTAATCAGATTGGCAGTTAATCCTTTGACTAACAGCACATTCTCAAGATCTGGTGTTCCTGAGCAGTTTAGTTTTCCAATTCCTTTGATTTCCCCTTTTTCCCCATCTCCAAAGGTCACATAGCTGGTTGAGTGAAGTTTGATGTCTACTAACAGATTTCTGATTCCAGTCATGTGTCTTGAGCACCTAATGTCAAAGTACCAATCTTCCTTAGTAGAAATTTTTTGGGACATATGAGCTATGAGGCAAGTATTATCAGTTTTAAGAGACCATTGTTTAGTAGAAGGACCCTTTGGAACCCATTGCTTCTTGGAGAGGAGAGTGTTGTGGTTAGGTCTTGTCTGAGTAGTAGAATTTGGATATCCATGCAGTTTGAAACATAATGACTTTATGTGACCAAAGTGACCATAGTGATGGCATCTCCATCTGTGGAATTTTCTAGGTTGGCTGGTTTGTTTTCTGTCATGATGTTGAGACATCTGCTGGAATATCATCTGCCTTGATCCAGAAGGTTTGTAGAGATAGGAAGAGTTATTGTCTTCATGGAATCCTAACCCTGTCTTGTCTCCAGATCTTTTGCCAGATTGAAGAATCTCTTCCAAGGTTTTGGTACCACTATTTATCATTCTAACAGACTTTCCCATTTGGTTAAGTTAGGAAGTCAGTTGAGCAACTTCATCTGTTAATTTAGTGATCATTTTAGCCTGTTCAGCAACCTCGTTATTCAAACCATTGATAGTTGTCAGGTGTTCCTCCTTTTCAGCCTTTAGCTTGATGATGTGTTTCTTCTGTTTTTCACCTTGCTGGCACACTTCTTCACTTCCGAGGCACAGTTCTTTGTAGGAAGCTGCTAGTTCTTCAAAGGTCAATTCATCTTCACTGGAGTCTTCATTAGAGTAGTATCTTCCAGTCAAGGTAGTTATATATTTGGAAGATTCTTCTTCAATCTCACTGTCAGAGTCTTCATCAGTCCATGAAACGGCTAGGCCTTTCTTTTGTTTCTTGAGATAGGTAGGGCATTCAGATTTGATGTGACCAAAACCTTCACACTCATAACATTGTATCCTTTTGTTGTTTGTGGGTTTTTCTTCAGTCCTAGTTCTTCTTCATGCATCATTTGACTTACTGATTTCAAGTGAGGTGTTCTTGACATTTGGTCTTGTCGTTATATCCATTCTTTTTATTACCTTGTTGAATTGTCTTCCCAGCAGAACCATGGCCTTTGGTAGACTTTCATTTATATCCTTATCAGATTCATCATCTATTCTTTCAGTATTTGACACAAAAGCTATGCTCTTTTTCTTGACAACTTTGTCACTTATTCCAACTTCAAATGTTAAAAGAGACCCAATGAGTTCATCAACTCTCATTTTACAAATGTCTTGGGCTTCTTCTATAGCAGTTACTTTCATGTCAAATCTCTTGGGAAGGGATCTGAGAATTTTTCTTACCAACTTTTCTTCAGACATTTTTTCACCAAGAGCACTTGAAGCATTGGCAATTTCAAGAATATTCATATGAAAGTCATGTATGCTTTCATCATCTTTCATTCTCAGGTTTTCAAACTTAGATGTAAGGATTTGAAGTCTAGACATTTTTACCTTGGATGTGCCTTCATGAGTAGTCTTTAGAATCTCCCATGCTTCCTTAGCAATTTCACAGTTGTTCACCAACCTGAATATGTTCCTATCAATTCCATTGAACAAGGCATTCAAGGCCTTGGAGTTTCCCAGAGCTAGATCATGTTCTTCCTTTGTTCATTCTTCCTCGGGTTTTAATTCAGTTGTACATCTTTATCAATAATCACAGGATGTTCTCATCCCTTTATGACAGCTTTCCATGCCTTGTTGTCCAGAGATTTTAAGAAAGCAACCATCCTAGGTTTCCAATAGTCATATATATTCCCATCCATAACAGGTGGTCTGTTTACAAATCCTCCTTCTTTGTCCATGGTACCAGAAAGTATTGTCCCTAGATTTCACCTAGAACCAGAGCAGGATGCCTGCTCTGATACCAATTGAAATTCTGGTATCAGATATTAGATGTTGAAAGAGATGTTCACGACACAAATATCTGTTTAATAGGAACAAAGTTAAAAAAATAACAATTGTAAAGAGACACAAGAATTGTTAACCCAGTTTGGTGAAAACACACATACGTCTGGGGGCTACCAAGCCAGCAAAGGAAATCCACTAAGTAGAATTATTTTAAATACATACAATAGACTCTCTCTAGTTTACCATCTTCTCACCTAATCTCTACCCTTGCGATTTCTATCTAGAACACTCCTAGATATGAGACACCTCTCACTCCCCCTCAATCACAGCAGTGATATCAATCAACAAAAGAAGACTTTAGAAGACACTCTTCAAAGCCACAACTTGATCTTGCTTAAAAGCTTTAATGAAGTACAATACACTCTTGCTTACAAGCTTTGAGTGAACAATTTACAATTAACAACCTAGTCCAAATCACACATTAAACAATGAGTGAATGACTCACAAAACTAACACACACGAAGCTTAAACCTTATACAATTGCACATACTTTTTAATCCTTGCTTCTCTGATCTTCAAGCTAGGGTTTTCGCCTCTTTAAATAGTAATGCAGAATGGGCTTGGACTGTGGCAAAAGTAACAGCAGGTTTTGAGAAGATTTCAATCTTTATCAGTAGCAACAATAAAGCAAATTTGATTTGATCAATAAGATCTAATCAAATCATTCTTCCAATCTTCAATCAATCTTCTAAGAATAACTTCATATCAAATCAAATCTGATCCACAATAAGTGTATTAGAAACGCTTTTAGAACACCACTAACAACACGCAGATTCTACACCAGAATAGTGCAACAAACTAGCACATAAAAAAAAGAACAGACAAACATATTCATACAAAATGTTTTGTCCATAAGTGTCATGACATCTTGTTTGACATCATGAGATAAGTCCTGTTAAATATTCCAAAGCAACCTTCTGATCCTAACAGACAGATGTTACGACACCCAGTAGGACATCTTGTGATTACACTTAGTTTTACCGAAATGCCTGCCAATCAAGAACTAACAGTAAAGAAAATGATCTCAATGATCATTCACTACAGATTTGAAATAATGAAGGTTGTTAAACAACCTCAATAATCGACACTTATGATTCTAAAGACTTCATCGACCAAAAATGAAAAGAAAATCGAAATGAAAATGAAAGGAAAAGAGAATAAAAACATAAGTGAAAACTCAATCAAAAGGAAATAAAGCTTAAACTTATAACCACTAAAGAAACAAATGCCAAAGAATTAGAAACTAAAAACAATTAAAAAAAGAAAAATTGAAAAGAAAATTAAGAAACTAAAATACAATAAATAAAAACAAGAATCAAAAGGAGGGTACGCTTGGAATTGTGGGTGTGTTCAGTATCAACCATGAACACGAGCTTATAAAACCCAAAAAAAAAACATGAAACACGGTCCACATGACTCTAACATTAAGGCATGCTCTAACATCATCCTTCAACAGAAAAAAAAACAAAATAGAAAAGAGAAACAGGGCACAACATATGTAAAAGGAACGGTCCAAAATACATATAAGGTCAAAGGTTCTTTTTCAAGATGAAAAATGTTGTCTTAATAAACACTAGGGCAATGTTTTTTCTACAATCATTGAGTTGAGATGAGTGGCATGAATGAGATTTGTAAATCCATTAAATATGGTGAAAATGTTTACTTCTCATTTGTTTTGGGTAAAATAAAGTTCTTACGTTAAATAATACAACTTAGCTTTCGCTAAAATCAACCAACAAATTTTACTCGAACTACGATTGCTCTGATTCCATCATTGTAAGGATACGTAGGCACGAGACTACGAAGTCTTGGCGAGCACCCTAGTAATAAAAACCTTTTATGTCTTTCCCTTTTATATATATATATATATATATATATATATATATATATATATATATATATATATATATATATATATATATATATATATATATATATATATATATATATATATATATATATATATATATATATATATATATATATATATATATATATATATATATATATATATATATATATATATATATATATATATATATATATATATATATATATATATATATATATATATATATATATATATATATATATATATATATATATATATATATATATATATATATATATATATATATATATATATCATCTTCTCTCTTTTCCCATTCAATAACTAGAAGATTTAGAAACTAACATAATATAACATTCTTTCAACCCTAACTAAATGGTTCCCGTTGAGTACAACGGACGTGAGGGGGTGCTAATACCTTCCCCTTGCGTAACCGACTCCTGAACTCAGATATTGGTTATGATGACCATATCTTTGTCTTTCTTTTAGTGGTTTTGTTCAATATTTTCCATTTCCCTCTATGGGAATAAATAAAGATCAGTGGCAACTCTGTTAAGTTCATCCCGCAAGCGAGTAATTGCGCTTCGCGAGGTCGTTCTCATTTTTTGAGTTTCGACAAACGGCGACTCTGCTGGGGATCTTCCCATCCCTAAGTGAGTCAAACCTGGTTTAATTAGGTGTTATATATGTCTTAGTTGTGTTTGTTTCTTGTTCTTCTTTGATTAAATTTTTATCTTTGCTTTACAGCAATTATCATTTCTATGTACATCATGTGTCGGCTTTGGGGATCTGATATCTTGAATAAAGCTATACACCCGAGTTTTGGAAAAAAGCAGAGAGAAAATATAAGGTTAGATTTGGTAGTTAGTAGTGTTAGACTTCAAGGGCAAGATTCTTATGGCAACTAACATGATGACTTCTTTAGAGTAGACCTGTTTATAGATCTCATTATAAAACAACTAGCCTATTGCATAATGTTGATTCATGAAGGGTCCATGACTCTAGGTCCCCCATTTAGAACCGGTGCTATTTTGGTGGTTGCGTAATATTGGACTTCAAGGATATCTCATTTTTCCAACCAATATGAAAACCCCGATCAGAAGAAACCTTTTCGTTACTCTCGTTATAAAATGGCAAACTCGTTGCATGACGTTGATACGACTAAGGTCCATGACTCTGAAACCTTTATCAAAAACCTATAAGCTATCATGTGAGTGTGTTTAAGGGTAATTGTCGTAGAACTATGTTTTAAGAAGCCTACCAATTAGGGAGTGGAGAAAGTTGTTTACCTTATCCCAAACCATTACCATGCATTCATGATCATTTTCATAACATCATGACACTCATAAATTTTTATTTTCAGGGAATCCTAATAACAAACAACTGTTTAGCACAAAAGAGTTTGCAATGAGTTCAGACAAAAGGAAACCATTGCCACTCAAAGCAAGAATGCAAGATATCACCAACATACTGAGACTCTTGGAAAAGATTCCCTCTTATTTTAAGACCACTATGAAAGAAAGGTTTGGTTACATCTTGGATCTTCTCATAGTAGATGCCCAGATTCCAGCTATCACAACATTGGCTCAATTTTATGATCCCCCACTTCGGAGCTTCCTATTTTGAGATTTTCAATTGGCACCTACCTTGGAAGAATATGACAGACTTTTGGGTTTTACTATGAAAGGAAGAATAATGTACAACAAAATTGGTAAAAAAACCTGATATGGAGGAGCTAGCTCTTACACTATGTATTCCCATATCTGATGTTGTAGAAAATTGGAGAAAGAAGGAGAACTTCCACGATTTTTAGAGAGATTTCCTAGAGAACGAAGCTGAGAAGTGATTGGTAGTACGTCATTGGGATGGATTGGCGAACATATTAGCTCTTCTTATTTATGGGCTAATATTTTTTCTAAATCATGAAGGCTTCATTGGCTCATCAGCTATTAGTGTCTTTTGTGCAGTCTAGAAAGAAAAACAAAGTTTTGTTCATCCACTTCTAGCAGACACTTTCCATGCCTTGCATACTCGTCATGAGAGGAAAAAAGGAACACTGATTTGTTATCTTCCTTTACTTTACAATTGGCTTATTGCATGTGTGTTCAAGCCCAATGATCATGTGAGTAAGATGTCAAATGGAGGGTAGGTTAGATTCTTGGTGTCTCTGACTAGCAATGATATTCCTTGGTACTGTTACAAGCTCAATGTCCATGAGATTGTTATAAGCTGTGGGAACTTCCAAAATGTGCCATTAATAGGTTATAAGGGTTGCATTAGATACAATCCTATGTTACCTTTGAGACAACTTGGACACCCTATGCGTGGAAAGCCTAATGATAGAGAATTGGAAGAAATGGTTTTGAATGATATGGGAGCCAGTGATCCACTTCTACTCCGTAGGATTATTAGATCTTGGGAGAAGGTGCATACTAAGGGGTCGAGGGTATCAAAAGTAGGTGATGTGCCTTATCAGGATTGGATTTTGGAAAGGGTCATGGTTGTGAAGCTTCCTTTCTCTGTAGAGGTTCCTATTCCTGCAAGGTCTCCTCCACCTGAACCTGTGCCTATTTCTCTTAAGGAAGTAGAAGAGCTTAGATACTTGGTGGATAGACTTGGGAAAAAGAATGAAGACCTGCAGTCGCAGCTGAACAAAACAATTGGCGAGAACATGGTTTTCTAAAGGAAGTTTTACAAAAGAAAGGATCTTTTGGAGGAGAGTAACAAGAAGAAAAAGGTGGAAGAAGATCTTAAGGAATGAGTCTTGAAGTGTCTGGACCAATGTCATACCCCAAATTTGTCCTACATGTACTTTTCATTTGTCAAAAATGTGTGTGGCATGGTTGAAGTTCAGCCGGTTCTGATTGAGTTTTGGTCAGAAGAATGTTTGTTCATGATCAAGTCAGGGTTTGCATGATTTTGAATGGTGTGTGTTTGAGGTTCTAAATAATTGATTTTGTGCCAATTCAAATCATCTGCATGTAAATCAATTCATGAAGGCTTTGTGGTTGAGAATTGTCAGAGTCCAATCCATTTCTTGGTTAGGATTTTGGACATTAAACTGAGGCTCATATTTCAAATTCTAGTTCTCCGTTTTTTCAAAGCAGGCCATGGTACAAGAAGATTTCAGAGTTTGATCTAATTTCTTCCATACTTCAAAAATTTGTTCAAAAATAGTTCAAGACCATTATTAGATGTCCTTGAGTTGCACTTAGAAACGGATATTAAGGTGGTATTATCATCCATTCATGTGAGAAAGTCTGGCCGTGTAAAGAGTTTGTTCCAAATGACAGGGAGAGGTAATATCATTTTATTTTTAGAGAAGAGCTTGATGACAAACAAATTCATGGATCTGAAACAACCTTTTTGTTATGCTTGTTTTCGAGTTATGTTAAGGTGGATTAAGGGATGTGCAAGTCTCATAATTGGAGAACTAATAAAGCTAGCAAAGTTTTGTTGGAAAATTTAACAAAGTGCCATAGATTAAATTTCAAAAAGAAGAGAGTCACTAAATCCCGCACTTTATCATGCAAGGCCTTATTTTTCCAGTATACCGGCAGTGGACCCAAGCTCTTGGATAAGTCAATATCCCTTGTACACCTATGTTCACCATGCTGACAACATGTATTCAAAAGGAGAATAAATTTCACAAAGAAAAGGGGCATTAGTTGATATGACAGTAATGGTTGTTTTGAGATTAAGGTTCCAAGGCCTTTTTACAAACAAGATAAGATCATAACATGGCCTAAATTCTATCAAGATTTGCAAAATGTGAGGAGTCCATTCCAATTATAAAGGTCGTTCCGTGAATCATCTCCGTTCTTCTGTAAATCACCTGCACAAACTTGACAGAAAAAGTTCGGCTCCACACCGTATGTTTCATGCAGTCACACCTTGCAAGGAAACGGTGCCTACACACAGCACAACGACCATATCTCACCTGCAAACAAAGGACAACAATAAAGGTTATGAATACAAAAGCTTGCAACGAAAAAACTCACAGAGCAGTACGGTACAGCCAACAATCCGTACAGGATGAACAACTAAAGACAAACATTTTTTTTTTACAGATTGCAGCACAAATATCATACCACGGAGAGCATCACGACAAGGGAGGTTTTCACAGCAACGTGAACCAAACCGCAGAACAACTATCCTTTAACACACATTCATCATTTTTCTTACAACTGAAGCCAAACACCTATTTCGCAACATACTTCTTGGTCTGTAGAACATCACCATCATGACTTTGAGACCAAGCAACACGTGACTTGAAGCAACGGCAAGAAAGTCATGCTTTTGGATCGTACGCCAGCTGCAACATGAACAATTGACGGCATGAGTGCACAGTACAAAGCTTGCATAAGTACCACAATACAGGCCATTTTAAATTTCAACTTATATGATTGCAGAACAAAACTACCTCAAAAAGGAGAGGTCACTCACCAGCAACTACCCTGCTACTGGAAGATTCCGCAACTCAGCTCAGCAGCTCAAACCACACACTAAGAAGGTTATACACAAGCATCAGCCAACGTATAATTTCACAGAAAAAAGTAAAATTCATAAAAAGTTTCACCAGTACGCATCACTCACCCTAGACACGCAGCTACTCTTCACAAAGGGATCGTACATGAAACACAGCAGCAGTATCACGCAGTAACCCGCACACCAGCTTACGACCGCGATACACCCGTAGCCGTCGACGTTTTAGCAGTAGACCACGACTTGCAACACAACACAAGAGAGTCCTACAGCAAACAAATCCTGCAAAGTGAACACACCAACTCTGAGAAACGCACGCAACATCAAACAAATAGTTTGCAGCAAATGCATATGGGTGGATTCCCTCAAAAATCTCGACAAAACTTTCGCACAAAGGCAATCATACCAACCTTCATTTCGCAACCAAAAATCGCGGATGTGCATTTCTTGGTAACAAGTGGCGTTCCTTGCAGACCCAAAACAAATGACCAAAACCTTGTGTGGAAAGCCTGGTACCTGCAATTCACAACATGACACATTCAACCGTTATGTAGACACATTTGTACAAAGTTTGAACAAAAATCGTTGGTACTCCCTCACCGCATCAAAACTGTCAGAATCAAAATGACATGTTGAGGAAAATTGTAGCTACCAAGTATAGCAGCGCAATGGTTGACAGAAGTGCATGTTCCAGCTGCTTTGAACGCGAACTTGCCAATAAAAAGCTTCAAAAGATTGAGTTCCTGTGAAGGATGATGCATTCAATTATGGTGCTCATATGGAAATTGAGGTTTGATTGGCTTAAGACAGATAACACATCAAGCTCAAAATTTCATACCAAATTAGAGTGTAAATGAGAAAAAGCATCCACAGAGGTAAAAAGAGAAAGTTAAATGGAGAGAGGATTTACCATGAAGAGCGTCAAAATAGAAGCTACGTCATTTTGCTGTATACTCTCCCTTGTATTTCGAAACCGCATTCTCTTCTCCAAGGTCATGTGCTCAAGCTTCAAATGACAAGCGTCGGGTTTGTAACACGGTGGGAGAACTGACTTTAAACAATGTTGCGGATAGCAAGAGTCGCCACCGACTTTTATTTTATCCATAAGGAAAGGTTATAAAAGAACAGGAAAGACCTTAGAGAATATTTTGGGTCCGGGGGGTAGGTTATGAAAAGGGAAGGTATTAGCATCCTTTTCATCCATGGTTATCCATGGGCTCTTAGGTACTTAAGCTCACTTTTGAATTGTTTTGAAATTATAGTGTGTGAATAGAAAATTTTCAGAATAGTTAATAAATAATCCATGTAAGGATGTGTTAAGAACTTGTTTGAAAACTTGTTGAAAATTTGTTTAAGTGCGAAACAGTTTTGAAGTGAGCAAGCACCTAGGAGTAACCTACCCTAATGTTTAAAGGTCTTTCTTATTCTTCATTCTTTCCTTTAGTAAGACTATCCCTACTATAATGGAGTAGGTAGTCCTTACTTTGGATGTTAAGGGATATGTGAGGGACAATTTGACTTTGAAGGCCATTGTGGGATGTAATAAGCACATATAAGGGACCATCATCATTTTTCGAAAGGGACTCGATTCGTAAAGGCAACCATAAGGGACTTTGATGATTTTTCTATTTGAGGGACTTGCTTTATACACTCCACTTAACCATTATTCGTAGGCAACTTGAGGGATATCCTTAGGAAGTGAGACGGCGATTAAAATCGACTTACGTGTGTGACGTGTTTATTTTAATTATCTTTATTTAAAAGTGATCTAAATTTACTTTAATATTACATACATGTTGTTACACCCCCTAATTACTAACCATAATAATAATTAAATAATTAAACAACTTTACATCCAAGAAACAATTACAAAATAATAAGCAAAATAATTAAATAGCAAAGATAAATAAAATATAAATAAGCAATAATAAATAATAAAGGGGGTTAATTCTAAGTTTACTCGGCAAGACATCGCATCTTGTGCCTACGTATCCTTACGGGAGTGGAATCAGAGTAATCGTAGTTCCCCTCAAAAGGGAGGTTAGAGACTTCTTGACTGTGGTCAAGGTCTCACGGGGAATAAACGCATCTTAAGGACACGCTTACGTGGAGTGTAGGAACTCCAAATCTCTACGTTGAAATGTTAAGTTGTAATTAGGGTTAGGTTAGGGATTCCGCGGCGGGAAACCCTAAAATGAGCGCGGCGGCTCTTTGACCTAATGCTAGGGGTAAAATTGTAATTTTGCCTGCGGCGAGGCATTTGTGAAAATTAGGGTTTGTGAGGTTGTAAGGGTTTGAAGTTGAGGACTATTGGCGCGGCGGCCAAACGGTTAGACCTAACCTTCGGATGTGTGTAATGTAACAGAAATAATAGTAAACGCGTGAGATAATTGAATCATGCAAACAGAGAGATAATGTCATAATTTAAACCATGCAAGCAGAAATTTAAAGGCAGAATTTAAAGAGCGATTGTTAAGTTCGCGAGGTTACATGAGAGGAGCAGATACAATATGATAATGAAATTTGAATTGAACAATAATAAAATAAAATAAATAACGGTTCTAGTTATTATAAAAAAAAAGATTTTAGTTATTATTTTAAATTTAGCTAAAAAAAAGTTTTTCTTAAAAATAATAGGTTTTCATATTAATTTGGAAAAGATGTCAATGTTATTTATTTTTTAAAAAAACAGATTTTTATATTATAACAAATTTTAATAAATTAATGATAACAATAATAATAATAATGGTAATAATAATGATAATAATGATAATAATGATAAATAATGATAATAATAATAATAATAATAATAATAATAATAATAATAATAATAAAGCAATAATGAATTTTAAATGTGCCAAATAACCCAACAATGTTGCTAACGCAGAAATGCGCTCATCGCAACCAGATCTAAATCGGACGAAACAAAATTTATCGCAAAGAAAAAGAAATTAAGCAAAAAATAGTATTATTGCTCACACAAAAATGCGATCATCGCAACCAGATCGAACTAACACAAATGTCACGCGTCATGCACACAAATGTGCAAACATCGTATCGACATAATTCGATCAAAAATCTTATATATATAAACTCTAACAATTTAAAAATTATATATATATATATAAACGTAACAGTAATAGATAAAGAAAAAGAAATAACGGTAATAGATGAAGAAAAAGAAATAACGGTAAAAGATGAAGAAAAAGAAACAACAGTAATAGATGAAGGAAAAGAAATAACGGTAAACGATGAAGAAAAAGAAACAATAGTAATGGATGAAGAAGAAAACTAAATAACGGCAAACGGCACTCACTCCTCTTAGGTTTTTTTCATTCTCCATTTTTTCCAACAAGGCAACACATGTATATATAGGGAACAAATTAGGGTTAACACCAAATTGTCAATAATGTCCCTAAAGCCCATTTTAAAGCCCAAACTAAATAATTAGTTAAGAAAAAATAAAATTTAAATAATTTAAAATAATTAAAATAAACTTAAAATAAAAACTAATAATCCTATTGATTCCTAAAATAAAAAATATTATAAAAAGAACAAAATTTTTTCAATATTTTTTATTTTATGATTTTTTGGATATTTTTATGAATAATTTAGAAAAAAGTGAAAAAAATAATATTTTAAAAAATGATTTAATTAAAATACGAAAATAATAATTAAATAATAATAAAAAACTATTTTTGTTATTTTTTTAATGAAAGATAGAAAAATTTAGAGTAAAAATAATAAAAAACAAAAAAAAAGTGACAAAGGTGAGATTCGAACTCTCAACCTCTCACACTCATAACTCCTTACACATGGCCTCCTGCCAATTGTGCCATTTTTACTTTTTAGAAAAAAATGCATGCCATATGATATTTACCTGCAAAAAGTCAAACGACCAACCTCTCTTTGATGTTGGCAAAAAAAAATCATGAAGTTTGACTTTGGTTTGACCACAGTTGACCTCAGTTTGACCTTTTAACCGCATTGACTGCTTTTGACTTATCTGATCATCTGACTGAGCAAACTTTTGAGAAAAGTCTTGAAACTTGACATGGGGGTTCTTATACACATATAAGATGTTATGAAGCTCACTTGAAGTCTTGGAAGTCCATTTAGCCTGATTAAAGTCAAAACCCTAGTTTTGGATGCACTGCTTAGGAGGTGCATTGTCTGAGGGAATTGTCAACTCTTCTGACCAATTGTGAATTTTGTGAACCTTGTGAACCTTCTTGGAACACAAAGTCTTGTATTGTGAGGGCAAATTTTGGGGTGCAACAGCTGCCCCTGTTCAATTTTCTGAAACCTGAGGGGTTAGATTGGTATATTTGCCAGTCGTAACCTGGAAGGTTGAAGGGGATTGAACACAAAAGCCCAAAAATTTGCACTCACCAGTGCATGGAGTGATATTGATGGTTGGTTGAGCATGATTGAGTGGGCTTAAAGATGCCACTAGGGGAAAGTTCTTCAGTAGTATAATGAGAACTGTCAGGAGTCTGGAGTAATACTGATGTAACAGCATGTCTTCATGAGGATAGAGCAATCAATAATGATAACCCTAAAGCAGTCTTGAAGTGATAAATCTGACCTCAGGAGGATAGAGCAATCAATAGCTCTAAAGCAGTCTTGAAGTAATAATGGCTTCAGGAGGATAGAGCAATCAATAGCTCTAAAGCAGTCTTGAAGTAATAATGTAATATGTCTTCAGGAGGATAGAGCCATCAATAGCTCTAAAGCAGTCTTGAAGTAATGATTTCAGGAGGATAGAGCAATGGATAGCTCTAAAGCAGTCTTGAAATAATAATGTAATTTCAGGAGGATAGAGCAATGGATAACTCTAAAGCAGTCTTGAAATAATTAGATGGCTTCAGGAGGATAGAGCAATGAATAGCTCTAAAGCAGTCTTGAAGTAGTAATATGACCTCATGAGGATAGAGCAATGAATAGCTCTAAAGCAGTCTTGAAGTAATAGGATGATTTCAGGAGGATAGAGCAATCAGTAGCTCTAAAGCAGTCTTGAAGTCATGAGAGGCTATCAGGAGGATAAAATAACCCTGAGGTTACAATAAAGCAGTCCCAAAGTAATAAGAAGCTCATCAGGAGGATAAAGTAACCCTGAGGTTACAATAAAGCAGTCCCAAAGATCATAAGATTGTTTGTTGGATAATTAACCTGAAAACAAGGTAGCATTCTGTATAACAACATTAGTTTATGCTTTATGTATGCATGTATGACATGATGCACTTAGGTAATGTACTATAGACATATATGTTATGGTATGATGTAAATGATGTATGTATACTATGACACTGCTGGAAGTGTCTGGATATCCTTGTATAACAACTGCTGGCCAAGGAAAATAAATCCCGATTCGTTGTTGAAGAATATATAACCCTCCGTCTGTTGGGGATAACAAGGTATAGATAACCTCCCGTTGTTGGGGATAACAAGGTATAGATAACCTCCCGTTGTTGGGGATAGTAGGGTATAGATAACCTTCGTTTTCGTTTGATAGTAGGATAAGTATAACATCCCGTCTTCGTTCATCGTGCCCTTATTGGAAATTAATTTCCCGTATATCCGTATGAGGATAAAAGAGATGGATATAAATTCCAGGGGAGATTAGACTTTGTGAAAATGGATTAGTCCTACTGATGGTTTGTAACTGTCTTGTAAAGATGAACCGGCGAAGCTTCGTTGAAATCCTTCCCTCGTTCGTCCTTAGTAAATACTATTACTGCATTTTCATGCATTTCTGGTAAACATCAATCATATTAAAAGCATACATGCGTTTCTGGTAAACATCAATCATATTCAAAGGCATACATACATTCAAACACAACCAATGGACGTTTCGCTTATGTAAATAGGGTAAAAGTGAATCTGGATTCAAAAGATGGAATTTATTTATATCAAAAGTGACCCATACACGGGTAAGTTTGTACAAGGAGACATAAACCCTAGTAAGAGAATTTTGTCATGAAGTTTTACAAAAAGAATCAGCTATGTGGGAAATAATCCTATTGAGTTTCAATTCTACTATTGCCACTCAAGTATCTCATCTTCTTGCTGTTGAGACAGAAACGATTGGATTGAGCTTTATCTGTTTGAGCTTGAGTAAGTAGTACAACTGGTTGCAGTTTCATGAGTGATCCAAACGAGACATAGTCATACGCTTTAATCCCTAACTTTTGCCTGGATTGCCCTTTCAGGTTTTCAATCCACCGGGATACCCTTTTTTGCCCAAGCCGCCTTTTCAGGTTTTCGACTTGCCGGGTGTACATCTTTTTATATATATATCCCTAATTTTTGCCCAAACCCTTTTGGTTTGCCGGGATGCCCTTATTTTTGCCTAGGCCTGTCAACCTAGCGGGTCTCTTTTTATGCGTAGTATTTTTTAACTATGTCTGCGTTTACAGGTTGTGGGAAGTCTTCACCATCCATTGTAGTCAGTATCATGGCACCTCCTGAGAACACTGTCTTCACCATCCATTGTAATCTCTTTGAAATGTGGGATCAAAGACAACACATGTTCTCTGTAAGGAATGAGATTATCATGCTTTGTATCCCAATCTCCTTTAATCTGACTTACTACCAGAGCTGAATCTCCATACACCTCAAGGAACTGAATCTTCATATCAATAGCAACTTGCATACCCATGATACATGCCTCATACTCAGCCATGTTATTGGTACAATAGAAACAAAGTCTGGCAGTAATCGGGGTATGACAACCTTCAGGGGAACTAATCACAACACCAACACCATTACCATGTGCATTGGAGGCACCATCAAAAACCATAGTCCATCGGGATCCTTGTTCAGGTCCGTCATATTGTCCAGGTTCTTTGGTAACAGACATAACGTCTTCATCAGGGAACTCAAAATTCATTGACTGGTAATCATCTATTGCTTGATGAGCCAAATGATCAGCAACAACACTCCCCTTAATGGCCTTCTGAGTGGTATACTGTATATCATATTCCGTCAAGATCATTTGCCATCTTGCAATTCTTCCGGAGAGAGCAGGTTTCTCAAATATGTACTTGATTGGATCCATCTTCGAAATCAACAAGGTAGTATGGGTCAACATATACTGTCTTAGTCGGCGAGCAGCCCATGCCAAAGCGCAGCAAGTTTTCTCGAGCAGTGAGTATCTTGTTTCACAGTCGGTAAACTTTTTGCTAAGGTAGTATATTGCCTGCTCTTTTCGACCAGACTCGTCATGTTTCCCCAATACACACCCCATTGAGTTGTCTAATACTGTTAAATACATAATCAAGGGTCTTCCATCAACTGGTGGCATTAAAATTGGAGGTTCTAGCAAATATCTCTTGATTTCATCAAAGGCAGTCTGGCACTCATCATTCCATTCCATCACCTGATCTTTCTTCAACAACTTGAAGATTGGCTCACAGATGGTAGTTAATTGGGAAATAAATCTTGCAATGTAGTTCAATCGTCCCAAGAAACCTCTAACCTCCTTCTCAGTACGGGGAGCTGGCATCTCTCGTATAGCTTTCACTTTTGCAGGATCCACTTCAATACCTTTTCCACTGACAATGAAACCCAAGAGCTTTCCAGATCTAACTCCAAAAGTACACTTGTTTGGATTTAATCTCAACCTGTATTTCTTCAACCTCTCAAACAACTTGTGCAGATGATCAAGATGTTGTTCTTCATTCTGAGACCTGGCTATCATATCATCCACATATACCTCTATCTCATGATGAATCATATCATGAAACAAAGCCACCATAGCACGCTGATATGTTGCCCCTGCATTCTTCAAACCAAATGGCATTACCTTATAGCAAAAGGTGCCCCACTGTGTCACAAATGTATTCTTCTCCATATCTTCAGGTGCCATCTTGATTTGATTGTAACCAGAGAAACCATCCATAAAAGAGAATACCTTATGCTGAGCAGTGTTGTCTACCAGAATATCAATATGAGGAAGTGGAAAGTCATCTTTAGGGCTAGCCTTGTTCAGGTCTCTGTAGTCTACACACATACGTACCTTACCATCTTTCTTAGGAACTGGTACCACATTTGCAACCCACTGAGGATAAGAAGTTACGGCCAAGAACCCTGCATTGAACTGTTTCATTACCTCTGCTTTGATCTTTTCTGACATTTCAGGACGCATACGACGAACCTTCTGCTTCTTTGGACGACAATCTTCTTTCACTGGCAAACGGTGAACCACAATGTCTGTATCCAACCCTGGCATATCTTCATAAGACCAAGCAAAGATCTCCACATAGTCACGTAGCATCTGAATCAACCTGCTCTTGACACTGTCCTCTAAATCAGCCCCTATCTTGACCTCTTTTCTGTTTTCTTCAGTTCCCAGATTCACAACTTCGACTGGCTCTTCATGTGGCTGTATAGCTTTCTCTTCTTGTTGTAACAACCTAGCAAGCTCCACAGGTATTTCACAATCGTCCTCGTTTCCGTCTTCAGTTTGATAGATCGGATTCTCGAAATTGTAATTGGCAATAGTAGAACTGTTATCAACTGGATCCAGAGTGGATGAGGATCTGCATTTTAGTGACGTGGGTGTGTGTAAGAACACATAGCTGATAAAGCAAAAATAAAAGAAAAAGAAAGACAAGGAACACAATATTCACGAAAACGACACGTCCACTGATTTTATCGAATGATGTATGCAAATGAAATGACAACCCGTAACAAGCACACCATTGTGCCCCGGGTAAGGCACATGGCTTGAAAGTTTTAATTGTTCCAGAAATTACAAATTTAAAAACATAACACAGTAATAGTATTTACTCCTGACTAAAGGAGATAGGGATAACATCTTCAGCTTTCCAATTATTGAGTCCAGCACCCACAGTAGGAAAAATCCATGCCTCCAAGTTGTAGTCTTCATCTTGATCTCCCACAGCATTGATAACCCCTTGATTGGTGATACGAACAGCACGGGCACGACGGACAGCCTTCTGGGACTCTTCTTCCACCACAGCTTTTGCATCATTGAGGGAGGCCATTGCCATTGTTGGAGGGTTTCTGATGACCACAGGAACCTTCTTCACAGCAGGAGGAGTCACACAATCCTTAACAGCCCAGGGGACTACTTCAAATGACTGACATGGAGTTTCAATGTATTCACCTTCTACTTCCAGATACTTGAAAGTGTTTACATGGCTGACAAAGTATTCTTCCTCTCCAAAGACAGTAACAACTTTTCCATTCACCGGATATCTCAACTTTTGATGTAATGTGGAGGTCACAGCACCTGCCCCATGGATCCAGGGACGACCAAGCAGACATGAGTACGAAGGACGAATATCCATCACATAGAATGTAGCAGTAAACACCTGAGAGCCAACCTTGATTGGAAGATCAATTTCCCCATGCACTACTCTTCTAGAACCATCAAAAGCCTTTACCACAATATTACTGGGCTTCAATACCGTATCTTCAGGACTCAGCTTGTTCAGGACTTCCTTAGGCAACACATTCAGAGAGGAACCATTGTCTATCAGCACATTAGACAGGGTAGTGCCCCTGCATTCAATTGAAATATGCAAGGCCCTGTTATGATCCCTCTTGGCAGGGGTCAAGTCAGCATCAGAAAATCCTAACCCGTTGTCATAGGTCAGGTGAGCAACACAATTCTCAAACTGGTCCACAGAAATTGCACTGGGTACATGAGCCATCTTTAGAAACTTGATCAATGACTTGGCATGAGCCTCAGAACATAATAACAGGGAGAGCATAGAAATCTTTGAGGGAGTATGCCCCAGCTGATCAACAATATCATAATCACTCTTGCGAATGATTTTCAATACTTCTTCCATCTGCTTAGAGAGATCATCAGCAGCTGGCACATCAGTAGATACAGGCTCAATAACAGGACCCTTGCCCCGAGCATCAGTGGTGGAAGTAACAGCAGGAGTAACTGCACTCTTAGAAGCAACTGGAGGAGAGAAGACTCTTCCACTACGAGTGATCTTGCTAGATCCAGCAATATTATCAATGTCAACAGGCATATCAGGTAAAGGCTCCTGCTTGACACCATGGATGTAAACATCAGACCCATAGTGCCAAGGCACAGCTTTGTCAGATGTGTAAGGAATAAGACCAGGAGTGGTAATGATCAGAGGAGCTACTCTGGCTTCAGCAACAACTTTCACAGGACCTTCAGCAGTAATCTTGATTGGGCCCTGATGAGTGATTTTAATGGGACCCTTTGAAGTGATTCTTAGTGGTACTTTGTCAACCATGTCAACCTCTTCAATCTTCTTACCCTGAGTCAGATGATCCACCATACTTTCTACAGATGCTGGTCTTCTTTCAAACACTATAGTATATTTATCCATGAGACGTTGAATCTTATCTCTCAAAATGAAGCAACTATCCGGCTTATAGGTACAATATAGACAATCTTCATGACAACCTGGAAGGTTCCCAGCTTGTATTAACCTCTTTTTGATAACAGACAATGGTGTGCTCAACTCCATAACTGAATAGACATGCAGATCTTCATCAATATCTTCATCAATGGCGTTGACAGTCTTCTCGTGATTTGGCATTGGAGCTGTAATCACATTTGGAGTACTTGGTGGATCAAACTCAACTTCTCCAGCATCAATCATATCCTGAATTTTGTTCTTCAAGACCCAGCAGTTATTAGTATCATGTCCTGGACAGTTTGAATGATATGCACATCGTGCATTGGGATTGTACTTGGGAGAGGTAACATTGGGATTCTGAGGGGCCTCCCTCAGGGTAATAAGTTCAGCTTTCAACAAATGTTGCAATGCCTGAGCCATTGACATGTTGATCTTCGTGAACTGTCTTCTAGCCCTCTGTTGGTTGCCTTGAGGCTGCTCTGTTGTTGCAGGAGTTGGATTTGAAATATGAACTGCACTAACAGACTGATGCCTTCTGTTACGATCAGGCTGACCATACACAGCATTAGATTCTCTCTTCCCAGTGGGAGGCTTCTTTGCAACACCTGATGAAGAAGTGCCCACTTGGATCTTACCACTCTTGATACCATTCTCTACTCGCTCTCCTGTCATGATCAACTCAGTGAAGCCAGATGATGAGCTTCCAATGAGATGACTGTAAAACGGACCATTCAGCGTACACATGAACATATCAACCAACTCCCTATCAGTCAAAGGGGGTTGAACTCTTCCAGCTAAGTCTCTCCACTTCTGAGCATACTCCTTAAAGCTTTCTTTGGCACCCATAGACATGCTCTGAAGCTGCATGCGAGTGGGGGCTAAGTCAGCATTGTATTGATACTGCTTGTAGAAAGCTTCAGCAAGGTCATTCCAATCTCTGATGTTGACACTCTCCAACTGATAATACCACTCTAGCTGAGCTCCAGATAAACTCTCTTGAAAGAAATGGATCCACAACTTTTTATCAGCAGTGTGGGGTTGAATTCTTCTGACATAAGACCTCAGATGCAATTTGGGACAAGAGACCCCATCATAGACAACAAATGTAGGAACTTTGAACCCAATGGGTATGACCACCCCAGATATCAAGCTCAAATCCTCAAAATCCAGCCCAGATGATTTCTGTAATTCCATAGCATCCATTCTATCCACCAGCATCTTGAATTTGTCTTCGTTAGGCTCATGGTAGTAGTTAGCCTCAGAATCAGAGTCCCCCATAGTGTTGTGGAGACTGCCTCTCTCCTGCTCAGATTCTTCAGATTCATAGTCTTCAACCTGTTCCTTGGTCTTTGAAATGGTTAGGGAAAATGATATGCTTATGATGCATGATGATGTCATGATGTCATGCTCAATCACAAACATGTGGCACACACAAACAAGTCACACCATAGCCCTAGGTTTAAAGGCTTGCATGAGGTTCAAAGGCAAGTACCCTCCCCTGAAGTTAGATGGTTCATCCTGTCCTACAAAAGTAACCGGGTTCTAAGGGATCTCAATATCATTGATCCTTCACAAGGGTGGTTGATCAGAAGGCAACTTACTTGCCAACCAAAACCCTCCAAGTTTAAGATCTCAATGAGCGTAGCATCGAGTGTCAACCAACTTCAGTCTGCACCAAAGCCGGTTACCTCACTACTTTCTAAAGGCCAAGATGAGTTAACTAGGGTTCTAAAAGTCAGTTAGTGCATTGACAACATATGGCAGCCTCAATATTATCCTCAACTTGACTTAAGGAATATAAGCACCAACCAAGAAGTCGCACTAACTATGGCCACCAGATCAACCGTATCGATATACGTCGTACAGTTTCCTTGGTCTATTGCCATTTACTTAAGGTACACTAGATCCGGGTTAGGACCTTTCACACATAAGAGCACCCCAACAATATAATAATAAAGCAAACAAGGCAAACAATTTAAAGTGATCTTAATTCCTAAGGGTACCCCTCTTAAATAGATCCCCAGCAGAGTCGCCAGTTCTGTAACACGGTGGGAGAACTGACTTTAAACAATGTTGCGGATAGCAAGAGTCGCCACCGACTTTTATTTTATCCATAAGGAAAGGTTATAAAAGAACAGGAAAGACCTTAGAGAATATTTTGGATCCGGGGGGTAGGTTATGAAAAGGGAAGGTATTAGCATCCTTTTCATCCATGGTTATCCATGGGCTCTTAGGTACTTAAGCTCACTTTTGAATTGTTTTGAAATTATAGTGTGTGAATAGAAAATTTTCAGAATAGTTAATAAATAATCCATGTAAGGATGTGTTAAGAACTTGTTTGAAAACTTGTTGAAAATTTGTTTAAGTGCGAAACAGTTTTGAAGTGAGCAAGCACCTAGGAGTAACCTACCCTAATGTTTAAAGGTCTTTCTTATTCTTCATTCTTTCCTTTAGTAAGACTATCCCTACTATAATGGAGTAGGTAGTCCTTACTTTGGATGTTAAGGGATATGTGAGGGACAATTTGACTTTGAAGGCCATTGTGGGATGTAATAAGCACATATAAGGGACCATCATCATTTTTCGAAAGGGACTCGATTCGTAAAGGCAACCATAAGGGACTTTGATGATTTTTCTATTTGAGGGACTTGCTTTATACACTCCACTTAACCATTATTCGTAGGCAACTTGAGGGATATCCTTAGGAAGTGAGACGGCGATTAAAATCGACTTACGTGTGTGACGTGTTTATTTTAATTATCTTTATTTAAAAGTGATCTAAATTTACTTTAATATTACATACATGTTGTTACACCCCCTAATTACTAACCATAATAATAATTAAATAATTAAACAACTTTACATCCAAGAAACAATTACAAAATAATAAGCAAAATAATTAAATAGCAAAGATAAATAAAATATAAATAAGCAATAATAAATAATAAAGGGGGTTAATTCTAAGTTTACTCGGCAAGACATCGCATCTTGTGCCTACGTATCCTTACGGGAGTGGAATCAGAGTAATCGTAGTTCCCCTCAAAAGGGAGGTTAGAGACTTCTTGACTGTGGTCAAGGTCTCACGGGGAATAAACGCATCTTAAGGACACGCTTACGTGGAGTGTAGGAACTCCAAATCTCTACGTTGAAATGTTAAGTTGTAATTAGGGTTAGGTTAGGGATTCCGCGGCGGGAAACCCTAAAATGAGCGCGGCGGCTCTTTGACCTAATGCTAGGGGTAAAATTGTAATTTTGCCTGCGGCGAGGCATTTGTGAAAATTAGGGTTTGTGAGGTTGTAAGGGTTTGAAGTTGAGGACTATTGGCGCGGCGGCCAAACGGTTAGACCTAACCTTCGGATGTGTGTAATGTAACAGAAATAATAGTAAACGCGTGAGATAATTGAATCATGCAAACAGAGAGATAATGTCATAATTTAAACCATGCAAGCAGAAATTTAAAGGCAGAATTTAAAGAGCGATTGTTAAGTTCGCGAGGTTACATGAGAGGAGCAGATACAATATGATAATGAAATTTGAATTGAACAATAATAAAATAAAATAAATAACGGTTCTAGTTATTATAAAAAAAAAGATTTTAGTTATTATTTTAAATTTAGCTAAAAAAAAGTTTTTCTTAAAAATAATAGGTTTTCATATTAATTTGGAAAAGATGTCAATGTTATTTATTTTTTAAAAAAACAGATTTTTATATTATAACAAATTTTAATAAATTAATGATAACAATAATAATAATAATGGTAATAATAATGATAATAATGATAATAATGATAAATAATGATAATAATAATAATAATAATAATAATAATAATAATAATAATAATAATAATAATAATAATAAAGCAATAATGAATTTTAAATGTGCCAAATAACCCAACAATGTTGCTAACGCAGAAATGCGCTCATCGCAACCAGATCTAAATCGGACGAAACAAAATTTATCGCAAAGAAAAAGAAATTAAGCAAAAAATAGTATTATTGCTCACACAAAAATGCGATCATCGCAACCAGATCGAACTAACACAAATGTCACGCGTCATGCACACAAATGTGCAAACATCGTATCGACATAATTCGATCAAAAATCTTATATATATAAACTCTAACAATTTAAAAATTATATATATATAAACGTAACAGTAATAGATAAAGAAAAAGAAATAACGGTAATAGATGAAGAAAAAGAAATAACGGTAAAAGATGAAGAAAAAGAAACAACAGTAATAGATGAAGGAAAAGAAATAACGGTAAACGATGAAGAAAAAGAAACAATAGTAATGGATGAAGAAGAAAACTAAATAACGACAAACGGCACTCACTCCTCTTAGGTTTTTTTCATTCTCCATTTTTTCCAACAAGGCAACACATGTATATATAGGGAACAAATTAGGGTTAACACCAAATTGTCAATAATGTCCCTAAAGCCCATTTTAAAGCCCAAACTAAATAATTAGTTAAGAAAAAATAAAATTTAAATAATTTAAAATAATTAAAATAAACTTAAAATAAAAACTAATAATCCTATTGATTCCTAAAATAAAAAATATTATAAAAAGAACAAAATTTTTTCAATATTTTTTATTTTATGATTTTTTGGATATTTTTATGAATAATTTAGAAAAAAGTGAAAAAAATAATATTTTAAAAAATGATTTAATTAAAATACGAAAATAATAATTAAATAATAATAAAAAACTATTTTTGTTATTTTTTTAATGAAAGATAGAAAAATTTAGAGTAAAAATAATAAAAAACAAAAAAAAAGTGACAAAGGTGAGATTCGAACTCTCAACCTCTCACACTCATAACTCCTTACACATGTCCTCCTGCCAATTGTGCCATTTTTACTTTTTAGAAAAAAAATGCATGCCATATGATATTTACCTGCAAAAAGTCAAACGACCAACCTCTCTTTGATGTTGGCAAAAAAAAATCATGAAGTTTGACTTTGGTTTGACCACAGTTGACCTCAGTTTGACCTTTTAACCGCATTGACTGCTTTTGACTTATCTGATCATCTGACTGAGCAAACTTTTGAGAAAAGTCTTGAAACTTGACATGGGGGTTCTTATACACATATAAGATGTTATGAAGCTCACTTGAAGTATTGGAAGTCCATTTAGCCTGATTAAAGTCAAAACCCTAGTTTTGGATGCACTGCTTAGGAGGTGCATTGTCTGAGGGAATTGTCAACTCTTCTGACCAATTGTGAATTTTGTGAACCTTGTGAACCTTCTTGGAACACAAAGTCTTGTATTGTGAGGGCAAATTTTGGGGTGCAACAGGGTTCAGCGCCTTTCAAAACTAATGAGGTTGTCATCACTAATGAGTGGCCATCATGCTGAATTTTCCATCCTCCAGGCCACCCAAGTTCTTCATGCTAAGTTTGTAACTCATCAGAAGAGGATCCTTTCGCGTAAACGACTAGCAGGCATGTTGCCGCTACAAAATATCAAGATCAGAGCTCTAAAATGAACGTAAAAAGGGATAGAAAGTGCAGATCACAAAGGAGGTGGAAATCAAGATAAGTCACTAGGTGTTGAAATTCATACCTCCAAGAATTTGTTTCAAATAAGACATGGACTTTAATCCATTTTCAAGCAGCACTATCTCCACCAAAATTCCCCTTATTCTGTAGGTCTTGATCTCTCGCTGTGCCACGTTCCACGGATAACATTAATGTGAATTAACTGAAGAGGTTTCCTATGAATAAAATACAACAGAGGATATGTTACTCCTTTATACAAAACCAACAGAATCTTTTAGACACTTTCTACATGAAAATAAGTCATAGAGTTCCACTTCACGCCAAGTTCTTCTCCTGAATTACTCTCCCAATGCAAACTTCGGGCTCTGATTTTAGGATGTGTACTCGGTCCTTACACCAATCTCGTGGAATGTACATGAAAGAGAAGAATGGAAAGGGGTTAGCAGAGTAAAATATTGATTCGGGAGGTTTGTTCAGAAGAACAACAACAGGGATGTGCAAGACACTTCTATAAGCACAGGGTTACATACCAAAACTAATAGACAGAAGGTAAAGGTTCATGTACCTTACGTCAAGCTGCTACTTAACCCAAGCATCAATTTTGACACAGTACATCACCTTGTGACCAAACTCCGTAAATCTGATTCAAGACATGAACATACAGTGGGCCGAGCTCAGTGTAAAAATAGGAGTCATATGGCTGCATTTCTAGCAAAGGTGCATAGAAAGAAATACAAAAGAAAGTCAGATCACCACATCAACATGAAGTCGGAAGTGGTAAGAATGCAGAGGATCAGTGAGGAGCTTAAATAAAAAAAAAACACTAAAGATAATTTAACATGTTAAGACAAAAGAGGATTCCCGTGTCAGCAAAATAGTCGAAACATGTCGAATGGCATAAATTCAGCCTTTGCCAGCATGGAGGCGTATGAGGTTCATGACCTACAAAATAAATCAAGGACCATCAGTGAGTATACACAGGACAGAAGAAAGAAGCTCATGTGAGCATAAGAACAATTCATACCTTCATTATGATTGTCATTATTGTATGACGAGTTGTTGTCTAAAACATTCCAAACATGTTTTCCGAACCATCAAGGCAATGTTTCGTCAAGTCTCCATGATTTCAAAAAAAGCGTCATAGTCCACACCAATCAAAAGCTTTATCTTTGTATTGATTTCTTCATATAAAAACTGACACTACTTGTCAAATGGTCGCAGCAGATTTAGCTTGAACCAATTGCTATATCAACTTGTGCCCTCACCAATTTGGCTCATGCACCAACTTCCGATTCACCTGCAGCATACCAAACGAAATGAATAAGGACTTGCATAAAATGGAAAAGGGGACCACTTGAAGAGGATACACAACAAACCTGCGATGTTTCACTGCTATGTACAACCATACCAATAATAATTTGTCCACACCATGACCACTTTGGATTCCCTAATGGACCGACAAAACTACAAACAGGGGGAAGTAAACATCAGCTACTGCAACGAGACACTAGCACAAAACTATCACGGCTCATCTTCAATCCACAAACAACTTTTTACCGCAGCAGGCCTGTATCAAAATAATATCAAGCCATCACATGACAACGAATTTCCACCCAAACTAAAACTCATCTCCTTTTCGTGATGTACCCCACAACAAGCCACGAAAATAACAACCATAATGAAATTTCCACAATATACCTCAGCAAGCCACACTCACTAAAAAGACTCGTACAGTCCTGTAATTTTGAAAAAAAAGAAAAGGTACAGCAGGTCCCACCAACACATATTTTGTGAGTCCCTCATTTTGCAGCAATAAAAAATGGACAGTACACAAGGGAAAGAAGGACAAACCTCGCAGCAAAATCCCTCTCAGCTCTCTTTCAAGCGTACCCTTCATATATCCTATAAGAGGACCTTGAGAAGAGGAAAAAACCCTAGCCGCCACCTTCTTGAACAAGAATCTCCTTTGCAGCTTGAAAAAAAAAACCTCTCATTCTTCATCAGCCAAAAACCCCAAAAGACCTTTAACACTTGATACCCTAATGTTCTTCCAACTTTCTTCATCCCAAAAAAGAACACACCCAACTCATAACTTCGATCCTTCTTCCAAAAATCTGAAACGCAAACATTGGTTTATCTTCAAACTAGAAACGTCTCCACCATTTCCGTCACTTCACTCGATTTACCTTTCCCGCCTTCAGAATCTCCAGCCTTCATACCCTCAACAACAATAAACCGAAACCTGATTCCTTAAACCTTCAAACCCAAACTAACAAACATTCTTCTTTTCCGAGATAGTCGCCGAACTAAGCAAACTTCCATCATACCTTTGTTTTTCTCAAACCCCATATTTCCAGACCTTGAAACCCACAAAAAACCCACCAATCGACAATAGTGAAAACCCCCAATCTTCCCACCGCATACAAAACCTAACTGTTTCTCACTTCATAAACATACAGTTTGGAATCAAACAGATAGGGGAATAGACGTAGAGAATAGAGCGAAAAGGTGAAAAGAAGTTTGAGATGAAGGGAACTAGAAGTGGATTGAGGGAGAGGAACTGAAATCGAACCCGGCCGGGACAAAGTGGATGAGAAGTCGAACGTTGATCAGAGGTTGGATCGAGTCGCAGCGCATTGATAATTGATTTATTTTCTTCTTTTAATCTTATTGTTGTTTAAAGAGAGGAGATTTGATATTCCTCGTCATGTGATCTTTCTTTTTTTTCTTTTAAAATTGTTTTGAGGTTTCTGCTTTATTTACTTGTTTCTATTGTCAAAAGGAGAAGCCATGGCCACGTTATTGGTTTAGACTGTGTGTGTGATGATGGGCTCAAAGCCCGTTTTAGGTTTTCATTTCTACATTGCCCAGCTGGTTGTGCGCCCCATTCTTTCTTTTTTTTCTTTTTTTCTTTTTTCCTTTTTTATTATTTTTCTTATATAAAGGAAACTATGAGGATGGTGGGCTTGGATAAGGGGATCCAAGCGATATTGCACATACACACCTACGGGTTTTGAACCCCTCTCTTGTTGCACATTTTATTTTAGCTTCCCTTCCTTTCAATCTTTCATTCATTTTATTTTAACATACCTCTTTTGATCATTATGTTAATACTTTCAAGAATTTTTACCCGTTTTGGGTCGATGACGATACCCCGAGTTATAGTTTGTCAAATTATTGACAGATAATAACAAACCCGAGACCATTTCTTTTCAAAACTTTCATTTTCGTTTTTATCCACTTTTTCTTATTCCCTAGTCAATGATGACTTTAATGATTATTATCGGTCAAATTATTGATAGATGATAATTCAGTCAAGACTATGTCACTTTCGCTTCAAATTATCTTTTAAACATTTTCTCGAAAAAACTCCAAAAGAAGGGGATTCTTGAAATCTAGCATTTCTTGGATCTTCGAGTGAATAATTCTCGAGGCACGCTCTTGAGTTGTTATTCATTCAATCTTTTGATTTTCTCAAACGCATTTTCTCAACATTTTCTCGATTAAAACTTCGAAAGAAGGAGGTTCTTGGAATCCAGCATTCCTTGGATCTTCGAGTGAATAATTCTTGAGGCACGCTCTTGAGTTATTATTCACTCAACCTTTCGACTCTTTCAGATTCAATCATTTTCAAACATTCTCCTAAGTCGAATGCTCGTCCGCATTCGCAACCCACATTTCATTCACAACTCCTCGTGGTTTCGATATTTGGGGCACCCTCAGGGACTAATATCGTTTCTCACAATCCTAACCCTTGACACGTCGTCAAGTCGGTTTCATTTTCAAACAAATCCTCGATACGTCGTCGAGCTACTTCAAAACAACTTCCTTTTGGCCTCGCATGCCATTTTTTCGATTCAATCCTTTCACAAACGTTTTTTAAACTTACGAAAGAGAGATATTCTTAGAATCTAGCATTCTTTGAATATTTGAATGAGTAACTCTCGAGGCGCGCCCTTGAGTTGTTATTAGTTCATTCTTTCGATTTCAAAACATCCAACTCTTATCTTCAATCTATTCGACCCAATTCCCGAAAGAACTAAGTTCTTGGAATCTCGCATTCCTTGAATTCTTGAGTGACAAGCTCTTGAGGCGCGCTCTTGGGTTGCTTGCCAGTCACCCTTTCGTCTCTTTCTCAAACTTCCAACCTATTCAACCTCATCTTCTCGTGGTTGTTACCACGAACTATGACTGCTCTGATTCTTCATTCACTCTTGAATGTAAGATACATAGGCACAAGATTGCGATGATCTTGGCGAGCTACCTCCCCTCCATTTCCCCTTATTTCTTTTCGTGGTCGTTACCACGAACTACGACTGCTCTGATTCTTCATTCACTCTTGAATGTAAGATACGTAGGCACAAGATTGCGATGATCTTGGCGAGCACACTTCTATCCATCTTCCGTTTCTCCCATCCTTTCTCGTAGTCGAACTACGACGCTCTGATTTCTCATTCTCGTCCGAATGAGCATACGTAGGCACAAGGGCCCCAATCCTTGGCGAGCACCCTATCTTCAAATCATCTCTATTTTCCCTTATCGTCTTTAACCTTTTATCCTACTAATTCTACCTTTATCAACGAGAAGAAAAGCAAGTAAACCTAAACAACACTCCCCACAATTACCTTAAGAGGTTCCCGTCGAGTACGACGGACGTGAGGGGTGCTAGTACCTTCCCCTCACGTAACCGACTCCCGAACCCGGAACATGGTTGCGACAACCCTGTTCCTATCCCTTTTTGTTTCAAGAGGTTTTCTCGATATTTTCCTCTCCCGTTCATTCGGGAAAAATAAAGTTCGGTGGCGACTCTGTCGAACCGCATTTCCGCGCCTTTCGTGCGAGGGTCGTTTCTCCGAAATGTCTCCGTGATTTTTCGAGGTGCGACAACCAAGTCAATGGTGGTTTGGAATCTCTTCATGAGAAATTGGAAAAGGATAAGAGGAATGCAGTAGAGTTGAAGCTTTGGTAGAACTTAGCCACCCAGCAAAATAAAGAATTATGGATGAAGCTTAAAGCCTAGATTAACAAGTTGAAATAACTTCTTTGAAATACCGAGGTGGAATTGGAGCATAGCGTATCCTCAGATACCAAGAATTGAACACTTATGGGATTAGTCCAACAGTATGGAAGCAAAAGTGTGATAAACTAGTAACTAGTAAGAAGATTGAGCAACATTGGAAGACCCAATATGATACTTTGAAGGGCAAAAGTAGGTATTGGTTGGTCGAAAGGAAGACATTGGAAGAATTTTTGACTAATTATGAGAAGACCATCAACTTCCTTCAGCTTACCGCCATCAAGTATTGTGACAAACTTAAAGGCTTGATTAGGTTTTGCAATGAGATAGCTAGAGATTTACATTTGAAGATGGAAATGGCCTTGGGAGATCTTGAGGACAACAATGCTCCTCCTTAAACTATTCACTTCATTTTGCTTTGTGAGAGGATAATAACAAGGTTCAAGTGCGAGTTGAAAGAGCTTGAAGAGCGCAAGATGAAGAAGACTTTCTGATTGTTGTTTTTAGCCTTGTGTTTTTATTTTTAGTATTGTTATATTTTGACTCATATCATTATCTAGTTGTACTTTGTACTCTTGCTTCCATTTGAATGAATGAGTATTTTGGCTTCTAACTTTGGCTTGTTCTTACTTACTTACAAATTTGTGCTAACAAAAGAAAAAGTTTAAAGGGATTCCCTGAAAATAAAATAAGAATAATAAACATTACATAAATCATCATATTTGAATCCGTCAGTCTAAAAACTTGTTTCCATTGTGTTCCTTCAATAGTTTCATACTGAGTCCTCAACACCAATACAACACAAGGGTCCAAGCTCGACGCAGAATGGCAGAGCAAGAATTGGAAATGGAAAGGGTCAACACAGAACTCAAAGACATACGTGGAAGCATGGGTCAAATGGTGGAGATGCTTCAAGTCATCCGAGCAAAGATGGATACCTAACCAACTATAATCTCAGAAATCGCCAATTTAGTGATTGATCCCCAACCAACAGCGGTGGTTCCTACAACATGGATTCTCTTTGGTTTACCTTCCAGTTTCGTACCTCAACCTCAGATACTCCTCGATATCGACCAATCTACTCAACTGGTTGTACCTCTAACTACCGAGGCTCACCATGTGATCCCTACTTTTGCACCCCCCACTGTTCATAACCGAGTGCAACCATATTTTGAGAATCAACAGGTTTATAACATTCCAGACATGTCTGATAAATAGGAAGAAAGACATGAAAATAAAAGAGGTAGTAACAAGAATGACACTACTATTAAAGATAAACTATGGGCGTTGGAGGGCGACCAAGTTTTTGGTGCCACCGCTAAGGAAATGTGCTTGGTATTCGGTCTTGTAATCCCTTCTAAATTCAAGACCCCAGACCTTGACAAGTACGCTAGAATTACTTGTCCTAAGAGCCATTTGACCATGTATTATAGAAAGATGGCCGCTCACGTGGAAAATGACAAGCTTATGATCCATTATTTTCAAGATAGCTTGAAAGGTGCCTCCTCAAAATGGTACTTGAGCCTGGATCAAAGTCACATCTGCTGCTTTTAGGATTTGTCTGATGCTTTTATAAAGCATTATAAGTATAACATGGACATGGCTCCCGACGGGAGAGAACTACTGAACATGTCTCAAAAAGATACTGAATCATTTAAAGAGTATGCACAACGATGGAGGAAAATGGCGTCTCAAGTCGAGCCACCATTGGCAAAGAAGGAATTGGCAGGATGGTCCATGGACACATTGCAACCAGTATTTTATAAAAGAATGGTGGGTAGTGTATCCACAAAATTTTCTGATTTCGTTACCGTGGGAATTAAAGTCAAGTTTGGCTTAAAAAGTGAAAAAATAGTTAGTACAACTGGAGCTTCCAACAACAACAATGCCAAAAAGTTCTCAGGAAACTTCCATAAGAAGAAAGAAGTTGAGATGAACGTTGTGTCGTCAATCCGAGGAAGAAGTCAAGCTTGGAGAAAGAAGAAATGTTTCCCTCAACAACAACAGGTTTATCTTGTGCAGTATGCTTAACAACCCTATATGGCGGCTGTTATGCCATCTTTCAATCAACAACCAGTCCCTGGGTATCAATCTGCACAGTAAGCACTAGTCTATCAACCAACTCCGTTTTCTCCCACATATCAACGAGCCCTTGTAGATCCAGCTTCTCAACAACCAAGAAACCAGGCACCCCGTCAAAATGTGCTAGCTCAAAATAAAAGGCATGGTGGAAAACCTCCTTTTAGTCTGATTCCAATGATGTACACTGAGTTGTATCCTTCTCTACTACAAAGAGGATTAGTGACTCCTAGGTCTTTGGGTCCACTACCTGATCTCTACCTCTTTATTACAACCCAAACACTCATTCCCCTTTCCATGAGGGTGCACCCAGAAATGACTTGAAAGGATGCTACGCCTTGAAGCACATTGTGAGAGAGTTGATAGAAAAGAAGATCCTTTAATTTGTAGATTCAAGGCCGAATGTCAAGACCAATCCTTTACCCGCACATGAGGATGTCAATGCAATAGATGAAGTGTTTGACAAAAGTCTAATCAGGGATGTCAAAAGTATCAAGACTCCTTTGCTAGCGTTCCATGCCAAGCTGTTGGAAGTAGGAGTAGTGAAGGATTGTCACAAGGACTATGAAGAATGCACCATCCATGCAAAGGGAAGTGAGATGGTACAAAGAGATGTCTAAGATTTGATTGACAAAGGGTTGTTAAAAGTGTACAGATGTGTGAAGAAGGATGAGATGATGGTAATTGAGCCAGTTTTCAATTTTCCAGAACCCGGGTCCAATTTTCCAGTGCCTGTGTTCAATTCGCCAAAATCGATTTTCAACATCCCAGAACCAGTTGTGATGCCTTCTCAGAAAAAAGAGACCGTTCAACCAGTTAATCGTTCAAAACCTTTGGTTAACCACATGCCTAGTCCTTTCCCATATGAAAATGCCAAGGCAGTGCCATAGATGTATGATGTGACTGTTGTTGATCAAGAATCTTAAAAAGTTAACCAAAAATTTGATGGCTTAATGATTGATGATGCTGATGTGACCAACATTATAGGAACTAGCAAGATGATCGCCAGCGGTCGAAACTACACTCCTCAGATTAATGTAACTCCTCAAGTACTACTAGTTGAAACTACAACCAGTGCCAGCCAGAGATAAAGATGTGGTTCCATCTGAGGAAGATGCTGAATTCTTAAGAATCATTAAGAAAAGTGATTATAAGATTGTTGATTAGTTTCACCAAACCCCATCAAATATTTCTATTCTATCTTTGCTTATGAACTCCCCAACCCATAGAAACGTATTGTAGAAGGTGATGACATAGACTCATATTACCCAAGACATCACGGTCAAAACGTTTGATAGATTGATTTCCAACATCACAACCTGCAATACCTTGAGCTTCAGTAGAGAAGATTTGACAAAATAAGGGCAAAACCATAATCATGATTTGCACATATCATTGAAGTGCCAAGAGGGCACTCTCGCAAGAGTCTTGGTTGAAACTGTGTAGCAGGGAAATTCGTGAGCGTAAGCTATTGATTAACTTAACTCAAAAAATGCAAGGTTTGTAACCGCACTTTTATTTTATCCAAAAAAAGGAAAGGAAAAAGAGCGAACAAAACCAAAGAGTTCTAAAATAAGAACAAGAACAAAGATCTGTGTAAGGGGATTGGTTACGCAATGGGAAGGTGTTAGCACCCAAAACGTCTATAGTACTCTATAGGAGCCCTTTGAAATATCTACGCTTTTTGGTTTGAAAAATGTTTGTTTGAAAGAAGATTAGGGAGATGAGAAGAGAATTATTATTTTTAAAATTTTTGTGTTTGGAGAGACTTATCGCCTCATGCCTACGTACCCACAAAGTGAAATATAGGATCAAAACCTCGTAGTTTATGGTACATATAACAAAGATTGGTTGGTTTTGATTGATTTTTAAATGTAAAGACAAGTCGTCATTTTAAGGAGAAAACTACGACTAGTCGCCCACAAGTATAAGACAACATTTGCATCACCTAAAGATGGAGGATTTTGCTTGGATTATCAACAAGTCTATCACTCAACATCTAAGTGGAAAATGTCAATATCTTAATACTATGGAGAATAAGAGAATTATATCTCAACTATGGAAATGACTCATGTCTAAACTCTATGAAAAGTTCTAAAATGAAAAGTGCACAAAGGCACAAAAAGTTTGATTGAGGTAAAATATTTTTTTATATCTTTTGGAAATTGGTAGAAATATGATCAACATTGATTGACATTTATTAAGAAAAACAAAGTTTAAAAATCACTTGACAAAAAGTCAAGATTTTATTGTGAAAGCGGTCTCGAAGTTATAAAACAAGAAGGTTTTTGAAAAAAAGGAGAAGATTTTGAAAATTTAAGAAGGGGAGGAGATGAAGTGACTACCCTAGGAAACAAAATAAAATCTATATATAAGACGGATCTAACCAACTTGTAACATACTCCATAGCAAGCCAAATAAGAATTTCATCCATCTTGAAGCATAAGCTAATAAGCAAAGCCAAATAAAGGCAAAGATCCATAATACTCCAAGCATAGGGGAAAAGTCCTAATTCTAAGTCCAAGGGTCCAAGAATAGTCCAAGAGGTCCAAGGTCTAAGAATAGTCCAAGAGCATAACCACAAAGTTAAGAGCACCAAGTTTTTTAGAGGTTTAATCCTTTATTAGTGTTTTAAACAAGATATGGTCCAAGTGGACAAAAGAAAAGAGCGGAAGCATAAACATGTGTCCAACGGATAAAGGAAAAATAATGGAAGCATAAACAATAATATGAGATGAGATGATAATAATGAAGCATAAAGATAAAAGTGAGATAGGGAGCAAGAAGGAAACATAAACAAAATTAGTACAGTGATATCGTTAGTAAGTTAGTGATTAGTCGTTAGAGCAAATGGTCAATGATGGTTAACTCATGCACTTAAGCCAAAGTTGATGAAAACTTATTAGAGGATTGATACGACCAAAGCCTCCTAATAACAAGCTTCATAGGTGATAAACTTAAGACAAATAATCAACCATACTTGGACTTTCAAACATAGGTTTGAGCTACGAATGATCACTATCCGATTATGGGAAAATTTAGTGCTATGTTAAGCAATTGTAATCAGGTTTATGTAGAAACCACGATTATCTAAGGCCGGTTAATAATAATGTTAGTGCTAATGCATGCTAGAGAAGTGATATGTTGATCATTCTCCGAAAGCAATGTCGCACAAAAAGAAAATAGGTAACGATCTCATCTTCATCAAGAAATTGAAATAAATTCAAATGATATCGAAGATTTTCATCGATCAAAAGAAAAAGAGAAGAGGGGAGGGAATGCCAAATTGAATTACAAGTTCAACATCATTCCATCTTTAAGTTCATCCACTCATCTTGGTGGATTAAAGTACAAAACATATCATTAACTCAAAGCACCTAAAATGAATTGAACAATTCACTTTAAAGATAGATTTGAATTAATGAATATTTATCCAACTTCATATACACCCTAAGTCCAATGAATTTAAAGAGGAAAAAGACCTTTAAAAGTGCATTCCAAGGCAAAAATCAAAAGGAACTGGAAGAAGAAGAAGAAAGAACCAAAACAGTCCTAAAACAAAGCCAAAAAGGCAAAAGAGACACTAGGCAACCGATTACCCTAATCTGGTAACCGGTTACCACTGCTAAAACAGTAGCAAATCAGCTTTAAAAAAGTGCAGAAACTTGATCAATCATTTCTCCAAACACCTCATGATCAAGGATGCAATTGAGCATAAAAATTCAAGTAAAATAACAACAATCAACACCAATAGAACACAATTTGCAAGATCTAAAGATCAAGCAACAAGAATCAACAATAGATCATATTGTGGAAGATGTATCAAGAACAATAATGGTGGATCAAGAAATTACCACTCCAAATTTGGAAATTCTTCAAATCAGCTCCACAAACCACACTTCAAAGCTTTGATCTACTAGAATTGATGATGATAAAGTGAGTGGATGAAGGTTTAACTCAAATATTAGTAAGTTCTAATGATGAACTTACTAACTTTCAAAGGAAGAAAGAGCTTTGGTGAATTTGGTAATTGGAGAAAATTGAGAGTCAAGAAAGAATTTAACAAGGTAAATTTGGCTATCAAAAGCTTATGAAATGAGAGAAATGAGGTCTCTATTTATAGGATTTAGGCTTGGAAAATTTGGTGGATTGGAATTTGGTTTGGAATCAAAATTAGGCTTGGAATTTGAATTTGGAGGAAAATTAATGATCAAGTGGTGATTAGTGAAGGTGTATGGTGGGAATTAATTATAATGAGGCAGGGGATTTAAAATGAAGTGATCTAGAATATTCTCATATTGCAATATTTGAATTTAGTGCCAAAAATACTGTAGAATTTGAATTTTCCCAATTTTCACAAAATTCGCACAGGGTAATCTGTTACCCAATATTGGTAATCGATTACCACAGGCAAAAGTGGTGAAAAATGGCCTTTATAATGTGTTGTCTTGGCTCTGGCTCGATTCTTTTGCTTGTCAAAGAAGACATGGAAATAAACACATGAACCTTGGAGTCTCTTGAATAAAAGTCAATCAAATCTTGGGAGACTCTCGATCAGATGATTTGAATTGTTTGCGGATCAACTTCGACTTTTCTCAGATGAAATCTACTCGAGCTAAGGGACTGATATTTGATATCTTTGATCGAAATTCTTCCTAAAAAATTTAGTAAAGGAACAACAATTTTTTTTTTTGGATTTTAATCAATGGTTAGTAAACATAAACATAAACAAATATCAAACAAACAAGAAAACAAAGGGTGCCCAGTGATCTCTCAAGAACAAACCTGCAAAGGAAGGCAAGAGAACCAAAACTTGCGATCTTGTTTGTAAGATGAGACGCAAATGATATGTGGGATCTTAGGGGTAAAAATTAGGATATTACACATTGGACCTTCCATTAATGTTCTCCCAAAGAGGACCCTCGCTAAATTGGCTTTCTAAGAAGCAAAAATGAAGCTGAGTGTGTTAATTGTCAAAGCATTTGATGGGTCGTGAAAAACTCTTGTCGGTGAAATAGACTTACCCATTCTGATTGGTCCACAGGTTTTAAACATAACCTTTCAAGTTATGGACATTAATCATAACTAAAATTGTATTTTAAGGCGACCATAGATACATGTTATTGGGGCAGTAACTTCCATTCTACATCAAAAGATGAAGTTTGTTATCAACGATAAGCTGGTGGCTAACTTTGGAGAGGACGATCTCATGATAAGCCACCTCTCTTCCTTCCGTTACATTGAAGCTGATGAAGATGCTTTGGAAAATTATTTCTAAGCTTTTGAAATAGCTAATGTTGTTTTTTTGGAAGTGGAAGAACCTGTGAAGAAGGTCAGACCATCATTTGCATCTTTGAAGAGTACAACATCAACAATCGAGAAAGGTAATCCTGAAGGTTGGGGACAAGTCATTGATGTCAGTATGAAGAAGGATCGCTTTCGTTTAGGGTATAATCCATATGAAAATATTGGAACCCTAGCCTCTATAAAGGGCTGAGTGCGAAGCATCCAAGAGGTATTCATCAGTGCAGTCTATCAAGTTAATGCAATTGAAGAAGATGTTGAACATGAAGATATATCAAACATGGCGTATTAGTGTGAAGCAATTCTGACTAATTGGGAGGCGATTGAAATCCCTGAAATCTTTCCTTTGTCAAAGTAATTTGTTGTTTTCCTTTGTTTTTAAATCCTTAGCTCTGCCCAAGGCTAATGGATCATTTTGTAGGGCCACCTTTTCAAATTTTAAAATCATCATGAATGAAAGGCATTTTGTTAAATTCTCATTGTTTACTTTATCGCTTCCCTCTTTCACTCTTTCAAATAAAAATGGAAATCTTTTCAGAACTACTAAAAAGAATTTCTCCCTTTGCATCCTTTGTTTTCCATTTTAATAAGAGAAATCATTCAAAAACATGCAGAACAATCAATGAACCCGTTGAATCCAATGACTCTACATCCCCTCATAACTTTGAATTCCCTATCTACCAAGCAGAAGAAAAGGATGAGGAAGATTGTGATATCCCCGAAAAATTAGCAAAGCTACGTGAGTACGAGTATACAACCCTTCAGCCACATCAAGAATCGGTGGAGAAAATCAACCTTGGCACAGAGGAAGAAAAGAAAGAGATTAGGATTGGAGTCACGCTTGGGGAAGACGTCAAAGAAAGATTGGTCAAGTGGTTACAAGAGTTTGTGTATGTGTTTGCATGGTTATACCAGGATATGCCATGCCTGTATACCGACATTGTTATTCACAAGCTACCACTTAAACCAGAATGCCCACCAGTGAAGCTAAAACTCCTTAGAATAAAACCAGATATGGCTTTGAAGATTCATGAAAAAGTCAAAAGAAAATTTGATGTAGGTTTCCTCACAGTCTGAAAGTATCCTCAATGGGTAGTCAACATTGCGCCCTTACCCAAAAAGAATGGTAAGGTCAGGATGTGCGTGGATTATAGGGATTTAAACAAAGTCAGTCCAAAGGACGACTTTCCTCTGCCACACATTGATACTCTGGTAGACAATACTGCTAGATTTGTTGTTTTCTCCTTCATGGATGGATTCTCATGCTATAATCAAATCAAGATGGATCCTGACGATATGGAAAAGACCATGTTTATCACCCCTTAGGGAACATATTGCTACAAGGTTATGCCCTTTCGGTCTCAAGAACGCAGAGGCAACCTACCAAAAATTGATGGTCACTCTCTTCCATGATATGCTACACAAAGAGATTGAGGTTTATGTCGATGACATGATAGATAAATCCCAAAGTGAAGAGGATCACATGGATCACTTTCTGAAATTGTTTGAACACCTCAGAAAATTCCGATTACGTCTGAACCCTACTAAATGCACATTCGGTGTTTGATCTGGAAAATTACTTGGTTTCATCGCTACTCCACGTACTGAAAAACAAGTCAAAGGTTTCCTTGGACGACTGAATTACATCTCCAGATTTATCTCTAATATGGCTGCTACATGTGAGCCAATATTCAAGTTGCTTCGCAAGGATCAAGCAGTTGAACAGAATCCTGACTGTCAAAGAGCCTTTGAAAAGATTAGGGATTACCTGCAAGAGCCTCCCATTCTAGTTCTACCTGTTCAAGGGAGACCACTCTTTATGTATTTGACTGTGCTGGAAGAATCCATGGGGTGTATACTAGGACAGAATGATGAAACCGGTCGAAAGGAGCATGCTATTTATTACTTGAGCAAAAAGTTCACCAATTTTGAGTTTAGATACTCACTCTTGGAGAAAATTTGTTGTGCTCTAGCATGGGATTCCAGACGTCTCAGGCAATATATGGTTTCTCACACCACTTTGTTGATTTCGAAGATGGATCCAATAAAATACATCTTCGTAAAACCAGCCTTAATTGGAAGACTTGCTCGTTGGCACATGTTGTTGTCTGAGTACGATATTCAGTACGTGACCCTAAAGGACATTAAAGGGAGTGTTTTGTCAGAGTACCTTGCACATCAACCTTTTGAAGACTATGAGCCTTTGAAATTTGATTTCCCTGATGAGGACATCATGGTTGTAAAAGATTGTGAGATCCCAGGCCCTGACGAAGGACCTGAACTAGGATCCCAATGGAAGCTCATGTTTGATGGTTCCTCCAACTACAATGGACATGGTGTAGGAGTTGTTTTTATGAATCCTAATGGTGGCTTTACTCCTTTGACAACGAGGTTGTGCTTTGAATGCACAAACAATATAGCAGAATATGAAGGGCATCAAAGCTGCAATTGATCTCCGAATCAAGATCCTTGAGGTATGTGGAGACTCGTCCTTGGTAATGTACCAAGTCAAAGGTGGATGGGAAACCCGTGATGAAAAGTTGATCCCATATCGTGCCTACATCATAGAGTTGATAAAGTACTTTGATGAAATCGCCTTCCGTCGTGTCCCAAGAACAGAAAATCATATAGTTGTGCTCTGGCTATGTTAGCCTCAATGTGGCTAAGTCAAATTCCTCAATGAAGCACCATTCGGATTGAATGAAAGAATGAGCCAACCTATTATCAATTGGTTGAAGAGGAAACTGATGGGAAACCTTAGTTTCATGATGTATCCAGCAACGCAACAGCTCTGGAAAAAAGACCTTGAGGACGTTGGCATCCAAATTTTTCCTAAGTAATGATATGTTATACAAGAGAAACCATGACATGGTTCTGCTTAGATGCATGGACAGACACGAGGCAGACCTTTTGATCAAAGATATTCATGAAAGATCATTTGGAACCCATGATAATGGGCATGCCATTGCCAGGAAGATCTTGAGAGCTGGTTATTACTAGTTAACCATGGAGTCTGATTGTTTCAACTATGCCAGGAAATGCCACAAGTGTCAAATTTATGCTGACAAGTTGCATGTGCCACAAAAGTTGTTGAATGTTTTGACATCATCTTGGCATTTCTCAATGTGGGGCATTGACATGATTTGGGCAATAAAACCCAATGCTTCTAATGGTCTTCATCCTTGTGGTGATCGATTATTTCGCCAAATGGGTAGAAGCTGCTTCATACACCAACGTTACAAAATAAGTGGTTGCCCATTTTCTTAAGAAGGAGATTATATGCTGCTATGGAATTCCATGCCAGATTATCACAAATAATGGGACGAATATGAACAACAAGACAATGAAAGAGTTGTACGAGAACTTCAATATTGAGCATCACAACTCTTCTCCCATATCATTCAAAGATGAATAGAGTTGTTGAAGCCGCCAATAATAATATCAAGAAAATCCTGCAGAAGATGGTGAAAACCTACAAGGATTTGCATGAAATGCTGCCTTTTGCTTTGCATGGATACCAGACCTCAGTCTGTACTTCAACAGGAGCAACCTCTTTCTCCTTAGTGTACGGGATGGTTATAGTTCTCCCAATCGAAGTAGAGATACCGTCTATGAGAATCTTGATGGAGACCAAGCTAGAAGAAGCTGAATGGATCCAGAACAGACATGAAAAATTGAACCTCATTGATGAGAAGCGTATGACCGCAATGTGTCATGGACAGTTGTACCAAAGTTGGACCAAGAGAGCCTTTTACAAGAAAGTTCGTCTCCGAGAATTCAAAGAAGGGGATATTGTACTCAAGAAGCTTTTGTTCGTGCATAAAGATTCGCATGGGAAATGGACGCCTAACTATGAAGGCCCATATGTTGTGAAAAAAACTTTTTCCGGAGGTTTCTTGATGCTCACAACTATGAATGGTGAAGAACTCACACACCCCATGAACTCTGGTGCAGTAAAAAAATATTATGCCTAATAAAAGCTCACCAAGTTGAAAATTTGAAAAGGCGACTTAGGAAAAAAATGGGTATCCGAGTGGACCGAAAACCCGAAAAGGGCGATCCATGCAAACACTAGGGATAAAATAAAAAATGATAGCTCACTAAGTTAAAAACCTAAAAAGGAGGCTTAGACAAAAAAAGAGCATCCCGGTGGATCAAAAATCCGAAAGGGCGATCCAGGAAAAAGTTAGGGACAAAAGGCATTAACCACATCAGATGGTGCTTATCAACACAAGAGTCAAAGGCAGAAGATCAATCCAGTCGCTCTCGCCAGAAGCAAGGACTTGGGAAGTCATAATCATTAAGGCTTGTAGTGGTCATTGGATTCAATGTAAACCCATTCCCCCATTGCCATTTTCAAATTGTAATATTCCATGGAGTACCGCCATTTGCATGCTACCATTCTTGAATAAATATAAACTTTTCCTATCAATGTTGTCATCTATGTTTTATCTTCTTTTCTTTGTTATGAGAAATGTCATTTATTTATTAATAATAAAATTTTGAAACTTAAAAAGGGTTTTTGCAAACAATACACCTTGAAAAATACAACCCTCTTTGACATATGGGAAGATTAAAAGGAAATCATTTGTTTTTCCGAGAACCTCAAAGTTGTGAAAGCACTCTTAGATCATTACAACAAATATCTCTATGGGGCATAACCTGCCAATTCTCCGGAATGATCCTTTGATCATGAACGATTATCAAGTTTGATAAACTCTCCCCAAGCATTATCCATCACGTGACAATTTGATTAAGTTATTGGTGTTGAAGAACCAGAACCTCCATAAAAGAGTCTCCTCAAACTCTCTAATCTCCACACAGAGTCAGTTGTGATTGTTATTCTTTTTGTTTTAAAATCTAATAGTTATTGGTCAGTCGTAACTGTCTTTTTATTTTAAAATTCAATCGTTATTGGTCAGTCATAACTGTCTTTCAAATCATATTGCCATTGGTCAGTTGTAACTGTCATTCCTGCTTTCTAAATCCAATCATTATTGGTCAGTCGTAACTTTCTTTTTGTTTCTAAATCCAATTATCATTGGTTAGTTGTAATTGTCATGTCTTTGTAAATCCAATTGTAATTGGTATTTAAAGTCCAATCATAATTGTCATCAATCCGGTAGAAGCTGGTCATAACCTTTGCTTGCAGTCTAAGTCCAATCGTAATTGGCACATACAAGAGAGTTTAAATACCCTGTTTGTTCTTCCTGATAGTTCCTGAAGGTCATGCTTGATTTCTTCATTTTAAGGAATTTCCATAAGCCTGGATTTTATTCTTATTTGAAAACTCTAATGATGTTTTGTCTTGATTGATTTCTTTATAAAGAATCATCATTGCCTTGATTGGTTTCTTTATAAAGAATCATCATCAACCTTTCATGGATGATCTTCTCGTTAGAAAACTCCTGGTTTTGTTTCTTTGTTTTGGACAATCTTCTCATCAGAAGACTCGTAATCTTGTTTTTATGTGGATAATCTTCTCGTTAGAAGACTCCAATACTGCCAGCTATATTCTAAAGTGTTGCCAAGTCAAGTATGAACTTATTTTTGAATCACTTTGAATATCCTCCAGTATCCATTCCCAATAGTTTGTCATCCCTAGTGAGTCTTCATCCTGTGTTGTTGACATTTTCTTGTGACCATCTCTATCATTTGTCTACATCATTCCCCACATGTCCATCATCATTCATCATAAAATATTAAAAAAACATGCTATGGTTGATTCCATTTCGCATCATATCCCCGGTAAACCAATAAAAAGAAGTCTGTTTGTCCATAACATAACATGTGATTGCATGTAGGGGCAAAATTTTAGATCTTTTTTATATTTAAATACCTTTCAACTTGATTTCATGAGGATTTTCATCACACATGCCATCCGTTAAAGGTATTAAAATAGGGGCGACTGTCATACCCCAAATTTTACCCCTAGATTCCATCATCATCAGTTGCATCATTTGCATAGCATCAAGAAGACCATGTGGTTAATCAGTCAAAGTTTGGTGTGTTCATCAACATATCAACTATCCCACTCATTCATGGATAAAGAGTTTCTCTCCATCAATAATCAAGGTTGAGATTGCATCAAATCAAGATCATCAAGTCTCAATTCCTCAAGTGCACCAAATTAGGGTTTTTGGTCAAAGTCAACTAGATATTGACTTTTCAACCAAGACATGATCCCCTGCTTAAGAACATGATTCAAGACCCTCAAATACATATTTTAAGTACATTCACATTATCTAAATAGCCCAAGATGTTAGATCTATTGACAAGTGCAAGATTTGGATTCATCTGATACAAAGTCAACTTGATCAATGTCAAGGTTTGACTTTTGACTTTTTTGGTCAAACATGACTTCCTCAAGTGAATAATCATGAAAATATGGAAAATAAGTGAATTGGATCATGATTAATTAAGAAATCAAGAAAAAGATTCAAAGTTGTAAAATTAGGGTTTTTGTATTTTTTTTCTAAGTTATGGAAATGCATGATCAAGTGACCAACTTTCCAAGACCATAACTTCTTTCTCAAGCATCCAATGAAAACACTTCAGGACTCTTCTTAAAGATGACATTTGATACTTAAAATTGATGAAAATTACAAGCCTAGAGATTTATAGGAATGGAAGTTATTGATGTTCAAAGTTAGGAATTTTCAATTTGCTAAAAACCCAAACACTTAGAAATTTTATTTCTAAGTGTTTTCACCTTATCAAGTGCATGACTTAAGGACCACTTTGTTATCAATCCAAGCAACCACTTTTCATTCCCAAGGTATGTACTTAAATATGACATTACATACTTCAATCTTGTGGAAGAATTGGATCAAAAGCTCATAAGGATTGGAAGTTATGAATGATCAAAGTTGAGATTTCGATATTGTGAAAATTTCCAAATAATTAGAATTTTTTCTATGTGTCAAACAGTTGAAAAATCTAATTTTGATGGCCAGTTTTCTCAATGATTCAAATTTATTTTCTTTAAGTGATCAACATCAAAGTTGTAGTATTAAATTTTTTCTTTCCAATGATACCAAGAGCATGGATTTCTTTTGCTTGAGCATGAAGTTACATAATTGGGAAGTGGCCATGGTAGAGTTATTGGTTCAAGACAGAATTGTATCAAGTTATGGATCAGATTGTTGTGCATGATTTGGGGATCTTTTTGCCACTTTTTAAGCTTATTTTAATCATATGATCAACTTGGAACTTTTTCATTATCATGAAATCTTTAAGTGGGTGGCAAATTCAGCAAGTTTGGATATTCATTCATGGTATAAAGCTTTGATCCAACATGTTAACTTGAGTTGATTTTGGATAATACATGATTAAGTGATTTAATCATGTTAACTTGTTAGCAAAGGCAAGAACATGATCTTAACATCAGATATAGTTGGTACAATCTGCATATCACACTTGCAAAGTCAACTTGGAGCCAAAAAGTAAAATCCACCTTTTGTACCTCTTAACCACTTTTTTTGTTTTCCTTCAAAATCCTCCAAACAATGCTATTGTCCATGTCCTTTGATTCAGATCATCTCCACTATAAATAGAGGTCACATTTCATCTACATTAACACACAAAATATCCCAAGAACATCAGAAACCAAATTGCTCAAAATCTCAAAATTTCAAAGTTGTCCAAAAAATATAACTTGTAATTTTCCAGTTCCTTCAACCAAACTCCATTATAACACCACAAATACCTCCTATAAGCTTCATAGAAGTGTTCTGAACCCTTAGAAAAATCATGTAACAGCTAGAACACCATATCATAATCTCACTTTTCTTCACTTACAAGTTGATTTGGATAGAGAGTTCCAGAAGGTTTCCAAGCAAGCTAAGCACATCAACACACTCCTTGAGGTCTAAGGAAGCTGTAGGGATCATCACATTGCTTTTGGAAGGATCTAAAGCAAAACATGATTTCACCACTTTGAGGTAAATTTTCATTTCTGGAACTCTATGATAGAGACATCATTTTTATTCATTCTTGTTATCAATATGCTTTCCATGATGTGAAGGTTAAAAACCCTAAACCATTGTTTATTGATTGTGCCCGTATGGAATTTAATATAACTTTGAAAGATTAAGGTTCTTCTAGTTTTTTTTTGCTAATTTCTTGAGTTATGATTAAAATAAATGAAATTGAATGTTATGGTTAAATTCCTTGCAAAATTCTGAGTGAAATAACATATTAGATTGTTTAGTTTGGTTGAGAAATAAGAAAATAACATTTTGGATATTGATGATAATGATGAAGCTCGTGGGGAAGATGACAATGGAGGTGGCACATTTTTTTCAAATTTAAAAAGAAAATTAAATATATTAGATTTTGTTGGTGATTGCTTCATAAGATGCGCGCACCTTGGCTCATTTGGTTGTTGTGTTGTGCAATCTTTTCTCTTTCTATTTTTTTCATTTTATTTATTATTTTCATTTTATTTTAGAAGGCCAAATGAGTTATTTATTTTAATTAAAGCCCAAATATCATTTTCATACTTTATTCTTTTTTTTTTGTTCATTAACTTTGGAAAATTCAAGAAATATATTATTTGTTTAATATTAAAAAACCTTTAAAAATATTCATTTTATTTCTTCTTTTATTTTCATCTCAAATATTTGTGATATATATTTTATTTATTCATTGAGATTTTTATACTTTGATCTTTATTTCTTTAATCTTTATTTAACTAAATTATTTGTATATCTTGTTTAATCGTACAATTAATTATAAATGCTTTTGATTTGTTCATAAACTGCAAATATATTTGATTAATTTGTTGATGAACACTTTGATTAACTTGTGATAAATTGCGAACACCCTAATAATAAAAATCTTTTAGGTCTTTCCCTTTAATAAAAAAATAAAAACATATTTTTTCTTCTCTTTTTTCCCACTCAATAACTAGAATTTTTAGAAACTAACATAAGCTAACATTCTTTCAACCCTAACTAAATGGTTCCCGTTGAGTACAACGGACGTGAAGGAGTGCTAATACCTTCCCCTTGCATAACCGACATCTGAACTCATATATTGGTTGCAATGACCATATCCTTGTCTTTCTTTTAGGGGGTTTATTCGATATTTTCCATTTCCCTCTATGGAAATAAATAAAGATCGGTGGCGACTCTATTAAGTCTATCCCTCGAGCGTGTGATTGCATTTCGCGAGGTTGTTCTCATTTTTTGAGGTACGACAAACTCCATACATGATCAAATTATTAAACAAATGTCATGATTTAAATTTTGCTAAAAAATGCTTGTTTCTTCACAATTTCTTCATGATATCTTCAGTAATTTCACTAAGTCTCATTTTCTTCCTTTTGATAGACTTTTTCTCACTTATTCACACTTTGGCATGAATTTTTCTCATTATTCCTACGATTTCATCCAAATTTGCTCGTCAAAATCACATAATGACAGCTATCATACAACCCCAAACTTGAATTGTTGCTTGTCCTCAAGTAATCTGTATGTAGACTTAACATTTCATCAGAATTAAAATGCTTACCCTTACCAATGAATGTCACATTTTTTTTCCAATCAACACTTTGATTCCCTTATTCGATCCAATTAACTCGAAAAAGTTCTTCCGACATACAAATACTCAACCTGTCTCTCATCTCACCATCATGCACTAAATTTGATAGAGTAATCAGTCAATCGACATACAAAAGCATTTAACAATGAATTTGAAATTTTTTTAATCAAGTCAGTCAAATTCATATTTAAGCGCACACACTTTTGAGATCCTTTACATGTTGTAATGTGGCTTAAGCCAGGGTAGGATAATTTAGTATAATAGGCTTTAACCTTTGGAGTTAGATACCTAGTTTTTCTGATGTTATCAATTTCCTTCCATATTAATCTTTTATTCGCTTGGTACTATAGAATTTGCATTTTATTGGTCCTATTTTCACAATATTTTTGAAGAAACTATTTTACTTCTTATTTTTCTTTCTTATCATTTTTTATTTAGGATAAATTTTTCTAGTATCCCAACCCCAAAATTTCATGTTGCTAACTTTCAAGAGTAACCTCAAACTTATTCTTTTCTATCGCACAAGTAAAATAATTTGTTCTGCCTAACTCCAAAGAGGGTGGTAAAAATCTCAAACAGGCATATTAACCAACAGAGTAAAAATAAGGTTCATCTAAAAAAGACTTAATCTAGAGAAACTTAGCTATTCATTGATAAGATAACAAATACCACAAATGGAGAAGTATTCATCATCAAAATTTATGGAAGAATTTCTCTCCAATAACTCCAATGTGATCCAAAATAGTCCCTTGAATGTCCTTAGCCATCACATCCTCTCTCAGATTCAGAACCCTTCAAAAAGAGTAAAAAAAAAGCCTTTTTATATCAAATCTCTGTGTTAGCAAAACGCGTGGCAGTGTGTCGTGATGGAAAGTATCATTTGCACGATAATCACTACAAGAAAAACGATGGATTGCGACGGTTATTTTGACAGGTTACGACGGTTAAAACCGCCACCAATTACATTCTACGACAGTTGTAGTACCGTCGCAGAAACGTGTGTCCCCAGGCTGTTTAGCGACGGTTGAAAAAACCGTCACACACAACCGTCGTTATATTTCACGACGGGCTTGAACTGACCTAAACTGGAGATAGCGACGGTTAAAGACCGTCGTTACTAGCCTTTTGATTTTTATTTTCATTGTTGATTGTGACGGTTTAAAACTGTCGTGAACTCTATTTCACGACTGGTTGGAACTGACATAAATTGGAAATGACAACAGTTAAATACTGTCGTGAATATCCTTTTGATTTTTGTTACCATTGTTGATTGTGACGGTTTAAAACTGTCGTGAATGTGATATCTTGACGGTTCATTATTAATTTTTATATATTGTATTATATTGTTTTATAATATATTCTTTTATTTAAATTATTATCTACTAAAATAGTTATATTATTTTTTCTTTAAATTATTTATACAATAATATTTTTATTTATAGTTTTTTTTAAAAAAAATTTCTATCGCTTTTTAGCGTAGTAAAGTTAATTCCAAAACTTAATATCATATAAACATTATAATATCGGAAAAACGTGAGTTTCATAATAATGTAAAATGAAAGTTCCATAATCATGTCATGTAATACAAAAATCCGAAAACATATCAAATCATAATCTTATAAAATAAGTATCATTGTGCCAAAAATGAATAAGTATCATTGTGCCAAAAATGAATACAGAATTGTCATCAAATTTTACAAGATCTTGTGAAGCTGCTGCGACCTCAGAAGCCTTTACTAATATATCAGCTGCAGGCGAAAATCCGACAACCCTTCTCACAATAAGGTGGCGATAGTAGTCCTGGACAGCCTGAAATTTCAAAAATTAAATGAATGAAGATTAACCATCACAACTCTTTATTGTTTTGCCAACACAAAAAAAAAAATTATCGAAATAAAAAATGGATTAAAAAATAATAATATTGATGGGTTATTAAAATTGGGGATCCCGTTCAGAAAAAGAGTATTCCCATTCATAGTAAATATAAATTTTGTTCATTTTCAGCAACAAACTTACCCAAAACCATGATATGTAAATTAGAGCTGTAAAATCTACAAAACTTCAATAGTACTAGTGATAAAAAGAAATACAAGCTACAGACTTACTGTTTTTGATAGGTTCCTCTACCTCATCAATATATGCAACTCTAAGTGAAGGATATCTACCAAATGAAAATATACAAGGTAATTCTAATAGGCATAATACAGATATTTTAAAATATAAAAAACGGGTTAGAGAAAGAACAAGGGTTAAACTATTGAGTTGAATGGTTAAACTATTGCCTTAATATGTCTTGTGCGCGGAGAGAACCAGATCGCTTGTCAATGCCATATTGTTGGCATGATACAACATAGCTGAATTTCATATCAGCTACCGTGAATTATCATCTGAGTTTTCCATGGCTTTGTAGCCTTCCATCAAATCTAGCCAATCATAACAGTTAAGCAAAACAAACCCAAAAAAACTTCAAGCTGTATGTTACATTGAATAGTACATTAGTAACCAAGGTAATGAAGCTAAAGAAATTTCATTCAATCATTCCAAAGAGATGGAACAGTCACCTTCGTCTTTGGCCATATCAAGAAAAGCCTAAAGCTCCAAAGCTTTTCTATAATACATCATACCCCTAACTGCATCAATAGTTATTAATGCAATGATAAGCTAATTATAAATTTTGAGAATTATTTAATTAACTTTACAGTAGATATTATAATTTCACATAGAATAGTATTACGGAAATATACTTACCGCAACATATTTCTCAACAAGAGGGCGGAATACAGAGTCAGTCAAAAGTGCCTTGTCACTTGGCAACTGCAGAAGACCATCCTTCTCACCAGTCAACAACTCACTGTAAATTTATCAATAATGTTGTCAATAAAGAGAACTGAAAACTAGATCAAAGGTGTCGTCATGGATGAAAGACAGTGTTTCAAAAGACTTACATGAAGTATGAGTTGTCAAAAATGAGAGGATTAGAAGTCCATGGCCCCTCAAATCCAAAATGTTCCTTGTGTGCAGCTCCCTGCCAATTACATAGCACATCTTTATATATAACACTTACATAAGTTTGCTGAATTATACAGCTAGAAGTATCGTGTTTTTGATACTCCAGACCCGTTAATAGTAGTACTATTAACGACCACATCCTGAATTACACAATGTAGATGATAATGCAAATCTCAATATTAATGGTTTATTAAATACTAAAGTAAAACTAGGAGCAAGCTTAAAGTTATGACATACAATAGTGTGACCACCAGATAGAGCAACAATGTCCTGATCACTTAGCCCCATAGCTTTGCCAAACACATCCCTCAAATGGTCGGAACCTGCAATAATCAAGAATCAAATACTGAACAAAACGTATACAATCAATCATGTAGAGTAATTCACATAAAAAATCCAAACCACTGACCTTTAGTGGCATCAGGCAAGCGACCCTCTGGTGGTGGCTCAGGCTTGTCCTGATATGAAAACATAACAAAAGCACTGATATGAAGAGTCTCAAGGCCATCTCTATCTATATCATAAAGTGGTATATCATAATGCTGTTAGATTAAAAATAAAACATTTTTAGTCTTCAATAAAGCTTCAAGGAAAGTTGTAATTGTCTTGCAAAATGGACAACTCATACAAATAATCCTTCTTTTCAAGTGACAGGTTGAAGCATTTTTAGCAGCCAACTTAATAATATAAGAGTTGCGATAAAATTAAAATTAATAGTGTAAAACACAAATGCAGTGTAAAAAAATAAAACAGTGAAGGTAGCCAACCTTGCTCCAAAAAATATATAGATGAAGATCAGCCTTTTTTCATTGAAGTTGTTGTTGTTATTTATCATTATTCAAATAAGGCTAGTTTATAGTTAACTCGAAAAAATTACATTCAATTTTTTGAATATACACTTACTACCTCTAAATTTATATATACCAACAAAAAATTATAATAACAGGAAAAATGTATTTTTACCTTTCACTAAAAACTTATGTCACTTTAATATAAGTATTTTCTATTAACTTCATCATAAATGGTTCTATTCTAACTTTGGATGAATCCATAGTGTTTTTAGATCTTATTAAACCTCAAGAAATATCAACAGAATAATTGTTGTATATAATACCAAGTCATGAAGAAGCATGTCAACCATAGGAGCTGCTACTGTCCTTAGTAAATGCCTATGCAAAACAACCTGGGCATCAAAGATACATTAACTTACTCTTGTTTCAACAGTGAAAATAACATCTTCAAATTTCAATTAACTTGACTTACAGAAGTTGATTGATCATCTTCAAACAATTCTAAGGCTTTTTCATACAGTTGCATGTTTAAGAAAGACTGCCAAAAAACAAATCACACAAGGACATGTTCAGATAAGTATCCTCTAAGGAAAGATAAGAAAAGTTACAAACATGGACACAGTGGACGAAGAAAGTATAAAAAGATACTACAGAGCCGTCAAACCTCATCAAGTTTTTTCTGCAAATTATCAAGCAATTGTTTCATTCTTTCTGCATTGTCTTTAAACAATGCCTTCCTTTTCTCCGCCCAAGTATTGATTATTGTAGGCCTTAACTTGTTAGCCAAAGGCCTAAGAATCGTTTCAGGATCATCAATACCTATCAATTTATAACATATAATTTAAGAAATTCGATAAAATGCATATGCAGAAAGAGTATATCCAAAGTCATAATTAGCAGACCTTGTTCTTCAAAATCAGGAATCAAGGCTGTAATCTTCTCCATGATCCATTCTTCTGAGGGACTACTGAGATTATCCTCTTTCATTTTAAGTGATTCTTTCCTAGAACCTTGCTTTGAATCTGATGTTTGTGAAGATGTATCATTACCCCTTCGCTGGCTTTTCTTAGATTTGGTAGAAGTATGCTCTTGGTTATTAGCACCACTTTCAGGTTGATTTGCTAATACATTTCCAGTGGCTTTCCCTTTTTTCTTCTTTGGTCCTTTATCAGCATGCTTGTTGGAACCACCGTCACTTGCCATTTCACTGGACTCACTCAACCTGCTTGAATCATACTCTGCTTTTACTTCATTGGCTATTGGTAAATCACCATGTTTTACAGTGCCCAAGGATCTTGAAACAGCTAATGTCTCTAGTTCTTTCACCGTACGATCGCAAATGTCCTGGTAGATGGGGGACAGAAGCATTTAGACATTAAGAAACCAGTGATATAAAAAAAGAAAAAAGTTACATATAGACATTTTCTATTCAACGGTGACTTCATTCATGGCTGTTGGCTCTTAAGTAACAAAAGAGAGAAGATAAAGAAGCCAAAAGCCGGATGCAGTGAGGATATAAACTATAGGGAAAAAATCTTAAGCCCAGCAGGATGCACACATATTAATCACACATCTAATACAACCCTTCTGAACAACACATGACACTTCAGTCATTTTATATCATCACTTTTTTTTGGAGTTCCCACTGTTGGAATGGTTAGTTGGTGACCATGGGATGGTAGTAATTTGACGTGCCATTGTTTGTTCTCATCGACTATACTCGCAGAAAAATTATGTTTATTAAATCTTCTAAACCAATATTTAAACCAGGCCTCATTAGTTGCATTTGCACCACGTAATCAGTGACATGGTTGTAGAATTAACTCATTTATCTTGAGGTCTATGTGATTACAATAAATTCCACAACAAACCTTCATAAAGCTGCTGCTCAATACATAGAAGTCCCCAAATATATGCGCTTTGTTAGACTGCAAAAAATAAAAAAGGTTTATCAACTTGTGAATCGACAAAGCGAAGCGCAGATTAATAAGGTAGCTAGTATCACCTTAAGAGCCAATTGTACAGATTGACAGAGGAACAACATTTTAGATGCATCTTGAGGTGTAAAAGACGGGGGCAATAAGGAAAGAGAGTCGCTCCTGCAACATCATTATGTCAGTAAGGATTTGATGCATTGAAAAAATATCCATCGTGTATTATCATCTACCGTGAATAGAACAAGATCACTTGTCAATGCCATATTGTTGGCATGATACAACATAGCTGAATTTCATATCAGCTACCGTGAATTATCATCTGAGTTTTCCATGGCTTTGTAGCCTTCCATCAAATCTAGCCAATCATAACAGTTAAGCAAAACAAACCCAAAAAAACTTCAAGCTGTATGTTACAAAGATAAATTTAGAGCAGTAACACTTAGGAAAAAGAGAAATGATAATATCATATTCATCAAGATATTGGAATACAAAATACATATAACTCACTTCGTATCGGAACCAACAAAGCTCCATTTCCCTTCCTCTCCACCTTCTTCAACCTCACCTCCTTTCAATTCCTCTATACGCATAACTCACTTCCAGATCAGATCAACAATTACAATTTACAATAACCTAATTCACAAATTGTAACCAGTTATCAACACCCCCTTCATGTATATCCTATCCACAATTCTATTACAATAATGAAAATAATAACAAAAAAGAAAATCGATTATCCCAAATTGAAATTTGGGGATCGCGGAGTCGATGATGGAAACCTAGAAATTCGAAATTCTACAACAACAATAACTAGAACGAGTAAAACGAGAGAGAAAAAGAGGTTGATTCATTAAATAGAAGGAGAAAATTTCCATGATCTACCAGAAGATGGATGAGTGGTTGTTAAAATCTACAAGGACGTGAGTGGCAAATTCTTAAAAAAAAGTGAAAACTACGTTGAAAGAATTCTATTTTTTGCGGGAAGATGAAATTTTGGAGCACGACGGTTGGATATCACCGTCACAGATGAAATTTTTTAAAATTTTTTTATTTCTTTATTTTAATTGAATTATTTTGTTTATTTGATATTTTATAATATTATGATTATGAGTATATATAGTTTAATTTTATATTTAATTTTTATTATAAAAATTATTTTTAAAATTTTGATATATAGTTTAATTTTAATACTTTAATTTTGGATATAATATTTTGAATTTAATTTTTACTATAAAAATTGTTTTTAAAATTAAAGTTTTATTTTGAGTATATATAATATTTTCATTTTTATGTATTTTAAATTTAATTTATAGTATAATTATATTTTATAAATGATTTTAGTCATTTATTTATTTAAAATACATAGACTTATTTAGATCCGCCATTAGTTATAGTTTGTGTTACTGGGTTTAAGGGGCGACAGTTGTTTTACTGTCGGGACATAAAATTTAGGACGACACTTGAGACAGTCATGAATTTATTTGTAGGACGGCTTAATGATAACAGTCGTAATATTTAATAATCTTTTAAAAATATAAGGACGGTAGGTGTATACTTTCGTGAAATGCGTCTCTATATTAGAGTTACGACAGTTATCAAGTAACTGTCGCAATTTTTGTGTCGTAAAACTCTAATTTTCTTGTAGTGAATTCTAGGGGCTAGATCTCCTTTTTAGATTTCTTTTGTAAAAAAAAATGTCTCAAACCGTGTTACGAAACTCCATATATGATCAAATTACTAGACAATGTCATGATTTAAATTGTGCTAAAAATGCTCGTTTCTTCGCAATTTCTTCAATAATGTCACTAAACCCCGATTTCTTCCTCTTGATAGATTTTTGCTCACTTATATGATTTAATAATAAAAGTTTACTCTATTATATTTAGCCTTTTGAATCCAAAGAAAAACTAATATTTTTTTGTAAGACTAACCATGTTACAACCAAAATGAAGACCTTAATGATCCTTGACTAATAATGTATCTCGTAATATTTTTTAGATGAAATGCAAAATATTTCTATAATTCTTGTATTATCCAAATTATGAATGAAAAACTAACCATTGAGAGATAGTCAACGAGATCATGATTCTGATACACAATTGATTGTTGATCTATACATGTTTTAAAATATAACTTAGTCAAGCAAGTAGTAACCTTCTCATTAAACATACATTCCAAAACTTTTGAACCATCTAAATGGATTTTATATGAGGACAAACAAAAATATAACTTATAGAAAGTTGATAAGTGTCAAAGTTATATAAAATATGTGGGCACTTATTGACTTATTTTACAAGCAGTGAATGCAAAATCCATTGATTTATCTGTGAAAAGTGATAAAACACTACATGTTTGAACTTTTTACTTGCACATTTATCAAAAACATGTGAAAAGGACTGAAAAACCACCAATTAACACACAAATACCTTGCCAAGATAAATTTTCTACAAACAAGGCTCGCTAAGCCACGTCATGGATGCTAAGGCGAGCACAAGCGAAAAAGACATTTTGACTAAGTAACTTCATGGTGAAGGAAGAGGTTGTGCACTAAACAAAGAGAAAGTAGGACGACTATAGATAGGGTGAATATAGGTAGTTATATGGTGAGCTTGCATAGCTTAAAAGATAAAGTAGGAACGCTAAGTAAGGATGGACGGTGATATTGGTGTAAGCCCTAGAGGCCAATAACTTGGTACTTGTATTGAATAATTTATTAATAATTAAAAGGAATTTTTTTATTATGTTTGTTTTTCCAAAATGATAAAATTCCTATAATAGAAAGTCTATTTAATAAATATTAAGTGTGACTTAATCATTAGATCCCATTAAACATAAGGACATTATTCTTAAAGTATCCATAGTCAAACTTTAGTGTGAACTGAGATAAAATTAAATTATTGAGACTATTGCGTAGATATACTGATGATCGCATTTCATGCAACATAGATAAAGAGATATCAAGTATTCACATAGGTATGATTATTAAGAGTAATACTTGTACTAGATTGACCAACTATGAGAATACTATATAAAATGTTATGCAAAGTGTCATTAGTTATTCTCATAAGTTATTCTATGAAGTTGTTGGATACTCCACGAATCATGTTGAGGGACATGAGTGACCTAGACGAAATTTGCATATCATGCATAATAGGACAAATGTCTAAGGGCCCAATATTGCACCGATAAGGGTGACACTCGATATGCCTTGTGTTCAATATAGACATGAGGTAAAAAGGTAATTGTACACACAAGCATTATCACATAAGGATTTTGTCATATCACATGACATTTTCGTGACTTAGGTAGCAGTGGTGTGTTGCTAGACATCGGTCACCATTAATTATATTAAATGTGTGAATTAATATAATTGTCAATGCCACGAGAACCTACAAGATAATACACATAAGAACAAATTAATGAGAGAAATGATAAATAAGAAACACTGTAAGGAACAATGTACTTAAGAGAATTATGGAACACCATAAGTTACAGTGCACTAAGCACTAGTGCAGAAATGACTTTTTACATCGGGCCAAAAACACATTTTACATCGGGTCTGGGTGCGATGTAAAGCCAAGCGATGTAGTAAATCAAAGACATTTTACATCGGGTCATAGACCGATGTAAAAAATACATCTACTACATCAGTTGACAGTTAAGACTGATGTGAAATATATTATTATTAATTTTTTTTTATAAAAAAAAGCACTTTTTACATCGGTTGTTATTCGGAACCGATGTAAAATGTGTCATAGGTGATTTTTTACATCGGTTGGTCAGTAGAACTGATGTAAAAGGTGTCATAGGTAGCAGTACACGATAAACATATTTTGTTTTTGTATTCGTGTGTCCGTACGTATATGGCTAACTAATTCATCAACATTATGTAAATATGATGAGAGAAAATAATTAATCAGAGAAAATATGATGAGAAACTTACGTAAAAGGGATTCACCTCATCTTTGGCGAAGAGATTGGTGGCGGCGGAAAAAAAAGAAGAAGAATGACGGAAGGTGGCGGCGGTGACAGCACCTTAAAATTCAACCAAACTGAAAGCAAACACAACCTATTAGAAGAATACACATGAGATGAACAACAAACCAAACATAAATAATAAAAATAAGCAATGCATGGTTAGTTAACAATTTTATTTTATTTTGAATAAACAATTTTATTTTGAATACACCGATTAGTTAACAATTCTAGTTATTTACCAAAAGGATTAGAGCTTACTGAGTTTGGTTCTACTATTTATGATTTAAAAAAATTATTTCAAATCAATCTGACTTTACCAAGTGTTATATATATATATATATATATATATATATATATATATATATATATATATATATATATATATATATATATATATATATATATATATATATATATATAAGAAATTTTTTTCATATATTAATAGAGCTTTTGAAATATAAAATATTTTATAAATAAAAAAACAATGAACTTACAGTATTCAAGTTTTTTCTTGAAGTTTCGTTACTGAGTATATGAAAACGATCAAGTGCAAGGAAAATACCAAGAACAGTAATCAACAGAACCTTAAAAATAGGCATTAATGCAACAACAAAAAGATTCCAGAATTCCATTTTATTATTACTACCCTGTTACATCAAACAACTTTTCTTCAATTAAATAAATAAACATGCATCATATTCATTTATTATTGGAAGTTTATAGTCTTATATATATATATATATATATATATATATATATATATATATATATATATATATATATATATATATATATAAAAGAAAATAAATTAAAGAATTTCATATATATTATAAATTCTGCATTGGAAACAAATCATTTTAAGTTGATGTATCTAGTCTATGTATAAATTAAATTCGTAAATTCTTAAATATATCTAAAAATTAAAATTTGTTAGTATAGGATGGAAAATTACATAATATTACTCCAATTATATAACACTAGTTAAAGACAAAATAAGAGTGAAGTTATAATGAAGTTATAAAGACTTTTAGTAATTGTGAAGAAATGACAAAATAATAAAGTGAAGTCTGAACCTATTTTGATAAATAGTCTGAATTTCATTACCAAAATAATAAAGTGAAGTTCTAATAATAAATATTTCATTACAAGTCTGAATTTCACTATCAAAATAATAAAGTGAAGTTCTAATAATTGTGAAAAAATAACATACAGGTAAGTCTGAGTCTATAAAATAGAAGACTATAAACTTTTCATTTTTTTAAGGTCTGTAGTTGAATAATTTAGTTTACCAAGTCTTTAGTTGAATAAGTCAGGTCTATATTGTAGGAGAACTGAGTAGTAGTGGATTCCTAAATGTTAAGATTTTTTCAGTTGTACTTAGGCTATTTAAGTTTTCATTCCAAATTAATTGTTACAGTTCTGTTCTAACAAATTGGTATCAGAGCTCCAATTGGGGCCTGATAATTGAGAAATAAAATAGAGAATACAAATTGTCAATCTAGTTGTATGTATATACATAACTAATGTACATGTGAAAGATCCAAAATAATTTTACTGCATGAAATGTTATTCCTCCCAGATCTAGTTGAAATGTTCGTTTGTCTCTATGTGAGTCCCAGTGTCAATCCTAGTTTGTATGTATATTATAGGTTTGTCTTTATGTGAGTCTCAGTATCAAACCTATGATATACATGTACGAGTACGAGTATCAATCCTATTTTGAATAAACATATTTATTTTTTGTATTTTATAAATTGGGGATTAAAAATAAGTAGCAGTACATGATAAACATATTTGGTTTTTGTATTCACGATGAACATATTTGGTTTTTGTATTCTTGTGTCAGTATATGGCTAACTAATTCATCAACATTATGTAAATATGATGAGAGAAAATAATTAATTAGAGAAAATATGATGAGAAACTTACGTAAAAGGGATTTACCTCATCTTCCGCAAAAGGATTGGTGGCGGCGGGAAAAAAAGAAGAAGAATGACGGACGGTGGCGGCGGAGGAAGAAGAATGGTAGACGGTGGCGGCAGAGGAAGAAGAAAAACAATGATGGTGGAAGCGTAAAAGAAGAAAAATGGAGACAGAGACGGGGAAGCGAAAAAGAAGAACGATAAGAGATTTTTGAGAGTTGGAGAATCTTAAGTTTTCAGATAGGGTTTTGGGATTTTAAGAAACATTTTTTATCGGTTGGCAAATAGGCCTGATGTAAAAGGTTTAATCAATTTTATTTAAATTTTTATTTAGAATCTTATTACATCAGTTGGGCTAATTGGCCTGATGTAAAAGGTTTAATAAATCTTATTTAATTTTTTATTGAGAAACTTATTACATCAGTTGGGCAAAATGACCCGATATAAAACGTTTAATCCATTTATTTTTTTATTGAAAAACTTTTTACATCCGTTGGGCAAAATGACCCGATGTAAAACGTTTAATCCATTTATTTTTTTATTGAAAAACTTTTTACATCGGTTGGGATAAACAACCCGATGTAAAATGACTTAATCTATATTTTTTATTAATATGAAGAAGCATCTCATAATATCTGTATTTTTTATACAATTTCATAGTTAATGCATGTGATCACATTTTATATGAATTTAAAAAAAAATATAATCTAGATGATATATACTAAAGAATTGAAATTTTTGTTTTAATCCTTTTATATTACAAAATAAAAATATCATGCAATTATTATCAGTTAAATATAAATCACTTAAAATTTTTTTAATTAAAATGACTTAATCTATTTTATTTATTTATTTATTGAGGACTTTTACATCGATTGGGGTAAACGGCCTGATGTAAAATCTTTTATAATAAAATTTTTTATTATGAGTAGCATCACCAGTATCTTTTATTTTTTATTTATTATTTTAATTAAGAACGTCCTATGATATACATGTACGAGTATCAATCCTATTTTGAATAAATATAGAGAAACTATAGAGAAAATAATTAATTAGAGAAAATACGATGAGAAACTTACGGAAAAGAGATTCACCTCATCTTCGGCGAAGGGATGGGTGGCGGCGAAAAAAAAAAGAAGAATGACGGATGGTGGCGGCGGAGGAAGAAGAATGGTAGACGGTGGCGGCGGAGGAAGAAGAATAACAATGATGGTGGAAGCGAAGAAGAAAAATGGAGACGAAGACGGTGGAAGCGAAGAAGAAGAATGATAAGAGATTTTTGGGAGTTGGAGAATCTTAAGTTTTCAGATAGGGTTTTGGGATTTTAAGAAACATTTTACATCGGATGGGCAAATAGGCCTGATGTAAAATTTTTAATCAATTTTATTTAAATTTTTATTTAGAATCTTATTACATCAGTTGGGCAAATTGGCCTGATATAAAATCTTAATCTATTTTATTTATTTATTTATTGAGGACTTTTACATCGGTTGGGATAAACAACCCGATGTAAAATCCTTTATAACAAAATTTGTTATTATTTACGACACTGCCACCGCATTATTTTTTACATCAGATGGGGTACATGGCCCGATGTAAAATGTTTCTCCCATTTTATTTATTTTTTATTGAGAACTTTTTACATCGGTTGGGATAAATGGCCCGATGTAAAATCCTTTATAACAAAATTTCTTATTATTTACGACAATGCCACCGCGTTATTTTTTACATCAGTGGAAATATATGTCTGATGTAAAATCTTTAAATCAAATATTTCTCACATCATATTGTTAATAAATCTGATGTAAAATCCTTTAACAAATATTTTTCACATCATATATCTAAAAATCTGATGTAAAATCATTTAACCAAATGTCTTATTTTTAGTAGTGAAGTGGGGCTTTTCTCCTTATAATCTCTCTCTTTTTAGGGATTGTATGTAAGTTTACTTGTAAAAAGTATGTAACTTTGTTAATCGTGGCGTTGTATACGATCTATTTCATAAATATATATCGATGTCATCTTTGTTTACCTGTTTATATTTGAACTTGAACCGTTATAGACATATACTCTTCAGATCCAGAACTAGGATACTTCTCTGTGTTATTTACTTTTTGCACTTTACTGCTTTCATAACCACTTCATATTTCAAAGAAAGTAATAACCTCATTCGATTAAAACTACAAAATTTCAAAGAACCTAATTCACAATCCCCCCCCCCCTCTTAGGTGCAACTCAGACTATCATCAGAAACATAACTGACGGCTCCACAACTTGCTCTATTAAGAGTTGTGAACGGGAGTGTGAGATACAGAGGAAGATTCAATCATTGAAAATCCGAATCATGACTTCAACAAATAAGTATTAATGTTTCAATTTCATATAATTGATTGATAATTTTTTCCACTTACACCTAATTGTTGTTCCGATAAACATTAACATATGATAATTATCCTCTCATATTTTCTCTTTCATTCCCTTTTATCAATTCTCATGGATACAAAAGTACAATGTTTTTTATCAATCACACATAAAAGTATATACTATACCTTAGTGATCAAGGGAGGAATAAACTTGATCTCAAATCAAAGGAGTGCACTTTCATCAATTATGGTGAGGATTAATGCGACTATTGACTTTGAGATGATAAAAAAAATGATATGCAATAGATACATAATCTTAAATGAAATAGTGATGTACAAAGACAAGCAAACAACAACCACAAATAAGTTATATCTAAGCAATTCTATTTATTTAAAGCTGGATGATGTTCCTAAAAATTTTGCTGTGAATGCAAGCTCAAGTTCCCGTGTGCATGATATATAAGAATGAAATTGTAAAAAGAAACAATAAAATAGATCCTAAGAATCGTGTGGAATGAATAATGCACCTTTAATCTAATAGTTTGCATGTGTGCACAAATCTATCGAAGATACCATAAATGTGCATCTCTATATATTCCTTTTATATTCTTAATATTATCTTCACAAATTCAGTTGTTGCATTTAATTTGACAAACTTAACTTTAAAGTTTACGAAAAAAATCCTCAATTAAGTTAACTAATATTATAAATTTATATTTATATTTCTCCTAATGTAAAACTTTTTAAAAGAAAATGATACCGACATATAAAAGAATAAAAGTTGAAGTATTCAAAGTACCAAAGAAAAAAAGGAAGCAAATCCCAAATTATATAAAGCTAACTATTCTATTAACTATATGTAACTATAAATACTTTGAATATAAACACATCTTTTTAGTTGAGATTAATTAATTAGTGGGGTTTTGTTTTGTTTTGTAATTTGAATGTGTTTAAATTGATTCATCACATGTCTCGCTAACAAATTGGAGAATTCACACTTTCCACCTCACAAACAACTCATAAATTATGACCCACAAATCATGTTTCAAACAGCTCAATTAGATTTGATCTCTCATCCACTTATTTATAATAACTACATTATTCTTTTTATTTTTTTTAATTATGTGTACATTGCTTTAATTAGACAAATATTTTTATCAATCACTACTTATATTTTAAGCAACCTTGTGGGTCGTTTTAATTAATTATAAATGCATTGCACTCTTTCTTTTTTTTATTTTATAAATGAAAAATTTTAAAAATATATTATAATCATCATGATATCCAAATTAGGAAAAAAGAAGATAATTTTTGTTTACATTGTATTAAACTATATGATATTTTAATTATTTCATGTATATTTATAAAATATAGTTAAAACTTTATGTAAAAGAAATATATGAGATAATTAAAAAAAATATTTTTATTAATAGTATAAAAAAGAAAAAATCCAATGATTAAAAAATAAATAAACATTAATATGTTAGTAAAATTACAAAGCGAGAATTTAATATTATAATAAAAAAATTTAATAATAATAATAATTTATAAACATGAAGTTATAAATTATTTAATATATGATTTTTTTTGTTTTTGTTTACATTAGCCCCTAGAAACTAGCCTTAAAAAGTTAGTGTTTTGAACATCCTTTATATTATTCCCATTTGTGGTTAAATATTTAGATTATTGAATTTACAGCTATGGCAATTGATGAATTTAATAAGTTATTATTGTTTTAGATTTGTTAAACAAGTTTAATACATTATAATTATCAGCTGGGACAAATTGACCGTGAGCTAGGAAACCACATGCAAAGTGGAACCCACTTAAAGCATTGTTACCTACATCAATCAATGTAGCTTAAATTAATCACACAAATCAGAATCAATTAATAACTAAAAATAGCTTTGAGTCATAGTGGAGTGCTAACAAACAGAGAAACTTTATAAGTATTTTCGATGGCTCAATATATTATGAATAGTTGTGCTTTTTATTTAAATTGTTTTTAACAGGCCACACCATTTTAAGTTGAATATAAAAATTAAGATAGTGCATGCTAGAGCCTAATAAAATATAAAATGAGTCTAACTAGAAATTGTCTTAATTAATGTCAAATTAATTATACTAATTAACAAATCTTTCAATCATGTTGTTACTTAAAGAGAATCTTTAGTGCAGTTCTTTAGTATTAAATTCTTTAATATTAAGGTAGTTATAAATAATTTGCATTGTATTAGGAAGATTCTAAAGTCCCACATTGGTTAGAGATAGAGTATTAAAATAGTTTATATAAAGTTGTACCTCTCACCTTACCAACCGATTTTCTAAGATCGTGTTAGGTCAAATTCTATATGGTATCAGAGCCTATCGATCCAATCTTGGGCAGTCCACCGTTTAAATCCATGCACCAAGCCCAAAAAAGAGTGTTGGGCGTGAGGGGGTGTATTAAAAAGATCCTAAAGTCCCAAAGTCCCACATTGATTGAAGATAAAGTTATTCTAAAGTATGAACTTAAATTTATTAACAATTAATATTTTATTTTAAATACCTAATATTCTTTACTTTCAATGAGATAAATGTCGTATGTCTAAAAGTCTCTATAAATTAAAAAAATTTCACGCAATTAATACTTTTTTTGCTATATTAATTTTAATATATTACTCCCTTCCAAAGTATGAACTTAAATTTATTAACAATTAATATATTATTTTGTTATTTTAATTCATGTCTTCATCATATTATTTATTGTTAGTTAGATTCATCACTATTGATTTTCTAAATACATTCCCCAAAATATAAACCACATTAAATATATGTCCACACATTGTCTTGTAGGTTACTCAGTTAACATATTCAATGATAGAAATTGATTTGAAAGATAGATGCCTCCATCCATATATATATATATATATATATATATATATATATATATATATATATATATATATATATATATATATATATATATATATATATATATATATATATATATATATATATATATATATATATATATATATATATATATATATATATATATATATATATATATATATATATATATATATATATATAAAATTGTGATTATAAAAATGAGTTGAGAAAATAAATAATATAGTATTGAGGCAAGAGAATATATAGGTGGAGAGAGAGAGAATATAAAATCTAGCTATATCTATAGGTGTAGAAGCATATTGAAATCTATACATGCAGAATCTAATCAATCCAGCGAGGCAAACAGCATGATCTGCTCATATAAAAACATCACTTGGGCACTACATCTTTCATTTCTTCCGGGATTTGCAAAATCAAACACCAATGGATCCTACTTCATCATCTTCAAGAAAAGGCAAAAAGAGTAATAATTCAGAAAATAGTAAACCAAGAAAACAACCTCAAAGAGGACTTGGTGTTGCTCAGTTGGAGAAAATCAGAATGTTACATTCTCAATTGCATCATCCTCCTCCTCTTCCTTACTTCAACTACAATGTAACTACTTCTGCATTTTTTTTATGTATTCTTCACTATTATAGTTTGATTAATTCTTGAATATATCATCAAATACAGGAAGATCCAAGGTTACTGCAAACGCCATCATCGTATGGTTTCCAACCTCACACTATGGCTTTACCTGAATACGAAAGATCAAACATCAGATGTCCAGATTTTCAACCAAGCAGATGGCATCATGGCAATGTCAACCACTACTCTCCTGCTCAAACAAACATAACTCAACCATTTCTGAATCTATATGTAAGCATTTTCACTTCTATACATAGTTTGTTGTCTGTGAATTGAAAGTGACTGTTTTTGGCTTTTGATTATATTTAGGATTCACAAGACATAGGTATGCATAGAAGTGATTCTTTGGATTTGGAATCGAGTGAAACTCAAGAGCCGGATTTGGAGCTCAGATTATCTCTCTATTAATTCATTTCTCATTCTATATTGGAACGTTTTATTTACAATTCAAATTATTGTAACAGACAAGAAATGAACAAGAAATGTAATATATACTTTCATGTGTGATTGATAAAAAACATTGTACTTTTGTATCCATGAGAATTGATAAAAGGGAATGAAAGAGAAAATATGAGAGGATAATTATCATATGTTAATGTTTATTGGAACAACAATTAGATATTTAAACGGTTAGGGGTAAGCGGAAAAATTTATCAATCAATTATATGAAATTGAAACATTAATACTTACTTGTTGAATCCATGATTCAAAATTTTGAAAAGATGAATAATCAGATCTTCCTCTATATCTCATACTCTCGTTCACAACTCTCAACGGAGCAAGTTGTGGAGCCGTCAGTTATGTTTATGATTCTTATTGTCATTACAAAGGGGGACCTAGCCATATAATATATATAACCCTAATCCCTACTCATTATGCGCTCAAGGTTAAAGCCCACACGTTTACTCTTCCATGGTATCGCACCTCCAGCCAACATAAAAATGTAACCAGAAGTAGATATCATATCATCAACACACCCAGCAAGATCATAGTCAGTATACCCAACTATTTCCAAGTTGTCAACTCTCCTAAAAACAAGCATATACTCTTTAGCTCTCTACAAATATCTCATCACTTTCTTAGTCGCAATCCAATAATCATTCCCAGGATTAGACTGGTATCGTCCTAAGACGCCAACTATGAAAGCAATGTCAGGCCTAGTGCATACTTGAGCATACATCAGGCTGCCCAATGCACTGTCAAAGGGTTTTTCCTTCATCTCTGCACGTTCAATCTCATTTTTAGGACATTAATCTTTACTGAATTTTTCTCCTTTAGTAATTGGAACATCTCCTGACTTACAGTTCTGCATATTAAACCTCTCCAGAACTCTATTAATATAAGCCCTCTGCGACAAGGCAAGTACACAACGTGATCTATCTCTGTGTATTTCAATTTCCAACACAAAGGATGTTTCACCAAGGTCCTTCATATCAAAGAACTTGGTTAGCATAAGTTTGGTCTCATGAAGTAGACCAAGATCACTACTCACAAGCAAAATATCATCAACATATAACACAAGAAAGATAAGTTTGTTCCCACTGGCCTTAAGATAGATGCACTGATCAACTTTATTTTTTTCAAAACCCAATGAAGTTACCACCTCATCAAGTTTCAAGTACCATTGTATAGAAGACTATTTCAAAGCATAAATAGATTTTCTTAATTTACAAACCAAGTTCTCATCACCACTTTTTACAAAACCCTCAGGCTGCTGCATGTACACCTCCTCATTAAGATCACCATTCAGAAAAGTAGTCTTAACATCCATCTGATGCAATTCCAAGTCAAAATGCGCTACAAGGGCCATAACGATTCTAAAAGAGTCTTTAGTAGAAACAGGAGAAAAATTTTCATTAAAATCAATCCCCTCCTTTTGTGTGAAACCTTTAGCCACAAGTTTTGCCTTAAACCTCTCAATTTTACCTTTTGAGTCCTTCTTTGTTTTGAATATCCACTTGCATCCAATCGCCCTACAATTTCTTGGTAACTCCACTAGTTCCCAAACATCATTATTTACCATGAATTTTATTTCATCATGCATTGCATCTGTTCACATGTTAGATTGAGAACAAGTAATAGCTTCTAGATAGTTTTTAGGATCAATAACAATACCAACGTCATAAGCATCCTCACTAAGATAAACTACAAAATCATTAGGGGTAGCAGGTCGCTTTTGTCTTACTGACCTTCTAATATGAATTTGCTCAACTGGCTCATCAAGTTGTGCAATCTCAATTATAATAGGAGGATCCACTATATTTTCAACAAGTGGTTCAACCACATCTTCAATTGGATGTTCAGCCACATTCTCATTTGGAGCAAAACCTCCATGAGCAGTGGATGATCTAGCATTATCAAAATTAGGCAGTGACAAAGTAACAACATCAAGCATAACAAAATTAATATTATCAGATGCAGTGACAAGCTCAGCAACATCAAGCTCAAGGAGTTTTACATGCATGAACTCCAGAAATTTATTGCCTCTACCATGACAAAAGAATCTGTATCCTTTAGATCGATCCAGATATCCAATAAAAAAACAACGACTTATTTTTGGGTCAAGCTTTGTCTCAAAAGGATTATATATGTTAACGTCTGCAGGACAACCCCAGAGACGAAGATGGTTCAAACTGGATTTTCTACCTGTCCAAAGCTCAAAAGGTGTTTTTGGAACTGATTTACTAGGAACTCTATTAAGTATATAGAAAGATGTTTTCAAAGCTTCGCCCCATACAAATTATGGTAAATTACTCCTACTCATCATGCTTCTCATCATATCCTTAAGGGTGCAGTTTCTCCTTTCGGCTACTACCTTTTTGTTTAGGAGTATTGGGCATGGTGTATTATGGAACAATTCCATAATCTTGCAAGTATTTTGCAAAAGACCCCATGTGTTGCCCAGTAGAATGATATTTACCATAATACTGTCCACCATGGTCAGAACGTACCACCTTTATAACTTTTCCTCAGTTTTAAAGATTTTAAACTTTTCAAGTGCTTCTGATTTTTCCTTAATCAAGTAGAGATATCCATACCGTGAAAATCATCAATAAAAGTGATAAAAGATTTATTACCACAAATAGTGGGAGAAAGGGGTCCGCTAATGTCTGTATGAATAATTTCTAAAAGGTCTGAACTTCTAGTTGAACCTTTTCTTATTGGTCTTAGTAAATTTTCCTCTAATGCAATCCACACAAGTCCTTAAATCATTAAAATCTAAGGAAGGTAAAATATCATCTTTAGTTAACCTTTCAACTCTTTCTTTAGAGATATGTCATAAACGTTTGTGCCACAACAAAGAAAATTTTTCTCTAATTTTAGATCTTTTAGCAATGGAGCTTTCAACATTTAATGATGAGGATATCATATCAAAACCCAAAGATAACTTATATAAACCATCCAACAAGATACCATTACCAACAACTTGATAATTCAACATTAAATTTAATTTTCCATCATAAAAGGTAAATTGAAATCCAAGCTTATCCAAACAAGCACTAAAATCAAATTCCTCCTAAAAGAAGGTACATAAAATGTATCTTTCAAAACAAGTTCAAAACCAGTTCCTAAAACTAAGCTAACATATCCCACTAGCTCCATAATGACTTCAAGATCATTTCCTACCCTGAGTTTTCTTTCCCTCAAGTTTGGTCTCTGGTGGTTTCTGAACTCCTGTAAGAAGACAACAATATGGGTTGTAGAACCACTATCAAGCCACCAAGAATTAAGGGGAACATCAATTAAGTTAGACTCAAAACAGACAAAAGCTAAATGATTACCTCCAGATTTGTTCTTGTTGTCTAACCAAGCTTTAAAAGCATGACAATCAATTCTCTTATGTCCCTTTTCCTTACACCAAAAGCACCAAAATGATTTCTTAAAAGCAACAGGTCTGAAACCTCCTATGTTATGGTGTTGACCATTACCAGGTTTCCTATCAGGATATCTATGAGAAATGCTATGAGGGTTTTTCTTATTTTTCCAAGAATTCTTACCAGAATGGGGTTTAGCATGAAAAGTCAGGAGGGCTAGATCACTTTTTCCCTTTTTGAGTTTCTCTTCTTCAACTACACATTTGGTAATGAGGTTATTGATAGTCCACTTATCACCAAATGTATTACATGCAGTTTTCATTTGAGTGAACTCAACAGGTAGGCAATTTAAGGCATGAGACATAATAAAATTCTCATTCAGGTCAATGTCATGAGATTTTAGTTTGGTTTGGACATGAACCATCTTAAGAATGAACTCTCTGACACCCCCATTGTTATCATATTTCATGTTCGTGGGTTGTTTCATTAAACATCCATATTCAACATTATCAGATACCTGAAACCTCTCTTCAATAGTAGTAAGATATTCTTTAGCATTCTCTTTCTCAGACAATCCACTTATCAGATGTTCAGAAATTATCCTCTTCATAGAACACAAGCTAAGTCGGTCACTCCTCTCCCACTTAGCTAATTTTTCTTTCTCTTCAGGTGTACTCTGATCATTGATCGCGGGTTTGGTTTCACGCAACGCCATGTCAAGATCAACAATACCTAATGAAAATTCTTAGTCTTTCTTCCATTTCTTAAAATTAGACTCATTCAGGATCTCAATAGAAGCAAAATAGTTATTCATAGAGAAGATCATTGTTTAGACAGAATAGGAATGCATTAGAACAAATAATAAAGGTAAGATATAGCTTTAATGAACATAAGCTATCATGAAGAGGCCAACATTGTCATACAATCCCCTTTGGGTGGAATGCGCAAAACCCAGGTTACAACCAAGTTCAGAACCTCAAATGAGTTACTCAATGAGCATACAATTAGTTCAAAAATCTATCTCTTTTGGGCAAATAAATTCTCTAAACCAAAACACCTCGAATAACTTCATCTACGAATTCAAGAATAAGCTACTCAGTAAGCATACATTGAGTTTAGAAATTTATCTCCTTAGGGTAAATAAATCCCTTGGACTCAAGCATCTCCAATAGCTATATCCTTAATCAACCACAATCTCTACATACAATTGTCCACCTTTGGGAATAAAATTATAGTTATGACTTAATATCATTCCTCAAACTACAAAGAGACTTTTATAAATTAAAATGAGTGATCTCACTTTGGTGGTAATCACACACAATAATTTATAGAATTTCTTGCATAGGAATTAAATTTCTCTTGCCAAAATAAATCATGAACTAATCATGAATTTAAACAATATAGCATTTCCAATAAGTTTTTTCTTCAACAGTATCAATCTCAATATTATAAAAATATTATATAATATTTCATAATAAAATGGTATAGGGATATTGCATAGTAAAATATTTGACAAAATAAATATTTTACAAATTTATATAAACTAATATTTATTCATATAACTTTATATAGATATATTGTATTCACGTAACTGAACTGTGCTATTAACTTGGAAAAGAAAAATCAATTAAACAAAATTACCAGAAACTATGCTATTGACATGCAATACAAAAACCAATTAACCAAAATTACTGAAATTGTTCATTAATTACCAAAAAAAAAATCATTGCAGGAAGTAAGCATTATGCCAACTTATTAATTCAATAAGACAATCACCTAATCAAATTCAATATTATAATATAATCACATAGTAAGTGAAGAACGGGTACACTTGAATTTAATATATACAATTAATATTGTGCATTACAATTAATATTTATTTTGCAATGTTAGATGTGGTTGGTTTATATATATTTTATGAGCATTGTGTATTGACGTGAGAAAAGGAAAAAAAATTGGTATTTGAACCACTTTTCAAAATTTCATGGGCAATGAACAGTATGACCATTAACTTAAAATGAAAAACTAATTCAACAAAAAATCTAACACGAGTATTGTATCTTAGTATTTTAGGGACCAAACATATTATACATTGAATTATTCACACAAAAATAGTACACAATTGAATATAATAAAATAAATTAAAACCGAAGAGAAGCAACCAAACGAACTGAATCATAACTCACAATCACGTTAAATTACAATCATATATTAATGGTAAATAATTGAGTCATAAATCATAAATCATATAACCACGCTCTGATACCATATGTAAGCGGAAAAATTTATCTATCAATTATATGAAATTAGAACATTAATACTTACTTGTTGAAGTCATAATTCGGAATCTCGAAAAGATGAATGACCGGATCTTCCTCTATATCTCACACTCCCGTTCACAACTCTCAGTGGGGCAAGTTGTGGAGTCGTCAGTTATGTTTTTTATTCTTATTGTGATTACAGATGGGACCTAGCCATATAATATATATATATATATATATATATATATATATATATATATATATATATATATATATATATATATATATATATATATATATATATATATATATATATATATATATATATATATATATATATATATATATATATATATATATATATATATATATATATATATATATATATATATATATATATATATATATATATATATATATATATATATATATATATATATATATATATATATATATATATATATATATATATATATATATATATATATATATATATATATATATATATATATATATATATATATATATATATATATAACCCTAGTCCCTACCCATTATGGGCCCAAGGTTAAAGCCCACATTTTTACCCACGCCAATCAGGTTTCAGATACTCAGCCATTAGTTAAAAATGATCACTTAATTAATAAAATGGCTTATATATACGCCCCCATCAGAATCGTGATTAACCCGTTATTCACAAACTAAACCACAATTGATTGTAACCCATAGAAAGTTAGATAAATCTAACATTGGAAACAAAGCGTTCTACTATCAACACTTAAATCTCATTGCTATTGTGTGAAACATAACTTGTTTCAAGCATTCAAAATGTTGATAATGTTGATGTGTTTTGTTTTGTCATATCATGATATATTTTGTGATTTGTCAAGCAAATTTCACTATGGCTATCAAAACCTAAACTTAACTTCACACATCTTTGAGTAATTTATTATGGAGAAACCCAAGTTTGCTCAAAGACATGTCTAAAAAGGTTTTAATAGAATGAAATCACTCATATTAAATTTGATTTTATAAAGACGGAGTTACGTCAAACTCTAATTCTAATTCTGACGTAATATCAAAAGTTTATTAATTTGGATTACCTGTCATTTATGTATGTGAATTATTCTGTTGGGGAATAAGAAATAAAGAGTTGTTCTATTAGGGAATAAGAAATAAAGAGTGTGGAGAAATGAGTTTTCCCGTATGAAGATGAGAACTTCAAGTGTGACGAAGTGGCGACGGATCTACAAAATTGGTACTCTAAAGTCCAAGCCAAAGAAGTGGGAGTTCATATCTGAAATTGGCGCGTATGATGCTTATATAAGTTTGATGATTAAAATTGTTTCTATTTATTATGGTGAGTTATGCGAGTCATTGTTCGATCAGATCTAACGGTCGGAGATGAACGGATGACTAGAATCATATGCTTTATGTTTCGTTCAAGTCTCACACTTTTGTTGCTTACTCTATGCCTATTATATACTTGGCTTCTTGATTAGGCCTCCATTATGGACCTTGCAAGCAGCCTGAAATCGTTTCCCTAAAACTATTGTTGCAACCTATTGAAGTGAATGATGTGTTGACCATGCATGTTGACCATTTTTTTGGGTTCCCTGGCTGGCCTCTGGTTTGGGAAAATGGAAAGGTTTTGAGTGGGAGCATGCGGGATTGGAACTGTTCACATTAAATGCCTATCTCGTAACTCCAATGTTTCGTTGAATGAACTTGACGCCTGGCTCTAGGTTTAATAGAAAAAAGGATTTCCTTTTAGGGAACTTGAGTTCTTGAATAAATCGATGTGCGATCACGACCATTGGTAGTATGGTTGTGCTTCTCAATGCCCGCTAGTGTTGATGGTGTGGTAGTTGCTTGAGTGATATAAGAAGTACAAGGATAACTTCCTACCATATTTTCCCTTTTTCCACTCATGAGATTTGAGACTTCCTTTGTTGCTTTTTTGCTTCTATATTCATCTATCACTTACAATTATTTATTAGTTGTCATTATAACGTCTTTGTGGTGCTTCTTTGATGGCCCAACTGTTAGGGTTTTTCATTTCCCAACTTTGCCTTTGACGAATCCAATTGTTGTGAATGATTTTAAGAATGAGTGAAGGCTTAAACTTATGTTATATCACATCACGGTGATTTTGGTTGTGACTCCACAAATAGCAAAGAAATGTGGTGGTTGAAATCTCAATCTCGTGTTTATACTTATGATAGTTCCTTTTTATGTATTGGAAATAATCCTGGAATGGACGGAAACGTTCGTCGAGATGCTCGAAATGCAAGAAATGACGACCCGACGGCGTGGGTGGATCAGGAGATGTTGGATTTCATTTTTTCTTTGCCTGTAAAGGTGGTTTGGACCATGCTTTTATTGAGGTGGTTTCCTCTTCACACTAGGAAGTCCTTCCCTCAAAATGGGACAATAGGATGTGTAACAAGTTTGAATGGTATGTCAGTCCCCTCCAAGAATGCATGTTTTCCTGGATAGGCTTATGGCTTCCCTTTAATGATTTTGAAGTGGTTTTAATTAATCATTATGGAGTTGGCACATCGTAACTACACCTGATGAGTTGAGTTTATCTCAAACCTTTTCAGCATTGGTGAGAAAAGAAGAGGAATGTGTAAACATTGTCACTCTTTTTTCATCTCTTTAATGTTCAACATAGTTTGGTCAGCTCAGCCTGTGGTTAGGACCTGCTTTCTCTTGGCAGGGTAGGAATATATTTGAGTTCTATTCTGAGAGTATGAATAATTTCAAAGATCGATATTATTTGGTTTCCCTCCTCATCGAGGTCGTTCGCACTAGTATATGTGATGTCCATCTTGACGTGCCTTTAAAGTGCTTTGACCAATTTCCAAAATTCTGGCGCCAAAACCATTTTTTAGCTCCTGCGAGGACTTATGTCTGCCTTTTACGATAATTTTTCTCATCATAAAACTCATTTATAGAAAGTATTGGTGGCTTTGTAGGAAGCTTTGGGTTTTGCTTACGGTGTCATACCTTATGGGGCAGCTTTGAAGAAACAAAATAGGAATTGTATAGAAACACGTCTTCTAGAGGAGGCATGCATCAAAGAGGAGAATCACTACATTTTTGGTGAGCAAGAAGAATGATTATATTTTCTCTTTTTGAGGTTTTTTTATGTGAGTATTTTCACAATTTATTTGTGCCTCATTTGTAGATAATTTGAGTTTTAGCAAAATAATGCTTTAGATGAATAAGACACCCAGAGTTACTCTTCTACTTTCAAAGGTCATTGCTCTGCCGATTGTGAATGGGCTATATACCTCAGGGAGTTATGTAATTCCATTTTACCATGTTCATGTCGTTCTAGTGTAGCCTGAAGTGTGAAGCCTTCTTACTCGACCTTCAGAAGGAGGTAGTCTACGCCCATCACCAAATATCATCAGTGGGGAACCATTTAGGGTGGAGGACGAAGGAGCACCATGTAACACCCTACTTCCCGACTCGACAAATAATTATGTATAACATGTAAATCCTTCAAGTAAGATGCTACTCATACAACAACAAAACATACATGAACCACATAATTAAAAATTAAATTATTTGATAAGCTCCATAAGTTATAAAATAGTTGGCATGAAAAGCCTCAACAACAATAAGTTTGAAAAGTGGTTCAACATCAAAATAAATGGAAATATATGCAACATAAAATAAATAAAATAATAGTCTATTCCCCTCATGTTACATATCAGAGTGAATCCAATTATAGATTCGAGCAACGTTATCCTTTACATCAAGCTTCTACTACTTTAGATGAGCAAACACGCAACAACACAAAAAGGGGGGAGAATACTTTGAACTAATAATCAGTGCACAAAACAATCAAGGTAGATTCACACATCAAAAACCCTATGCATATCAAACATGCACCACAATATCATGTATTCATATTTCACCCACATCATGATGAATCACCAATCACAATATTGTTTATCACACTCAGAATTACACAAATCCATACGAGGGTATTCAATGACACTCAAACATTTCATCTACACAACCATTATGTAATGAAATGCAACATCGACTCAACTCATGCTTGTCACAACCCCTCTCTGAATCAGACTCACTACTCAACTCTATATGCATACGATACCGACTTAACAAATGGTTCTTCATATAAACCGGGTCCCATCCCTGAACCCTAAGCCCCCACTCTAAACTTGGGACAAGTCACTAGTCCCCTCTCTGAACTCATAACTCGCCTCTTTTACAACATGACAACATATGATGCATGGCACGTAACAATGCAATGACAACAGCACAACAAATAAATACAGCCCCACACCTGACTGTCAATAATCATGTAGCAATAACAATATAACAATGAATACAACCTCACTCTGACTGTAGACAGTCATGCATTCAATGCATCACTAGTATTTCTCACTCTAAACTACTTATCTCATCAATTCAGCAACAAGTATGTACAATAACTCACACAATTATACATACATTTCACAATATATATTCACATATTTAACATACATCTACACATCAATTTATATCACAAGGTACTACCATGAGTAAGCTCTATGAGTTAGCTTTCCAACGCTTCAAACCGCACCTCATTTGGACTTATGGAACTAAGTTATGGAAAAAAAATCAGGTAAAAAATATGATTCAATTCAGCAATTTTTCAAAAATTAACTAGCATCAATTGATTGACGTATGGGTGCAATCGATTGACATCAATTTCTATTACATTCTGCCTTTCTAATTTTTCACGTTTTGGCTGAGAGCAATCGATTAACATGTATGCAATTGATTGACACAGGATGTCAATCGATTGATTGACACAGGATGTCAATCGATTGACATAAGTCCAAAATCCAAAAATCCTAGTTTTTCACACGTAACTTCATCTTCCTCATTCCTTACCACTCATACATCATCCTAAATCTCATGATACCATTCAAATACATCATATATATATATATATATATATATATATATATATATATATATATATATATATATATATATATATATATATATATATATATATATATATATATATATATATATATATATATATATATATATATATATATATATATATATATATATATATATATATATATATATATATATATATATATTGATCGTAGCTGATGAGAAAGGAGTCAATAGCCTGCCACGCGTCATGATTTGCTGCCTTCACCGGCGTTGTAGAGGAGAAAAGGGGTGTACCTGCAAGATGCTCTGATGCTTAAGTAACAGAACTAGAGAGAGAGAGAGAGAGAGAGAGAGAGAGAGAGAGAGAGAGAGAGAGAGAGAGAGCAAGTACAGAGAAAAGGTGTAGTGTCTAGAATACCTAACCCTATAGTGAAATAGGGTATTTATAATGTGCCCCCAGCGTTGGGCCAACGGTTACATTACATTGGACTGGATTGCTAGACCCAACACAAGTAACTGCCAGAGTTTACATGGTGTAGGAAAGACCAACACGTGGTCTTCACCCTGGTCCAACTGCCCCGTGATCCTCGGAAGGTGGAAGACCGGTTCTTTAGAACACGAGTAGTTGCTTGATGACGTCTCATCGCATGAGGAACACGTGGAGAACATGGGGAAACTGCGTGAGCTCTCCCCGTGTCAGAGAATGTTTTACCCCACTAGTGTGATCCTTGTTGGGGCTTGTGCTCGACAGAGAGGATTGGGCCTTGTTGGGCCTCATCAGCATAATATTGGGTTGGGCCTGTCCATCTGAGGGGCAGGTCCCAGTCCAGAACAGGAGCCCCCTAAGTTGTTGCTCCTAGGTGGAGGAGTAATGACTTAAAGGCATGTTGAAATATCGAGGACCTCTTCGGGAGAAGGAATTTATTAACTTATTTTACAAATAATAAGTATAAAAATCCCCTGATTTATCTATGAAAAGTGATAAAAACACATATTTAGACTTTCCTAGCTTGTATATACTAAAAACAGGTAAGAAAGACTGGAAAACTACGATCAACAAGATAGACCAAGCCAGAGCAAAACCTTGAAAAACAAGGCTCACTAGGCCATGAGCATAGACGCGCTAAGCGAGCTCAGGAGGCCAGATGGAACTTCTAATCTAAATTACTTCATGGTAAAGAAAGGATTTGTGCGTAAAGCTCACATGTGGCGCGCCTAGAAAATTACTTAAATTACTTAATCTAGAGTTACTTAGTCTAGAAGAAAGCAGACTCGCTAGGTGTAAAGGTGGTGCGTCTACCAAGAGCCCTGAATCCACACATATAAATAGAGGCTTCTAATTTAGTTCAAAGGGAGTTTCGATGGAGTGAAGTAGTATGAAATTTGAGTAGGTCCACTTTGGTCTACAACAAGGGAATGGAAGAGGGAGCCTGAAGGCGGAAGCACTGCTCAAGTGACAGGGAAAATAAACTTCCAAGCTCAATGGCGTGGGATTATTGATACAACTACGATGAGTAAGCGTAACTCAAAATCTCTTTGTTGAGGGTTAAATATAGTAATTATATTCATGCATTAAATAGGTCATGGTGTTTTATATAAGTTTATTCAAGCTTTAATATTGGTGACTCTTTAATCTTAATGTCTCTTTCAGATTTTCTACATAAAAGTTATTTTAATGGTCCGACTAAACATTCAAAAGGTGTTTCTCATTACTAGATTCAAGGTCATCATTTATTGGATACTTATGCCTAGATATATGGTTGGGTTCAATATCTGCACATAATGTATTAGGATTGGTGTTGAGTCTTGCTGCTTTATAATTGTTGCAATATAATGTTTTATGTTGGTTAATAGATTGAGGTATCTGTTATTAGGTAATGCACTGAGGAAATACAAATAAGAGCAATAGGTAGTAAAATTAATAGCTAAGTAGAGAAGCATATTACTAGCCTATGTGTTGCGGTGGAAATAGGATATCAAATTATTAATTAATTTGAATCACAGCTTAGTTCACAACCACTCTTTGATTTATTCGAAGGAAAAGGTCAAAAGAGGAAAAACCTATTTTTTGCATGTAAACACAATGCGGGGAAAGATCTAGGGTTCGGGGGTTGGTTAAGCTTAGGGAAGGTATTAGCATCCTAAACTTCTGTAGTACTCTACAGGAACCTTTTGTTCATTTTTACTATTTTGCTTTATTATTTTTTAAGGGTATATACAAAGGTAAGGGTTAAGATAAAAGAAAGACCTAAAGGTTAGTCCTAAGTTTACTCGGCAAGATATCGCATCTTGTGACTACGTATCCTGGATAGGGAATGGAATCAGAGTAATCGTAGTTCCCCTCGAAAGGGAGGTTAGAGACGTCTTGACGGTGGTCAAGGTTTCAATGGAAATAAACGTATCTTAAGGACACGCTTACGTGGAGTGCGGAGACTCTAATCTCTATGTTGAATTTGTTAAATAAAATCAGAGTTAAATTAGGGATTCCACGGCGGGAAACCCTAAAACAGAGTACGGCGACTCTTTATCCTAAAGTTAGGGTGAAAGGCGTTTTCGTCCACGGCGGAACACCTAGGCTATTAAGGTTTTGAAACATTCAAAGGGTAAGGCTATTGACTCGGCGGTCAAACGGCTAGACCTAATCCTTCGGAAGGAGTTTAAACGGTAAATGATGCAAACATGACAAATTATTACATGGAGGAATTAAAGTATGGAAAGTAATGAAAGCGGTAAAAGAAAGCATCGCGACGATCACTCGCGTAAATTACAAATCTCCAAAAAAATGCAAGAAAATAACTGCGACAATAGCCTCGCATAATTACAATTGAAACAAAGACAGTACAAAAAAATGAAGGATAAATAAGCTGAAATGAATAAGAAGTAACGATGGTTGGCTGAAAATAACACTGGCATACATCAGGAGTTCCTTACGAAAACGTTTTAATTTTTATGTTTTAATTATGACAATTGGTTTCAATTCTAATATTTTAATTATAAAAAATGGTTTTAATTTTAAAATGAAATTATTTGGTTAATATAAATTTTAAGTTTTTTCTTTTTTTTAAAAAAAAATTTAAGTTTAAATTATAAAAAGAATGTTAAGTTTTAACTTGTATATAAATTTTTTTTTTAAGTTTTATAAAAAAAAAAGATTTTTTAGTTTTAAAAATATTTTTCAGTTTTAAGTAAAAAGGTTTTTCAGTTTTTAGTAAAAAGGTTTTTCAGTTTTTAGTAAAAAAGTTTTTTCAGTTTTTTTTTGAAAAGATTTTCAGTTTTTTTTAAAAAAAGGGAAAGAATAAGTTTTCAGTTTTAAAAAAAAAGGGAAATAGTGAGTTTTAAATTTTTACTTTAACAAAAATGAATTAATAAAAGTTAGAAAGCTAAATTATTTAGTTATTACAATAAGATAATAAGAATAATAAAGCGCTAAAATAAAAAGTAATAATAAATACTACAACGGATTGTTGTTCCAAACATAATAAACACATATCTAAAAATAGATTTTCTGGAATCCATATAACCTGCATAATCAGAGTTGACATACCCTTCAATTTCTGCTTTACTATTTTCACCACATGCTCCACCATAAATTAGGACTCTGTTCAAAGACCCAATTATGTACCTTGAAATCCATTCCAATGCTTGTCAGTGAGCCTTTCTAAGACTCGTCATGTACCTGCTTACAATACTTACTGCATATGATATGCCGGGTATAGTACATACCATAACATACATCAAAAAACCTACTATGTTAGCATATGTGATGTTATTCATATAATCTCTTTCGACCTCAGTACTCGGACACTGATCTATACTCAGCTTAAATTGAGGGTTTATTGTAACACCCTTTTTCTACCCTCAAATTATCAAGGCAAATTAACACAAAAATCAGAGTGAATAAATAAATCTCATTGAAAAGCCACTAAAAGGGCGTACATTTCTCAAAGTCGTCAAAATAGGTCCATACTCCGTAACTATGGGTTTTTCCCAAAGTACATCAAAACATCATAAACAGCGGAACTCAAAGCATAAATCAAAGTTTTCCTCAAAAGGGAAATAAATCAAAATAACTTCAACAATATAAAATCAACTCAAGGAATCCAACCCGATGTTACATATCAGAGCAAGACCCTCTAAGCTGACCAAAAGACTAAAACACTCAAAAGCTTCAAAAATAACTCCTCGCCGGCGTCCACGGCTAAACTGGATTATCTGCACGTTACCCATGTGGAGGTAACATTCAAACAGGCAGGGTGAGTAAAACAATTCATAATAATCAATGTATAACAATTAATGCATAAACGGCGTCATGATTATATTCAACACATTCATATCCTCAATATGCCTCAAAGGCCACAACGTCATAATTTATACAAAAGACTCATAAATGCAATGCAACACAACCCAATGCATATGGTACCAATCATCACAACGCGATGGACACTTGGACATCAATCCTCCATAGATCCCCATCAATAGGATCGGAGCATATCAAAATACTTAACATCACACAATGGGATCGAAGCCAAAGTAATCAAGATCCTGAACCAAAGTCCGGATGCACATGAATGCATGATGCACACGTCACAATAATAATCTTCACAATACAGCATATGGTGCATCATCATTCATCATACTCATCATCATCACATAAAATCATCACATCTCATGTTATCACATAGTTCATCAAATCATGCTAATTTCATCATATTAACTCAATCGATACATCATAGAAAAATATCATAACATCATGTACACATCACCCAAAACCCACTATCATACTCGGGGTAATCCATCCCAGAAATCCCATAACTACACATCACGACATCTCTGCAAAATGATCAATTTCGCGAACTCTGCTACGTTCGCTGGCTTGCTCGCTAGGCGAGTCTGTAGCGAACCTTCGCTGGCTTGCTCGCTAGGCGAACAGAGCGATGACAACAAAAACTTGTTACGACCAGAACTGATTCTTGTCCAAATACTCATACGATTCACTTACCCAATGCCCCCCAAAACATCCCTAAAACATACCTAAGGTCATACGACGATAACGGCACAAAATCTATGGTTTATTAGGCCAATCTGACAACATTTGCACTGCCTAAATCACTATTTTCCTGGAATTGCTCTGAGTGCATCAGAGTTACAAACATTTGAACATTCCTATTCCTACAAGGTCTAACATATAACGATCTAAGGATTTGGCCACGAAGGCCTAAGGTTTCCCTTTCCCATATCAATATTCAGTGTTACATACCATTACCCCTAACCTCAAAGCCTTATCATCAAATTCCCTATTTTCCCACAGCCAACCCAAAATATCTTAAATCATAAACCAACCATAAACACATCTAAAGGCATACATAAAAATTCATGAACAACGATACTCCCCATACCTTAGTCGATTCGCAGCTTTCACAATTAACTTCGGGATCTTCTGCCTCCAACCTTTCCTTCAGAGCTCTGGCCACCAAACTTTCACGGTTAACAAAAAATGAATTCAAACTTTCTTTCAGAACTCAATTTTGTCCAACCTAGTCTTGGGCCTCACAAATTGGGCTTTTCCCTCATTACCCTTACTAGCTCCCTCAAATGCCCAAATTGCCCTTATTTCACTTATATTCAATTTAATTAATAATAATAATAAATTAATATTATATACTATTAATCAAATAAATATCCGAAAATGCACATTTTTCTAATATTCACAAAACCACCGGAAATTCACCGAAACATGAATATTCTCAATTAAATAATTAACTAAAATATTTCGATTAGATTTGGGGTGTTACATTTATCAGAGTCACAATAGGCTTTAAATTTGACATGTCAAACTTGTCGAGAATCTTTTGTAGGTATGTCTCTAGAGATAAGCATAATTTTGATTGTTTTCTATCTCTTTGAATGTCAATCCTAAAAATCCTGGATGCAACTCTTAGATCCTTCATATCAAACTCCTTATTGAGTTCAGCCTTCACCCTCATAACATCCTCGACATTGTTGCTTGCTGTGAGAATATCATCCACGTAAAGCAACAAAATAACAAATGAATTTCCAGGTCTAAATCTGAAGTAAACATAGTGGTCGAACTGACTTCTAATGAAACCTATGTGTGTCATGAACTTGTCGAATCTCCTATTCCGCTGTCGAGGAGATTGTTTCAGTCCATATAAATATCTATTCAGCTTGAACACATAATCTTCCTTTCCCTTTTCCGCATACCCTTTAGGTTGCCTCATCAGGATTGTTTCATCTAGATATCCATACAAGAAAGCAATCTTCACATCCATTTGTTCCAATTTTAGGTCGAATTGTGACAACATAGAAAGCAACATTTGAATGGACATGTGCTTCACAACAGGAGATAACACATCATTAAAGTCGACATCTTCTTTCTAAGTGAAGCCCCTTGCGACCAATCTTTCCTTGTATCTCTTCGACGTCACTCCTTCGATTCCTTCCTTAACTTTCAAAATCCACTTACATATGACTAACCTGGCTCTAGCAGGTTTTTTGATCAGTTCCCAAGTGTGGTTATGATGAAGAGACTTCATCTCATCATCCATGACCTTCATCTATTCAGTCTTATTTTGACTCCTCATAACTCCTTATAGTCTTTAGGTTCTTCATCTAAAAGCTCACTTGAAGAGATTAAGGCATAAGCTATAGATCTTCATACCCAAGTCTTTCAAGTGACTTGATGACGCTTTTTGACCTATCTATTGCCAACAGGTAGTCATCGACAATTTCCTCAATTTCCTAAGTATCTTCAGCATCTTGTGCTTCTTTTTCAACTTGATATAGGATACGTAATTCAGCATCTACATGCTTGTTAGATGCCAAATTTCACTTATTTGATCTATCAAAAGTTGGCATCTTTCACTCAATTTCGTCAAGAAAGTGTTGAAAACCACTCTTATTTTGGTTGGTTTGCAACATTATGAGAAAATCTCTTGGTACCTTTGATTTGTGTGTTATTGTGCAGGAATTAGGCACAAAACAAGTGAAACGTAAGACACAAGAAATGGGCAAGGAAACCAAGACAACATGCAAAACCACCAAAATGATGTCATGCTCGCTAGGCGAGCAGTTAGCGAACAGGTAGCGAATAACTCGGTAGCTTGCTCGCTAGGCGAACAGGTAGCGAACAAGCCCAGAATTGGACAGATCTGAAAGTACCAAAAGTTAGTTGTTCGCTAGCTATTCGCTAGGCGAACGTGACAGATCCTGAATGTTTATTTAAGTGATTTTCTTGCTTTTTTAGGTCATAACTTGTATTTTTTTCATTCTAGACATCAGAACTTATTTTTCTTCATTTCTTCTAGAGAGAGAAACATAAAACCCTAAGAGGGAGGAGGTAAGATCTTCGATCTCTTGTTGGGGTTTGGATTTTATTCTTTTGATACCTTATGTATTTAATTTAATATATGTTTGTGAACTTATTTTGGATTCTCTATTGATTGAATATCTTTGATTATGTATTTGTGGGTCTTGACAAAACCTTTTCACATCTTTGATATCAGATTTTCTTCTATCAATGAACAAACTTTTGACATGGTTTTGAAGTTGATATTCATTTTATCTTCTATGGTGTTGTGTTGATTAAGTAGCATGGGTAGGATCAACATGATATTGTGTGGGTATGTGATAATAGTGATGAAGAATGATGTTCACAACCATTTGGTGGATTAGATGAATACATGTAAAAAGGGTTAAGCGTGTGTACGTATTCTGATCATTGTATTTTATGCAAAACAATTGTTTATCTGATATGGGTTTCATTCTTGTTTACCTGTTAATCTTTGATTTGAATCATGATAGAGATATACTTTTCGGATCTGGATCTAGGATGATTGTCGGTTAGGTCCTAAGCGCTAGAGATAGATTTAAGCTTAGCATTTGCGTGAGTATCAGATCTTAATACTCTGTGTTGTGTTTTTGTTGGGTGAGAGATCACCATTGAGACAACATGGTTTTTCTCTCGACGCCGCGTTAGAGACAAGCTTTGTCGTGAGTGATACGTGATGATATTAGACAAATGATTGTGTTGTGTTTAATTTGATCAGAAGAATGCATGTGTTATCAATTGATGAAATCCAATCCCAACAAGGCTCAGTTTATATTTCAGTCTTTATTTTATATTTTTTGTTTTTATTTATGGTTCTTTGAACCCTTTAAACCAAACCTTTTGAAATTAAGCTTAGGATTATAGAAATCTTTGAACGGCGTTTATATCGCACTAATCCCTATGGAGACGACAAAACTGGGTACTTAATATTTTTTGCTTGCTGCTTTACCGCATCAACAAAATGGCGCTGTTGTCGGGGATTGGTGTTGAGATTTCGAAGTGCATTGCAACAGTTCTATATTTTTAAGCTTTGTATATATTGTATATATTTGTTTCTTTTTATGTTTTCTCTAGTGTGTTCAGGAATGACGAAAACTCCTTCTAGAGTGGTTGCTATCGGTATAAAAGTATTCAATGAAGCTTCGACCGAGTTTGGATGGCGGTGATAGTATGAAACAAGTGAATGTTGTCAAGGTACATGTTTTCCTTTATTTAGAATTTTAGAATGATTAAGAACTTAATTCTTTGTGCAAATGAAATTTGTTCTTTTGGCAACTTGTTTGAATGGTTGTTTCACTTAGGACCAAAAACCACAATTTGTGAGAAAGCTTCCATTGTTTACTAAATGGTGGATTTCTGATAAACTTTGTTGATTCGTTTGATTCATGCTTTATCTTGTTATCATTGTGAATTTGTGGAAGCATTAGAAATGATCAAGGCAATTGTTTGTATTGAGCACAACCATGTCCAAATGCAACTTACCCGTGAGTAGAGAGAATTCGTTAACCCCTTTGAGCCTAAACAATGTGAATCTCATTCTTAATTTTGTGAGATTCTAACATTTTTCTTGAACCCTTGAATTTGTTTTAATTGTTTTCTTTGCCATAAAAAGCTAAGAGCATTCACTTGAGGGTTGAGTAAAAGTTAAGTTGGGGCGAATGAAAAAGGAAGATAGTAGGTTGCTACAACTTTTGAAAAATTCAAGCAAGCACAAAAAAAAATTGTGTGAATATGAAAAAAGAAAAGAAAAAAAAAGAATGCTTGCTTGGAAAATAAAAAATAGTGAAAGAATAAGTTGTGAAATAAGATTTGGGAAGATTTGCAACTAAGAAACAAATGGAATGAAGTTGAGATGTGTAAATAATGTGTGCAGTTAATGTCTCTTTTGCATTGGCAATTTCGTTTCAATGGCCTTAGAAATGTCCCCTGTTTGTAAACCTGACCAAGCTACAACCTTAAAGACCTTAGTGATCTTATTGCTTCTATATTTTTGCTTTTGATTGTTAGATTTTTTATGAATTGAATTGATATTTGCATTGTTTATTAGTTGAGTGAAATTGTCCCCGCGGTTGCAAACGCGTAATTTCTTCAATCCTTATTTGAAGAGGAGAGATATGGTGATTCATTCAAGAAAAACATAGTTGTTGATTGATACATGGCTTTATATTTGCTTTAAGAAGTTAGTTCTTTTACATTGTTTGATTCTAAACATTTGAAACCATGGCTTGTTGCATCATTTGTGTTTGAGCCAATTTTATCCATTCTTGGGTGAATCTTAGTCTTGAGCCAATCCTCTTGTTGCAAAATGAGAGGCATACTTTGCTTAAGGACAAGCAAAAAGCTAGTTAGGGCGAGTTATTAGATGCCAAATTTCACTTATTTGATCTATCAAAAGTTGGCATCTTTCACTCAATTTCGTCAAGAAAGTGTTGAAAACCACTCTTATTTTGGTTGGTTTGCAACATTATGAGAAAATATCTTGGTACCTTTGATTTGTGTGTTATTGTGCAGGAATTAGGCACAAAACAAGTGAAAAGTAAGACACAAGAAATGGGAAAGGAAACCAAGACAACATGCAAAACCACCGAAATGCTGTCATGCTCGCTAAGCGAGCAGTTAGCGAACAGGTAGCGAATAACTCGCTAGCTTGCTCGCTAGGCGAACAGGTAGCGAACGAGCCCAGAATTGGACAGATCTGAAAGTACCAAAAGTTAGTTGTTCGCTAGGCGAACGTGACAGATCCTGAATGTTTATTTAAGTGATTTTCTTGCTTTTTTAGGTCATAACTTGTATTTTTTCCATTCTAGACATCAGAACTTATTTTTCTTCATTTCTTCTAGAGAGAGAAACATAAAACCCTAAGAGGGAGGAGGTAAGATCTTCGATCTCTTGTTGGGGTTTGGATTGTATTCTTTTGATACCTTATATATTTCATCTAATATATGTTTGTGAACTTATTTTGGATTCTCTATTGATTGAATATCTTTGATTATGTATTTATGGGTCTTGACAAAACCTTTTCACATCTTTGATATCAGATTTTCTTCTATCAATGAACAAACTTTTGACATGGTTTTGAAGTTGATATTCATTTTATCTTCTATGGTGTTGTGTTGATTAAGTAGCATGGGTAGGATCAACATGATATTGTGTGGGTATGTGATAATAGTGATGAAGAATGATGTTCACAACCATTTGGCGGATTAGATGAATACATGTAAAAAGGGTTAAGCGTGTGTACGTATTCTGATCATTGTATTTATGCAAAACAATTGTTTATCTGATATGGGTTTCATTCTTGTTTACCTGTTAATCTTTGATTTAAATCGTGATAGAGATATAGTTTTCGGATCTGGATCTTGGATGATTGTCGGTTAGGTCCTAAGTGTTAGAGATAGATTTAGGCTTAGCATTTGCGTGAGTATCAGATCTTAATACTCTGTGTTGTGTTTTTGTTGGGTGAGAGATCACCAATGAGACAACATGGTTTTTCTCTCGACGCCGCGTTAGAGATAAGCTTTGTCGTGAGTGATACGTGATGATATTAGACGAATGATTGCGTTGTGTTTAATTTGATCAAAAGAATGCATGTGTTATCAATTGATGAAATCCAATCCCAACAAGGCTCCGTTTATATTTCAGTCTTTATTTTATATTTTCTGTTTTTATTTATGGTTCTTTGAACCCTTTAAACCAAACCTTTTGAAATTAAGCTTAGGAATGTAGAAATCGTTGAACGGCGTTCATATCACACTAATCCCTGTGGAGACGACAAAACTGGGTACTTAATATTTTTTGCTTGCTGCTTTACCGCATCAACAATGCTCCACCTCATCAAGAATCTTTTCATATTCCAAATCTTCCTCAGATAGCTATGCACTTTAACTTACGTCATTAATTTTCTTGAAATTCATCCCAGCTTCATTGAAAACTACATCTTGACTGGTGATACACCTCTTGTGACCTGGCTCTAGGAACCATATCTTATAAGCTTTGAATCCTTCAGGGTATCCCATAAACATACATCTCAGAGCTCTATGTTCGACCTTGTCTTGCCTAACATGATCATAGGCTATGTAGCCAAATACTATAAGTTTGTCGAGATCCGGTGGATGTCCTGACCAAACTTCTTCAGGTGTCTTCATATTTAACATTGTTGAAGGACATCTATTTATCAGATATGTTGTTGTCAAAATAGCCTTTGACCAAAACACTATCTTTAACCCAACACTAGTCAACATGCATCTGAATCTTTCCAAAATGGTTCGATTAAACCTTTCATCCAAACCATTTTGTTGCAGAGGGCCAGCAGTAGTTCAATACCTTGCAATACTAGAGGTTGCACAAAAACTGTCGAACACCTCATTGCAAAGTTCAAGTCCACTGTCGGTTCTCAACCTCTTAACTTTCTTACCAGTTTGATTTTTGACCAGAGTCTTCCAAATTTTGAAATTCTCAAAAGTTTCATCCTTAGTCTTATAGATGAATACCCATAACTTTCTAGAATAATCATCAACTATGGATAGAAAATACCTTGCTACTGAATGTGATAGACACCTTGCAGACCCTCAAAGATCAGCATAGATGTAATCAAGGGATCCATGTGTTCTTTGTTTGCCTTTATTGAACTTCACTCTGCAGGATTTTCCAAGTACACATGGTTCACAAAACTTCAACTATTCGACTTTGTCTCTACCAAGTAGATTTTGTTTCCCCAATTCGACCAAACCCTTTTCACTGCCATGGCACAATCTCGTGGATGCAACATCTACAAAACTGATGACGAGAAAACGCATCGGTTATATCGCTAGATTTCATTGACTTTTACCGCGCATTCACCGTTTTAACGCTCGATTCCTCGAGTTTTTTCTTACTATTTTGCAGGTACATCGATATGTGAGGCCAAATCAAGAATTAAGAAGAAAAGAACAAAGAAACCACAAGAAATGAAGCAAGACAGAAGCCTGCATAAAACTCTGCATAATTTGTTACGACCACGGTCGTTACAAGGGAGTCACGACCGTGACACCTTGCTTTGGGACCTCACGACCGTGAGGAATGGGTGACGACCGTGACACTTGGAAACATAAGGCAACGAGCGTGAAGACCTTGTCACGCCCGTGACAAGGATATAACGTGATTCTTTTGACCCAGACTACGTCAAAGTCACCAGTGAAGCCACTCCTCCTAGTAATTCTCACGTGAGGGAAGTTTCTCCCACTTTCTGCTGCCACTTTCCAACATTTTCTCAACCACTCCAGCAAAGCCCAAGAAGCAAGAGATCCAGGACCAGCCCATGGGAACTCTATAAATAGGACCAGCTCAGAAGAATTTAGGGACAGACTTCAGTATCCAAATTTCCTGCGGAAGCTCTGCCGAATTACCTTACCATCATTTTATTATTCCAGCATTTTATTTTCTGCCTTATTTTATTCGTATCCAAACCAACCGTGTAACAATTTCCAACATTAGGGAATTGTTATACCTTTATTTGTTTCCAGCCTTCAGCATTTCGTTTTAAATTTTATTTCCGCCTACTCCAAGCTTTCCGGTCTGTGGAAGAAGGAGTCTACCCAGATATTGTTAATCAGGTTTTTTCAGTTATTACAATTTAATTTATTTAATTTATTTATAATGTCCAATTATTTCTCTGCCATTAGTAAGTTAATAAATAACTCTGAGTCTGATTTAACCTCGATGAGTAGCTAAATACCTTAGGGCGGTATGTAGTTATAACTAACTTAACCGGTAAGATATAACCATGGGCTAAAATAATTAATCGCTTAACATTCTGGCTGATACTTTTTAATTAAATTTGACCTTTTCGTTACGAGAGTAAGAAAAGGGTATTAGGTTGGGTCAAGACCACGAGAGTGTGAGATTTTAACCAGATAGCTAAAGTTAGGCATTTAAATTAAATACAGCGAGAGCGCTTTAAGATAAATTAGAATTATTTAGTTTCCAAAAATTATTTCTAAACACTTATGGGCTAGCGAGAGCAGGCATAGGGCTTTAGGGATAAGATCTGATTCAAGACCACGAGAGTGTGAGTTGAGGGTATTCAAACTAGTAATCTCTACCGAGTAGATTAAGTGAACATCTTTATAAGCCTAGGTTAGATTGACCCACCTAAGTTAGTATAATTACATACCGACCGTTTTAGTATTATTTTATTGAAAACTTAATTTTTATTCCGCCTTCAATAGTCTTAGGAAACCAACAAAAATCGTGACAACTATTCGCCTTAGCTAAACTAGAAGTTCATCTAGCACTACGTAACGATAGAATCCCTGTGGATCGATAATCTTAAATATTACTTCGATAGGCTGTGCACTTGCAGTAAGATACCGCTAGACGCATAAGTAGACACGTCTTTAGCCCATCAAGTTTTTGGCGCCGTTGCCGGGGATTCCTTAATTTAGTTACTAGTGCACTTAGGTAGCATTGTCTAGACTAAGGTATCAACTATTTAATTTAATCTAATCTCCGAGTGTATGCCACGTACTCGCTCCAAAAGCGAAGACTTGCAACCTCTAATCCCTGAATCGGAACGCTTCTTACACGTAAGAAGACGTATACTCGATTTCGAAAATAATTCCAATATTCCAGATCTTCAATTAGATCCGCCTGAACCAGTCGTAAAATCAGAAAACGCAGGAATGGCTGACGAACAAACTCATCCACTCAAGTATTACGCTAATCCTTCGCAAGGCGAACCGCATTCAAGCATTGCAGCACCGGCTATCAACCGAAACGATTTCGAACTAAAACCATCATTGATATCAGCCGTGCAACAAAACCAATTCGCCGGAAATCCTACCGAGGATCCGAATCTCCATCTTTCGATCTTTGTGCAATATGCAGATACCGTAAAAGCCAATGGAGTTACCCAAGAAGCTATTAGACTACGTCTATTTCCTTTTTCGCTTCGAGACAGAGCAAGAGCATGGCTTCAATCTCTGCCTTCAAACTCAGTAACTACGTGGGAACAGCTTAAGAAAGTTTTCTTGAACAGATATTTTCCACCTAGCAAGACAGCTATGCTGAGAGCTCAGATCAATGGATTTAAGCAAAGAGAAAGTGAATCATTATTCGAAGCTTGGGAACGCTATAAGGATCTACTTAGGCTTTGTCCACATCACGGATTAGTAGAATGGATGGTCATCCATACCTTCTATAATGGACTCTTGTACAATACAAGAATGACAATTGACGCTGCCGCGGGTGGTGCATTGATGGACAAAGAATATAGTGATGCCTATGCACTTATCGAAAGTATGGCTCAGAATCATTACCTTTGGGGAAGCGAAAGAGTCGCAACTGAGAAACCAACAAAGGGAGGTATGTACGAAGTAAGTAGTATGGACCAAGTCAATGCGAAGTTTGACCAACTAAGCCAAAAGATCGATAACTTGGCCATAACACCTGCAGCCACCGTGGCTGCAGTAACACCCAACTGTGAGTTATGTGGAGTCCCGGGACACGAAGTCTCTGATTGTCAACTATTGACAGGAACTCCCACTGATCAAGTGAATTATGCTCAAGGAAACCCTTACTCAAACACATACAACCCAGGTTGGAAGAATCATCCGAATTTCTCTTATAAGAGTAACAATGCTTATTACGCACCAGGTCAAGCACCAGCTACATCACCAGGATATCAAAAGACTGCTCCTAATGTCCCTAGAAAGTCGAACCTTGAACTGATGATGGAGAGCTTTATAGCTAGCCAATCTCAGACGAACAAGGACTTCTTAAACCAAAACATTCACACTAGTGAGCAGATTAAACAATTAGTGAGCAAAGTAGATGCATTAGCTACACATAACAAAATGCTTGAAACTCAGATTTCACAAGTAGCTCAACAACAAGCGCCTACCGCTGCACCAGCTGGAGTATTCCCTGGACAACCTCAACCTAATCCGAAAGGACATGCTAACGCTGTAATATTAAGAAGTGGCAAGGAACTTGACGGACCTACTGATCCGAGACTTGACAATCCAGCCATGTACCAAAAACCGGATAAACCGACTGAAGTGGTGAATGATCCAGAAGAAAAGGAAGATGAAAGTCAAGAGGTAGTGGAGAAAGAACAACCTTATGTGCCTCCACCACCCTATAAACCACCAATTCCGTACCCTCAAAGATTAATAAGTTCTAAGACGACGGGTCAATTTAAGAAATTTGTAGAACTTCTGAAACAGTTGAATATTACTATTCCGTTTACAGAAGCAATTACCCAAATACCCTCGTATGCCAAGTTTCTAAAAGAAATCTTATCCAATAAGAAAAAGATAGAGGATAACGGAACAGTTACACTCACTGCCGAGTGTAGCGCCATAATCCAGAATAACATGCCTCCTAAGCTAAAAGATCCAGGAAGTTTCTCTATACCCTGTGTAATAGGAAAATTCGTCATTGACAAAGCCCTTTGCGATTTAGGAGCCAGTATCAGTGTTATGCCCTTAACGATTTGCAAAAGGCTAGATATGGGAGAACTAAGACCAACAAAAATGTCTGTTCAACTAGCCGATCGCTCTGTTAAATATCCTGTAGGCATACTAGAAAACGTCCCAGTACGTATAGGACAATTCTACATTCCTACTGATTTTATAATCATGGACATCTCTGAAGACTCCACTACACCTATCATACTAGGAAGACCATTCTTAGCTACCGCCGGAGCTATAATAGACGTAAAAAGAGGAAAGCTAACCTTTGAAGTAGGTGAAGAGAAAGTTGAATTTGTTTTAACACAATTCTTACAATCACCAGCTATAGAGGATACATGCTATCTAATGGACGTAATTGACGAATGTGTAAGAGAAATGGAACTGGAGGAGACCACTTATTCTGAAATAATGAAAATTCAAATCCCTCCAATTCTCGAAGATGATAATTGGCAAACACCGTATCAGGATAATAGTCTGAGCGAAAGCTTAGCACTTACACCGGATCCCATGCCAAGTAAAGATAAACCTACATTAGGATTAAAAACTCTACCTAAAAACCTAAGGTACGAATTCTTAGACGTTGAATGTAAAAGACCAGTTATAGTGAATTCCAGTTTAGGAACTATAGAGACAAAGAAACTTTTAGATGTCTTGAAGAAATATCCAACTGCATTAGGATATAACATATCTGATCTCAAAGGAATATGTCCTTCAGTTTGCATGCATCGCATTTTGCTAGAAGAAGACTGCAGAACCTCCAGAGAAGCTCAAAGAAGAATAAACCCAACCCTTAGCACTGTAGTAAAGGAAGAAGTCAAGAAATTATTAGATGCCGGGATAATATATCCAATCTCTGATAGTGAATGGGTTAGTCCAATACATGTAGTGCCAAAGAAAGGAGGTATCACTGTTGTGAAAAACGCTCAAGGCGAATCGATATCGCAAAGAGTAGTGACGGGATATAGAGTGTGCATAGATTATCGTAAACTAAACAAAGCCACTCGAAAAGATCATTTCCCACTACCTTTCATAGATCAAATGTTAGAACGATTAGCCAAGCATTCTTACTTCTGTTACCTTGATGGTTACTCAGGATTTTTCCAAATCCCTATCCATCCTGATGATCAAGAGAAGACTACATTCACATGTCCTTATGGAACGTTCGCTTATAGGCGAATGCCCTTTGGATTATGCAACGCCCCTGCAACCTTTCAAAGATGTATGATGTCAATCTTCGCAGATTTTATAGACAACATCATGGAAGTGTTCATGGACGACTTCTCTGTGTGCGGGCAAAGCTTTGAAGGATGTCTATCAAACTTAGAAATGGTGTTAGAAAGATGTGTAAAAGTGAATCTCGTGCTTAACTGGGAGAAATGTCATTTTATGGTCAACGAAGGAATAGTATTAGGTCATGTGATATCAGATAAGGGAATTGAAGTCGATAAAGCTAAGATTGAAGTAATAAAAGATCTTCAACCTCCTAAAACCGTTCGAGAAATACGAAGCTTTTTAGGACACGCCGGTTTTTACCGACGATTCATTAAAGATTTCTCGAAAATCACTAAACCTCTTACTGGTTTATTAATGAAAGACGCTGACTTCATATTCAATGAAGATTGTCTTAAAGCATTCGAAACTCTAAAAACAGCCCTCATCACCGCACCAATCATGCAACCCCCTGACTGGAGATTACCTTTTGAAATCATGTGCGATGCGAGTGACTATGCGGTGGGTGCAGTCCTGGGTCAGAGAAAAGAAAAGAAACTCCATGCGATTTACTATGCAAGTAGAACCTTGGATTCTGCCCAGATGAACTACGCCACTACAGAGAAAGAATTGCTGGCAGTTGTCTTTGCGCTTGACAAATTCCGCTCTTACCTAGTTGGAGCGAAAATAATCATTTACACAGACCACGCTGCCATCCGATATCTATTAACTAAGAAGGATGCTAAGCCAAGACTCTTAAGATGGATTTTACTTCTACAAGAGTTTGATCTAGAAATAAAAGATAAAAAGGGTACTGAAAACGTCGTAGCGGACCATTTATCTAGAATAGAAGGTATTAAACCCGAACGAGTGCCGATTAACGATGATTTTCCGTATGAACAGCTGATAGCACAAATAGGAAGCGACCTAGCGCAGTTAGATATAAATGAACCAGAACCCGTGGAAATAATACAGACAACTGTAGGACTGCCATGGTACGCTGACATTGTCAACTACCTAGCCGCAGGAGCTCTTCCACCAGATCTAACCTATCAGCAGAAAAAGAAGTTCTTTCATAACCTGAAACAGTACTATTGGGATGAACCATTATTGTTCAAACGAGGACCGGATGGAATCTTTCGCCGATGTATTCCCGAAGAAGAAATAGAAGACGTCATTACTCAATGTCATTCATCTCCTTATGGTGGACATGCGAGCACTTCCAAAACCTGTGCAAAAATCTTGCAAGCCGGCTTATACTGGCCTAGTCTATGGAAGGATGTCCACATCGCTGTTATAAGTTGCGATCGGTGTCAACGCACTGGCAATATTTCAAGAAGAGATGAAATGCCCCAAAAGGGAATTTTGGAAGTAGAAATCTTCGACGTCTGGGGAATAGATTTCATGGGACCGTTCCCATCATCTTTCGGTAATAATTACATACTCGTAGCCGTTGACTATGTCTCAAAATGGATCGAAGCCATAGCTTCTCCTACAAATGATGCACGAGTAGTAATAAAGCTTTTCAAAAACATAATCTTTCCCAGATTTGGTGTACCTCGACTCGTCATAAGTGACGGTGGCTCACACTTCATTTCGAAAATCTTTGACAAATTACTATCTAAATATGGAGTGAGACACCGTGTGGCCACACCGTATCACCCACAAACAAGTGGACAGGTCGAAGTCTCAAACCGAGAGATTAAACAAATCCTAGAAAAGACTGTCGCCATATCTCGGAAAGATTGGTCATCTAAACTTAATGAAGCTCTATGGGCTTATCGGACCGCTTACAAGACTCCCATAGGTACTACACCTTTCAAACTAGTTTATGGAAAGTCTTGCCACCTCCCAGTAGAACTAGAACACAAAGCTTATTGGGCGATCAAAACTCTCAATATGAACTATAGTGCTGCAGGAGAAAAGCGAATCCTAGACATTAACGGATTAGAAGAACTAAGGTTAGATGCATATGAAAATGCTAAGCTATATAAGGAAAGAACCAAGCGATGGCATGATAAACGCCTATCTAAGAAAGAATTCAGTGTGGGAGACGTTGTACTCCTCTTTAATTCAAGACTTAGGCTCTTTCCTGGAAAACTAAAGTCTAGATGGTCGGGACCCTTTGATATAACTAAAGTATTCCCAAGTGGAGCAATAGAAATCAAGGGTAGGAACAATGAACCATTCATAGTAAACGGACAGCGCCTAAAACATTATCATAAAGTTGAAAATAGAGCCTATACGAATGATCTAAAACTTTTGAGATTGTCCGATGATTCCCCTGATTAGTCTAAACTTCAGCGTTACGTCAGGCTTTTGACAATAAAAACAGCGCTTAGTGGGAGGCAACCCATTTCCTTAGTTACCTATTTTAAACTATCCTTTTCCTTTTTGAGCATTTTTAATTATTGTTATTACTATTTGTTTAAATTGTTTTATTAGTTTTATTTTACATTACATTTATAGCCACATTTTAGCATTTCATTTTTCTTATTTTTCTTTTCCTAAATCACTTTTTACAGATTTTCTAAAGTCTTTTCCACTGAATTGTTTCCACCGTATTTTCACTGACTATGGCTAACCAACCTATTAACTATATGGAAACCCAATTTAGAGGTAGGAATCAGAGAATAAAGTTCGAAGAGTTATCACAGAGGCAAATGGATTTGACCCTGTACCCAAATGAAAAGACTATGGAAACCTTAGGTATACATGAGAGCATGATATACCTGTTCAACCGACTCGGATGGGAAAATGCAATGATCCAGCAGAAGTTTGCGACTTACCGAGAGCTCACCCTTGAGTTCCTTAGTTCCCTACTTTACCTACCCGAGCGCGGTTTTGGTTCTAGGAAAGGATTCATTAGTTTCCGCCTATTCGGAATAGAATACGACTTTAACCACAAAGAACTAGCTGACCTACTAGGATTCCCTAGTGGACCTTTCGCCTTTACTACCACACAGGTAGAGTTGATGGATGTGGAGCTAAATTTCTTTTGGGGAACTCTGACCGGAAACTACCACCCTGAACCAAATGATATGAACAATGATGAAATCCATAACCCTGCCCTTCGCTACTTCCACAAATTCCTAGCCCATACCTTCTTTGGAAAAGAAGAAAATATTACCGGAGTCTCTAAGGATGAATTATTTATTATGTCATGTTTCAATACTGGACAGTGTGTTAATGGTGTCCCTTTCATGATGCAAACCTTCACCCGCATCCAAGATGAACCTGAATTACCTATAGTGGTAGGAGGCCTTGTAACCATGATTGCTGATGCCTTAGGACTTAGGTACCAACTGGACAGGTGTACCCGTCTGGGAACAGTACGCCTGATGAACCTTAAATTCTGCTTCAATAGACATATTATAAGGAATTTAGGACGCCCACCTTTTGAGTACCTGATCCGGAACACAGTAGTCACCCTGTTCACACTGCCCAATCATGCAAAAGTAGGTGTTCATAATAAGGATAATTGGCTTTATGAGTTAAACCCACCTGTTTATCCAGCCACTCCTGAAACACCTCGGTCTCACAGGATAACAGATGATGTAATGACCGCTGTTGAAACCGACCCCGAGACACCTCCTGGATACTATGACATTGACCCAACTGACAAAGATCATGAAACCCCTGGAGCGAATCACGGAGAGTACGCTAACAACTTGCAGAACATCATGCACACTCTCAATGCCTATCAAGCTGACATTAATCTATTCAGAGAAGACATTAAGAGTATGCGATTGGACATCGTGGGATTGACTGACATGGCATGCGAACAGTTCTATCATCTGGACTCCGCCATCGAAGATCTGAAGAAACGCCTTTGAACCGGCTATCAGTGATTTAGTTTATCAATTTTTTCTCATTACTCTTTATCGTTATTTTCAATTCCAGTTGAATTTATTTTTCGCAACAATTTCTTACCATAATTTGAGTTTATGTAATTTCAATTTTCTTACTACCATGCACTTTTTATTTTTAATTGATTCTTCATTTTAGCAGCTTAAATAATTTATTTTATACACTATATTACCGTATACTGTATGACTGCAATATTCTATCTCAGATTCGTGTACTACTGTTTTAAAATTGCTGTATATCATGGTGTGTTACTATAGTGGATAAATAAAATACATTATTATTAATTAAAAACAAAAAAATAAAAACACGAGGCAAGGTGCTTTTCTGAAAATATTCAACGCTACATAGTCTCACGGTCGTCACGCCCCCTTACGATCGTGACGTGCCCATTTAGCGCGTCACGACCGTCACGATCTAGTCACGACCGTGACTACCTCTATACCAGAGGTCGTGAGAAACAGAACTGTTTCTTCATCGTGTCCACCCCTCTTCTCCCTCCATAACCTATCTTACATTTCCCCCACTCATTCCCAAACCGTCAAAACCTTTCCACTACCCCCATTAATCCACCACTACCAGTGACTGTTCCAACTCCACTGTCCCGTATTTAATCCGAACAACAACTCCCTCATTCTACCACTCCTCTTCCAAAAACTTCACAGAAAAAAAAATCCTTCCACCCTCTCCCTTCACATTTGCATGTTATGGATTCTATCGTCTTCAGAGAAGGAGAAGCAGGAGAAACCCAGCGAGACCGTTTCGTCCGCTTCGAGAACCGCGGTCTGCAGCCCACCCGGTACATTTCTACCGACTGTCTGCAAGAGCTCGGTATGCTGCCCAGCGTCCAAAACCTATTGCAGACGGTTGGCCTGTGGGACCTCTGTCACCAGCCACAGCCTACCTTCGAACTCCTGACGCTGGAGTTCCTCAGTTCCTACTGCTACATCACCCCTCATGGTTCGCAAAGCCAGCTTACCGGCAACGTATCATTCAGACTGCTTGGCCGGGAGTTCAACCTCACACAAAACAGGATTGCAGAGCTGTTAGGCTTCCACCACGGCACCGAAGCCCACCGTCGCGTGCCGGACAACTTCAGTGAACAAGCATTCACACTGTGGCGCGACCTCACCAACACCCAAGCGACCACTTTCCAGAGCCTCAACGCCACTCATATTCACAACCCGGCTATCCGCTACTTTCACCGGGTCCTCTGCAACACCATCTTTGCTCGGGAGAGCAACCACAAGCTCAACTCAAAGGAGCTCCTGTTTCTGTACTGTGCCCTGCATGATGAGCCAATCAATGCTGCCCCCTTTATGCTCTACCACATCCAGGCCATCGCGCACCGCGGCTCATCCCCGTTTTTCATTGGAGGCATTGTCACCACCCTCGCCATTCAGCTGGGGCTTGGTGACGCGCTCGCTGATCTGCCGCACCTCGCCCCCGATTTCCTGACCATGAGCTACTGCCGGTCCGCCCACCTGATCGCACAGCGGGAGGATGGCAGGTACAGCCCTGTCGTCAATGGCACCGTCTTCCACCACATCACTCTGCCGTCACGCACACGCATCGACCCAGCAAACCGAGCCAACTGGCTCTTTGCCTTACCAGCAGCCGCGGATCACGTGCCGGTACATGATGATCAGCCAAACGCCGCAGTAGACGAGATGCAGGACGCCATGGATGCGGCTGAGCATGCCCAGGACATCCCCGAGACCTCCACCCGACAGCAGGCAGCCCCCGCTGCCACACTAGAGGACGTCCTATTTGCGATCCACCAGCAGAACCTGATGAACGCAGAACTGGAGCGTCAGCAGAAGGCCCAGTACGACGCTCTGCTCGGCACTATTGCTGCCAACCATGCGGCCACTAACGAGCGGATTAGCGTACTCTTTGGCGAAGTCCGCGGCGATCTTGAGGCACTCCGCCTCAGCATTACTGCTACCTCCGGTACCGGCTCTGACCCCGACGCGACTCCCTCCAGACGCCGCGCTCGCACCAGAGGCCGAGCCCGCGATCACCAGCAGCAGTAGTTTGCTTTTATGTTGTTTTCAGTTTTAGTCTTGTAACTGTATCTATACCGCTATTATATCAGAACATTGAGGACAATGTCTGATATAGTGTGGGAGAGGTACTTTCCATTTCATTTCATTTCAATGTACTTTCAATTCTGTTGTATTCCTTTTAGAAAATCAATGAAATGAGCAATTCTGTGCGTTATTTTGAATATCGAATTTTCCCTGATTATTAAGCCATACTAGAAAAATCCTTAAATTACTCGCATTACCCGACTGACCACCGAACGGTTCGTAATTACGAAGCCGGGAACGATTAAACAGGACCAATACAATCTTGACATCTTCGACCCCCTGCTTAAGAAATTCCATCCGATCACCATTGCGAATGCACCTTTAGTTTCAGTTCAAAAAGTAACCCCAGTAGTTTATACTAGCAGTCAGCACCGTCTGAACACAAACCACGTGGGGAGCCGATGAATATAAGCGTTTGATGCCTAATCAATAATGATCCTTCGTATCTCAATGCAAAATGAAAAGAGATTGCACCAAAGTACACGGTCGCAGACAATAAACGAGAAATATGAGAAGGACTCCGTTTCGGGTTGGTTCAGAGGTACTGGTTCTGAACTCGGTAGGGCGTGCCACGGCTCGATCCCCCACAACCTCCGCATCGGATAAAACATGAAGGGTTACCACACTCGTGTACCAGACCCCGTGCAAAAAAAGGATCAAAATCGCTAACCGGCTACTCCACTACGTGCGTGCGAAGGCAAAGGGCTTAATGTGACTGCGCCAGAACGAACCGGGTGAAATACGATCGAAAAACTCTAGGTGAAATCGCAATGTGATTGTCGATTGTTTCGCTTGACGGGAAGTAGACGACATAGCCTGTTGCTTATGTCATCAGTGTATCGGTAGTGTTCTATCAAAGTACCGGACTATCCGACAGAACGACCCACCGGACGGTTTGCTATGAGTATGCGCGAGTAAAATCTTGTCCGCCGATTTTCAACCGACTATTTGCTTGAGGACAAGCAAAGGTTTAAGTTTGGGGAAGTTTGATGACGAGAAAACGCATCGGTTATATCGCTAGATTTCATTGACTTTTACCGCGCATTCACCGTTTTAACGCTCGATTCCTCGAGTTTTTTCTTACTATTTTGCAGGTACATCGATATGTGAGGCCAAATCAAGAATTAAGAAGAAAAGAACAAAGAAACCACAAGAAATGAAGCAAGACAGAAGCCTGCATAAAACTCTGCATAATTTGTTACGACCACGGTCGTTACAAGGGAGTCACGACCGTGACACCTTGCTTTGGGACCTCACGACCGTGAGGAATGGGTGACGACCGTGACACTTGGAAACATAAGGCAACGAGCGTGAAGACCTTGTCACGCCCGTGACAAGGATATAACGTGATTCTTTTGACCCAGACTACGTCAAAGTCACCAGTGAAGCCACTCCTCCTAGTAATTCTCACGTGAGGGAAGTTTCTCCCACTTTCTGCTGCCACTTTCCAACATTTTCTCAACCACTCCAGCAAAGCCCAAGAAGCAAGAGATCCAGGACCAGCCCATGGGAACTCTATAAATAGGACCAGCTCAGAAGAATTTAGGGACAGACTTCAGTATCCAAATTTCCTGCGGAAGCTCTGCCGAATTACCTTACCATCATTTTATTATTCCAGCATTTTATTTTCTGCCTTATTTTATTCGTATCCAAACCAACCGTGTAACAATTTCCAACATTAGGGAATTGTTATACCTTTATTTGTTTTCAGCCTTCAGCATTTCGTTTTAAATTTTATTTCCGCCTACTCCAAGCTTTCCGGTCTGTGGAAGAAGGAGTCTACCCAGATATTGTTAATCAGGTTTTTTCAGTTATTACAATTTAATTTATTTAATTTATTTATAATGTCCAATTATTTCTCTGCCATTAGTAAGTTAATAAATAACTCTGAGTCTGATTTAACCTCGATGAGTAGCTAAATACCTTAGGGCGGTATGTAGTTATAACTAACTTAACCGGTAAGATATAACCATGGGCTAAAATAATTAATCGCTTAACATTCTGGCTGATACTTTTTAATTAAATTTGACCTTTTCGTTACGAGAGTAAGAAAAGGGTATTAGGTTGGGTCAAGACCACGAGAGTGTGAGATTTTAACCAGATAGCTAAAGTTAGGCATTTAAATTAAATACAGCGAGAGCGCTTTAAGATAAATTAGAATTATTTAGTTTCCAAAAATTATTTCTAAACACTTATGGGCTAGCGAGAGCAGGCATAGGGCTTTAGGGATAAGATCTGATTCAAGACCACGAGAGTGTGAGTTGAGGGTATTCAAACTAGTAATCTCTACCGAGTAGATTAAGTGAACATCTTTATAAGCCTAGGTTAGATTGACCCACCTAAGTTAGTATAATTACATACCGACCGTTTTAGTATTATTTTATTGAAAACTTAATTTTTATTCCGCCTTCAATAGTCTTAGGAAACCAACAAAAATCGTGACAACTATTCGCCTTAGCTAAACTAGAAGTTCATCTAGCACTACGTAACGATAGAATCCCTGTGGATCGATAATCTTAAATATTACTTCGATAGGCTGTGCACTTGCAGTAAGATACCGCTAGACGCATAAGTAGACACGTCTTTAGCCCATCAAAAACCACTGACAACTTCAGTCTCAAGGGTAGATAAGCCTTGTTTCTTCACGTCTCTTAAGACTTCCTTCGACCCTTTCATGACCTTTAGAATACTTTTCTCTCATTTGAAAACATATCCTTTCATGTCGAATTCACCAAGAGAAATCAAATTTCTCTTTAAATCAGGTACATACCTGACTTCAATCAATAACCTTATTAACTCATCTTGGAGCTTGAGTCTCACATATCCACCATATTTATTACATAGTTCATCGAACAAGTCTTTGTTTAGAGTCATGTGCCAAGTGCAACCTGAATCCATAATTCACTCTTTACTTGAATCGTCGTTGAAACCACAAGAACATCAGATGATTCGAAATCATCTTGAACAATTGTTGTGTTGCCATTATCCTTACCTCCATGATCTTTCAGGCGTTCAAGGTACACTTTTCTTGTATGACCCACCTTCTTACAGTGGTAACATCAAATACCAGATGCATCACCACTATAAGACTTATTCTAACTTTTAACCTTCTTTTTGTCAAACTTGCCATCTCTCTTTGTGAATTTCGCCTTAACCGACAAGCCTTCACCAGTCGAAGATGGCTTGTGCTCCTTTCGTTCATTTAAATCCTTAGAATACAAGGCTAATTGAAATTCTTTAAAGGTCAGAGACTCTCTTTCATACAAGAGAGTTTCTTTAAAGTGAACATGTAATATGGGCAAAACACACAACAACAACAACGCTTGATCTTCATCCTCAAAATTGACATTGATATTTTCAAGATCAAGAATCAGCTTGTTGTATATATCTAACTATTCAGCCATAACTTTTTCTTCACTTATCTTGAATGAATACAAAACTTGCTTCAGGTAGAGGCGACTGACTAACGATTTGGTCATGTACAAACTTTCGAGTTTCACCCATAACCCTGATGCCGTCGTCTCCTTCGAAACCTGTCAAAGAACCTTATCACCAAGACTTAATAAGATGGATTTGTGGGTTTTCTCTACCATAGTCATTTTTTCTTTGTCCGTTAACGCGGTGTCCATGGTTGTGGCTCCCTTCAACGCTTATTAACAACCTTGTTGAACCAGTAGGACTTTCATCTTCAAGCGCCACAGACTAAAATCGTTCACTCCGTTGAACTTTTCAATCTCATTCTTTGTTAACGACATCTTATCTACCCTCACTACACTAATTTGTTGTGAAAAAAGATGCTATAATAACAAAATATAATCGGTTTCTTGATCAGCAAGAAACCCACAAGGGTAGAAAAAAGGGAAGCAAGAATAACATAATGAAGTTGGTTATAAACTGTTATTCTTTACTTTCTCTTTGAAATGAGATTACAAGTGTTACAAAATAACAAATAATCTCTCTCACCCTAATTAAGATTTTTGTTATATCAAAGATGAGAGAATAACATGCTATTTATAAGAAAACTAACACACTAACCTAATGGGCTTTTACACACAAGCCCATCACACAAGCTAACTTAGAGAAAAAGCTAACTTAAAGAATTTGACATGACAAACATGCCCAATTCGACATGCTAACATTCCTAGCATACTTCAATTACAACATGTGAAAAGACTTCAACGACATGCTAAGATCCTGTTGAATTATCGAACCAAGAAGCTACCCTTCGACCATACTAGAGTTCGATCCAATATCTCACAGTAGGTTTGAAATCAACTCTTAATTTTAAATTACTTTTTATTTTTTTTATTGATTTGAGCATTATAGTGTTATTGTTGGTATATCAAGTGTGAGTATGAGTTCCACATCGAATAGAAAAATAAATGAGAGAATTCATACATATATCACCTTAAGATTTTGGATGAATATGTGGTGTATCTCTCACTTGTGTGGTTTCTCGTAAGCCCGATGTGATGATTCTCAGACCCCTCACGACCCAATAGTGGTATTAGATCCCGATTTGACCGGGACTCCTTTTATCGAAAGTCTTTTTAACAAGGGTGTTCAGGCGGTGTGTTCCATTGAGCTTCCACAACGGCGATGCAAGTAGATATGGATGAAAAAAATTCATTTGAAAGGTAGCATACCCATAATAATTGATGAACTCACACTTAAAGGGGGAGATTGTTGATATATCAAGTGTGAGTATAAGTCCCACATCAGATGGAAAATAAATGAGAGAACTCACACACCTATTAGTTTAAAATTTTTGGTGAATATATGACGTCTCTCTCATTTGTGTGGTTTCTCCTAAGTCCGATGTAATGATCCCCGGACCCTCTCATGACCAAACATCTCTTACTAGTCAACTTCTCTTCCACATTACTGAAATCGTGCCAAGATTTTATATCACTGTCTATCAAAATTCTAATTCATCGACAAAACAATAACAAATAAAAATTTATTTTTAAACTCTTTGAATAAAAAATGTATCTAATTTAGTCACCATGGGACTAAACATTATTTTTTAATTTCCTATATTTCGATATTAACTTTGGTGTTTTTAACTTTTATAATGTAGGTAAATAAAAAATTTCATAACATAACTTAGCTTTGCCCTTTCACAAAGGTTATCCATAAAAATGGTTATTATTATACACTTAATAAGAAACACATTTATGTTGGATTTTCTGGTTATAGCGCAACCGTTTCTAATCATGTCTCCTCTAAACAAGGACGAAACCTGCTATATTTGTAATGCAATCCTGTATTAAAACCCTTTTCAACTTCCATTTTTCTTCACACATTTTCATTCAATCCGAGGCTTTCACAAGCCTCGTGAAAGTGTGTCTGTGTTCCTCATTATCAATTATGACACATGTAATCAATGTTGTTGTAATTTTCTTTATCTTGTTCCTTGCCGTGGAAGCCAAACCTAAACGTCACGAACATTACAGATATCGTCACAAGTTTCCTAAAAATCCTATATTCTCAAGATTTCCATTTTTTGATCTACCTCAAAATGATGATGATAATAATAATAATGATGAAACTCCCATTTTGAAAGATCCTATTCCTCCTGTAAAAGGTGTTGTAAAAAAGCTTGATTTTGCAATAGGTTCTATTGGCCACTGGGAGATAATTTCACAGGATTCTGGTGTATCAGCAATGCATGTTAATTTGTTACCTACAAATAAACTCATTATATATGATGCTAAGGTTTACCGTACGTCGAGAATCAGATTACCAGAAGGAGAACCATGTGATCTATACAAAGATTTCAAGACTCAGGAAGAAAAAATTGATTGTTTTGCTCATTCAGTTGAATATGATATTGAAACAAATCAAGTTAGACCCCTCAAGGTTTGTAATGTATTATCATTTTTTAATGTATATGTATTCTTTATTTTTTTCATTTACATGGTATAATGAATGTGTTATATATCATTAGCTAAAAGGCGGAGATCCTTGGTGTTCGTCTGGAGCACTTGCACCCGACGGTACCCTCGTGAGTACAGGTGGTTTCGCCGATGGTGTAAAAACCATTAGACACTATGGTGGTGGTTGCCAAGATTGCGAATGGAGGGAATATGATGGGACATTGGTTGATGAAAGATGGTAAGCATTCGCGACTATAAATATGTATATCATGAATACTTACTTATGCTATAAGCTATAAGCGCTTAATATCTAATTCGATTATAACGAATGAACAGGTATGCAACTCAACAACTTCTTCCAAACGGAGAATTCATATTGATAGGAGGACGAAAAAGTTTTAGCTACGAGTTCATTCCGTTACAAGAAGGACAAAAAGCAAAACAATCTTACTTTTTTCCGTACTTATATGAAACATCTGACTTTGATGAGAACAACTTATACCCTTTTGTGCATCTTTCTCCCGACGGAAACCTCTTTATCTTTTCAAACAATCGTTCCCTCCTTCTGAATCCAACTACGAACAAAATAGTACGTACCTTCCCGATTTTACCGGGCGGCTCGCGTAACTATCCTGCCTCCGGTCAGTCGGCTCTCCTACCAATAGACCTCAACGCGGAAACCATCAAGGCGGAAGTCATCGTCTGCGGTGGAAACAGCCCCGACGCTTTCTTTTTAGCCGAATCAAAGAAAATATTCCTCCCAGCTCTTCAAGATTGCAGTAGGTTAAAAATCTCCGAGCCGTTCCCTCAATGGGATACCGAAATGATGCCATCAAGGAGAACCATGGGAGATGCTCTTATCCTTCCTAACGGACAACTGTTGTTCATCAATGGTGCACAGTTAGGTACATCTGCATGGTGGGATGCTGACGCACCGAATTACACACCTGTTTTATATGAACCAGAGAAGCCTAAGGGGTTGAGATTCAAGGTGATGAAAGCTTCTCAAATTGCAAGAATGTATCATTCAACTTCCTCGGTGCTTCCTAATGGAAAAATTTGGGTGGGTGGAAGTAACACACATGATACATATAAAGATAAAGTTAAGTATCCAACTGAGACAAGAATTGAAGCATTTTCTCCACCTTATTTGGAGGAGGCTTTTGCTAGGTATAGGCCACAAATTAATGAAGTTGCATCTGAGAAAGTGTTGAAATATGGAGATTTATTTGAAACTGAATTTTCAGTGGAAGATGGGTTAGGTTTGACAGTAAATGATATAAAGGTGACAATGTATCCACCACCTTTCACTACTCATGGTTACTCCATGGGTCAGAGACTAGTGGTTCTCAAGATTGATGAGTTCACTCAACAAGAACAAGGAAAATATAGGGTGAAGATGGCGGCGCCGCCGTCCGGGGCTATTGCTCCTCCTGGATATTACTTGCTCTTCGTTGTCCACCGTGGTATACCGAGCACAGGAATGTGGGTGCACATTCAATAGAAATAGAATAAACTCTATTTCTTATGATTAACTTTTTTCTTGTTTTGAAATTTTTTTTTTTTAGAAAAAAATGTAAACATGAAAATCTCTTTATTTAGAGTTATCGGAGAAAACAGAAGAATATTTTTCATTCTTACATGCCTTCAAATGTTTTATTGGTTAACAATAGATAGTCATGTTTATAAAAAGGGTTTTAAATGCATGATAATTACCCTTGGGATAGATGAATAATCCCATATAATACCCATTGTTCATTAAATGGGTCTCAAATTTATGAGTTTGGAAACTCGATACTTTTAAAAATGTGTGATGCATTGCATAACTAACAACCACATAACATGTTGATCTTTAATCACCTGATTAATGTGTCGTAAATATGTATAATAAGTTTGATCCGGTAAAGGTATTTCAAATTATTTTGATCCTAACTTATCACATTGTAACATTTTATTTTAAAAAGAAATCAATGACAATTTCATTTAAATCAGATAATTTAAAAAATACAAATTTTATTTTATAACTTCAAATATTAATTCTGATCGAATGACTATTGTTATCTCGAATACATTAGTGCATAATCCAATCTTAACTTCATGGAAGTAGAATCTCAAAGGTTTAAAAAAAATGAAAGTCTCAAAATAGGAGGCTAAATAATAAATAATATTTTCTTCTTGCATATAGTTGAAATTTTGTTTGCATAATCTTCAACTAGCTATTATAGTTTATGATTTATAGTTGAGAGAATAATGACGATTCTCTACACTTAAAATTCGACGTATTCGGTACATTGTAGACTGGTCGATCGAAATCAAATAATTCATATTTAAATTTGGAATAAAACAAATAAACAAATAAAATATGTTTTTTGAATCGTCCGATCACAATCAAACAGACACGGATACTATAAAGCGTGAATGCTTTGAAGCATGACTGCAAGAAATTATAATCAAATAAAAACATTGTGTATTACTTAATATTTTTATATTATGCAAAATGAAACGGAATAACATAGAACAAAATGAAGATTTCATTCCATCGTTTGAGTATTTTATAACATAGTAAAACAAATTCTTCGTTCCATTCAAATCGGAGGACCATCTCATTCCGTCGATTCAAACATAGGAAAAACTTTCTCCGCACTAAAATAACTTAATATGTCAACATTAAAAATAAAATAAAATTGTGTTGAATTGTCTACGTACAGTCTCGTAACTATGTTTTGTTTTTTTAGAAATGTTGAGTGAGACAAATCGCTAAAATTATTAGCTTATTAACAAGTATAGCTGGATGGATTACACATTACAGCCACTCCCATCTTAATAGTCTCGTGCGAGAATTTATGTTCCTAGTTCCCACCCAGGCTTGGTTCCTTTGGGAGCGCCACACCAGCTTCCCATGAAGCCTACGCGCACAAATCAAAATACCACCTCTATTTCAAATTATTTTAATCCTGACTAATGACTGAGGTAGCTATATAAATTTTTTACAAAACAAAACGGAACCATATTTGAACACTTGTACACAATCAGTAGCCAGATTATTTATGAATCCAGAATTAAATTCTTTAGGCTCTCAATTTTAGAAGCAATAATGTCATGCCTACAAATCCCATGAACATTTAAACAGATCATCTTTAGGATTTCATATTGCTGGTTTGAACATATAAATACAACCACCAAGGCAAACCAATGATAAATCAACAAAGTTTTTAACTTCATAGGTGCAAATTTCATGGGAGTAAACATGGGCAAGTTTGAAAAAATGTTGGTAACTTTTCTTATCTGTGCACTCTTACCAAACATAACCCAGGTGAATGCCAACTTTTCAAAGAGCATGTACCTCACTTGGGGTGTTCAACACTCATCAATTGTTGGTGAAGATCTTCACCTTGTGTTGGATAAAACCTCAGGTAAATTTTTATTTATTTGTACTTAGCATGCATCAGTTTTGGTTTCAATAGATTAATTCCTTCTAGCAAGATGAAATTTTGCATCAAAGAGCTAGGAAATAAGAAATTTGTTGCATTTTTCAATATGGCCTAATACCAGAGAAGGCATATTTTTATATATTCATGTAGCACTTAAAATTTGCAATCTAACTAAACATTAAGCAAACTGAGAATAATATGCTGCAAATGAATATTAGGTGGAAACAACATGGTATGATGGCTAACTACAAACACCAGAGAATCAAGTTTATATATATTCTTGTACTAGCACTTAAGATTTACAATCTTACTGAGCATTTTGCGTTCATCATTTATTGGCTATTGTGGAAATATATGGTGTTGCCTTTGAATTTCAGGATCAGCTGCTCGTTCGAAGAGATCTTTCTTATTTGGAAGTATTGAAATGTTAATCAAGCTGATACCTGGAAACTCCGCAGGAATAGTCACAGCGTACTATGTAAGCTCACTCGACCTACAAGAATTATACACACACAATACACAATCTCTTCTTAAATTCCCTAAAAAACACAAATTTAAATGTACTCCAGAACAGTCAAATATATGATAATTGTGCTAGTAAATGAAATGCTAATGCTTCTCATTTAAAATCCACGCAGTTATCTTCCACAGGAAGCCATCATGATGAGATAGATTTTGAGTTCTTAGGTAACAGTTCAGGACAACCCTACACAGTCAACACTAACATATATACACAAGGAAAAGGAAACAGAGAACAACAATTTCACCTCTGGTTTGACCCAAGCGCTAATTTTCACAATTACACCATTCACTGGAATCCCACAGAAATCGTGTAAGTTATAGCCAGAACAAAGCAACTCACTTTCTCAATTGTACCCATCTAATTGCTTGATCTATGTGATTATTTATCATCACTCTTAATTCTCAGGTGGTATGTCGATAGCATACCAATACGGATTTTCCGGAACTACGAAAACCAAGGCATTGACTATCCAAACAAGCAAGGAATGAGAGTTTATACCAGCCTATGGAATGCAGATAACTGGGCAACAAGAGGCGGACTTGTGAAAACCGATTGGAGCAACGCACCATTCAAGGTAGGGTTTCAACATTTCAGAGCAAGAGCTTGCAAGTGGAATGGAGCAGTTAGCATTAATCAGTGCGCCTCCAATGTCAAAGCAAATTGGTGGAAATCTTCAATCTACAAACAGCTGAGTTATGGCAAGATAAGACAGTTGAACTTGGTGAGGAAGAATTTCATGATCTATGACTACTGCAAAGACTACAAACGATTCAACGGACACATCCCTCATGAATGCTTCAAAACACAATCCTAATTCCTAATTCCATTCTAAAGATTTATCATGAATAACCATATGTATTCAATTTGTCACGATCTTGGTGATTTGCTTATTTCATTCTTGTATTGTATCGAATTATCATCTTATATATGAAGTAATAATAATAATAAATTTCCATGAACAAATGGCTTGTTATCTACATGACGAATACATTAATAGCAATCATAAGTGTCTGTATTCATTTCGGAAATGGATACCATTTCGGATACCGGAACAATCATATTTTTTCAGAGTTGTTGGTGCTGCAGATGTTGTTATACTCAATTCATGTCAAACATAAACCCTAGCCTAATAATTGAATTCGAATCTCGTAACTCCAATTATACATAATATTTTACAAAAATGAAAATAATGAAACGGAAAGAAAGAAATCAAGCTATGAATTGATACACAAGCAAATTCCGGTGATGATGAGAGCAGTACCGAAGAAAGTGCGGGGGAGATTTGTTTGTTCTCCGAGGAGTGTAGCAAAGAGAGCAGTGGAAGCGAAGGTGGTGGCGTTGGTGACGGGGACGGCGAGGGAGAGAGGAGCATCGGAGAGAATAGAGAAGAAAGTGGCGGAGGCGGAGAGATTAACGAGAAAGGGGATCGAGTATTGCCAAATTGAGAGAAGCTTAAGCCAGTTGCGGAGAGAGAATGCGATTTTTTGAGCGAGATTTGTTGATTGAGGATGGGGTTGTTTTGCGGAAGAGGATTTGAGTGCTTCGTCCCAAAGAAGTGCACCACGGCGCATGATAGCGTTGGTAGCGCCCCATATCAATCCCACTGCAATCATCTTTTCCATCTTTGCTCTCTCTTTCACGGTTTCACCTTTGCCACATCGCACTCACTGAACACGATTGAAATCGAAGTTGCTTTTTGCACCCTCCATCTTTGGGCTCATCTAGGTTGGGCTTTTACCGAAAATCAAAGTTACTTTTTGAACATCCAGATTTCAATTACGCAGTCAAGCAGTAATAATAAAAACGAGTAAAAGAAACCTTGTAACACTTCAAATGACAAATATGCCCTTGCCTCTCGACGCTTTTCTTCTTCTGTTGGGCGTGGCTCTGTTTTCTTCTATTTTTCGGTGCAGAAAAGAATGGAGCGTATCGTTGGCGGCACCTACAGGCTTAATCGCAAGATCGGAAGTGGATCATTCGGTGAAATCTACCTCGGTAAGCCTCTTCTCTCTTCCGTTATTGATATCAAAACGATTCTTGATTTTAGGGTTATTTGTTCTAATCGCTTTTTGTTGAATTCTTGTGTTGCTGCAGCTACGCATATTGATACCTCAGAAATTGTCGCTATCAAAATCGTAAGTTTCTCTTCCATGTATTTGCTAGGGTTTTTTAATACTCCATTTTTCTAATTCAATTTACATATTCAAATTTTCGTGTTATTATGCATGAGCAGCAATTCAGCAAGCGTTAATTCGAGAATTAGGTTATGATTGGATTGATAGACTAGAACGGAGCGGAATGAAACATAGTTTGATTTCATTGTTTTAGTTTTTTTTTTTTTTAATATTTGACGGAACGGACCATAATAATTAGTACCTCCATTGCATACATCTTAAATTGGAGGAATGAAACTTAACTTTAGATTTTTTGATGCTAACTCTTTCTTTTGAATGTTGCAGGAGAATAGTAAAACAAAGCATCCGCAGCTACTTTACGAGGCAAAGCTCTACAATGTTCTTCAAGGAGGAAGTATGCATTTTGCTACATTTAGTTTTTGTTTTTTTGTGGTTTGAGGGAGGTAGAGGTGTGAGTGTGAGTGATGAGGTTGAGATTTTGGATTTCTTGTTTCAGGTGGCATTCCAGGCATAAAATGGTTTGGCGTTGATGGGGAGGATAACGTACTTGCCATTGATTTACTTGGCCCTAGTCTTGAAGATCTTTTTGTGTATTGTGGAAGGAAGTTTTCATTGAAGACTGTGTTATTGTTAGCTGATCAAATGGTATGGTGTCCGGCTTCTCTGATTTTCACCAAAACATATGCTTAATTCGTATGTTTTATAATATATGATACTAATTCGTTCAGTTCTCTCTTTTTCTTTTATATGTTATGCGCAGATTACTAGAATAGAATATGTGCACTCTAAAGGATATTTACATAGGGATATTAAACCGGATAACTTCCTCATGGGACTTGGTCGGAAAGCCAACCAGGTAACAGTCTTTTTATTGCTAGCTAGTTGGTCTTGCCCCTCCATCAACTATTTGTTGCCTACTTATTAAGGTTCCACTTGTGTGTGTAATTGTGTTGTTCTTGTTAGGTTTACATAATCGATTTTGGGCTGGCAAAACGGTATCGGGACTCCACAAGCAATCGCCACATTCCTTATAGGTAGTTCTTCAGTAACCATTTAGTTTACTCTTTTTATTTTCAACATTTATATCTTCTAAATTGCACTCATCTGTTTATAAATTATTTTCACATTCCCACCACCTTAATCAGTTATTGTACCCCGGTTGTTCTGCATTTTTTCCTTGAAAATGCCTGGATTATTACTAACAAATGTAACTGACAGGGAGAACAAAAACTTAACAGGGACTGCTCGATATGCCAGTTGCAATACTCATCTTGGGATTGGTAAGTCTGAACTTAGAAGAAGATATTAACCCTTCATCCTTGAATATATGTTTACACATTCTCATTGCTATATTATTTTTAGAGCAAAGTAGACGGGATGATTTGGAATCACTCGGATATGTATTTCTGTACTTCCTTAGAGGAAGGTATGACATTCTGTTCCACCCGATCTTTCCTTAAATATTTTTTCCATAACATATTATCTTTCGTGACTATATAATGAATTGTCCTAAATATTTTTTGATTAGCCTTCCTTGGCAAGGTTTAAGGGCTGCAACAAAGAAACAGAAGTATGACAAGATATGTCAGAAGAAGGTATCAACTCCTATCGAGGTTAGTATTAAATCATTTATGTGTACTGTGAAGCACATTGGCCACTCTGAATAAAACTAAATAACTGGCATACTTATTTTTTATTTTTCCTTTCCAAAAGGTACTATGCAAATCTCATCCCGTAGAGTTTGCTTCATACTTCCATTACTGCCACTCGTTGACGTTTGATCAACGGCCTGATTATGGATTCTTGAAGCGCCTATTTAGAGACCTATTTGCTCGGGAAGGTGATTGTTTTTCATTTTTCAAATGATATAAAAAATGAATTGTACCATTTTATTTGAATGCCTTAGCAATTTTTTTGGAGGCATGGACATTATTATCAATCTTTATAAAATTTGAGTCTTCTGATCTAATCTTCCTTTCAATGCGTCATGGGGCTCCTTATATAATTTAGTCACTCTGATTTTTTTCGGTTCTTCACGTCTAAACTCTTAATAACTATTTAATTTCAAATTCACAAATTTCAAATATTTCTTCTGATTTATATTAAAATTTTCATAATACTGTACAACACTAGGTACTCCCTTTTTAATACATAAAAGTTGGGTTTCAACAAGTATCTCACTTGGAGATCAAAGTGGAGGGAAATTTTTTCTTCAACTAAAAATACAATGAAAGTGAATACTTAGGGCATTAGCTAGATTCTTCAGAAGATACACAGCATACACAGTATTACTCTTTACAGACATTGCACTCTGTAATGCGTTGATATTATTCTACAATCTTTAATATACATGTAGCCGGGACATTGAGGAGATTAGATTAGGAGAAGTCCTTGTTATTTCAAGAATGAGGACTCAAATTTAATATATATGTGCTACTTAACTTATACACATGAATCCTTTTATTGTTTACTAAGTAGTCAAGCATGCCAAAAGGGCCTCTTATTTTTCATTGCTAAACCAAATATAATTTTTCCTCCCTCTACTTTTCCTTTATTCATATCAGGTTATGAGTTTGATTTTGTTTTTGATTGGACCATTTTAAAGTATCAGCAAACACAGAAGCATAGAGTGCCGCCTTCCTTATCTGTGAGTATATTTGATTTTTGAGTCCCTGCGTATACATATTTGATCTTTCTGTCATTTAGTTTTTGGGGGTGGGGGTAAATGATGATTTCACAACTAGAATCTTCCCCTGCTTCTGACAATATTAAAATTGTCTTATCACAGCCAGTTCCCGAAGCAAGTAACAACCGTGCAGTCCCAATGGATGTTGATAACCATCAAGGTTTGTGTGTCTTAAGTATGTTATATCATTTATAAATTTTAGACGTTTCCTAAATTCCTATCAAGAAATAACTTGTGTTGGTTGCTACACAAATTTACAGTAAAGGCGACAAAAGTATATTTTTGTTGACAACCTGCAAGGTTGGCTAAATCCTTGTGTCAAAGTCTTGTCTTGGAACTGGAAGATGGATTGAATGGCAATTAGTTTTCTACTTAATCAAATATCTTGTTTGTTATCACCTAATTGTCAGTTTTTAATGCATATTCAGGGCACGGTGAAGAACGAATTAAATCAGGAAACACTGCTGGTTCTGGTGTCAAAGTTCAGTTTAAATCACCAACTGCTAGAAACTTGAGTTCTGATAACCCTCTTGACAAGAATGTAAGTCATCTTGCCCTAAAAAACTCACTCTTCCCATGATGGCTGTGATGCAATATTAAAGTAATTGTTCTGTGATTGCCCAACATTATATGTAAAAACTAAATAGATTAGCATTTAGTAATTATTCTCTTTTTTGTAGATTTTTGGAGAAGCAAATATGCCCTCAACTTCGCATTCTCCTGCTGGTACTTCAAAAAGGAACCCCTTGAAGCCTGCCTTGTATACGGAACCTTCCAACCCTGGACATGGGCAAGGGAGTAAAATCGGCCCTTCAAGTAGCTGGATGTCATCTCTGCAGCACATATCATCTTCCAAATGAATGTCAAGTGTGGTAATTTTCTGCTTCATGCTGTTTTTTTAAGAGATTTCTGGTTTGTGCCGTTGTTTTATCCCTTTTTCTGCTTGAGTTTTGTTCGTAACTACACTGATGCTTTGTTGTTTGCATTTTGTAGTATTCTATCTCCGGGCTTGGATCGTCTGAAGATTCCTAGAAGAATACATATGTGAAGCTGCAAAATGCATCGTGGTTTGTTTGCATCATTCCCCAAGTGTTTGGTCAAGAATATTCAAGTGATGTATCCATGGACACGGACACTGTGAATGTGCTGGATGGTTGACAAATTTCATAGCTCCTATTTGAGGTGACTGACTACAAACAATTGTGAAGTACAAAATACAGTCTATCTAGGTTTGAGTTCCGGTGCTGTACATAGATGTCAAATGTGGCACAGAGCATTGTGTATTCGTGTTCTCATGTAACATTAATGTGTGAAGTAGTTGTTATGATACTCGATGATTATTATCACTATACCATATGATAAGTGGCAATACAGCCTGGTTTAAAAAATTTAAATTTATTGACAATATTATGAATTGCAAAGGTAGTTTTTAGAAATACTTAACACAGTTTTTATAGGCATTGTTTCTCCTTTTACTTGTTCATTTTTTCTGTCTGAACTAGAAACAGTACACTTGCACTTCTATAGCTTACATATCATGTTTAGAAATCATGCATAATTTTTTTTTCATAGAATGGGAGAGCTCTAAACTCAACAGAGTTTCACAAATATAAATTGTTCTCATTTAGACTTATTTTCTTTGATCATTATCTGCATTTCATGATGGTAATTTGCACTTTTTCTTGTTAACGACCAGGTTATCAAAAATAGAAATTATATTCATACACAGGCAAATATTATAGCTGAAAGGTCACTGAAATAATGGTTTCTTATGAGTTTTCGAAGATAGTTCTTGGGGGCATCTATTCACACTCACATTATTTCATGCTTGTCCGTTATTTGGGTGATGGGATGATTTAAGTATCAATATCTGTATCTCACCGCTTGAAATTTATCATTTTGGCTTAAATCTTGAAGTTTTTTTATTTGAAGAGAAAAAATCTGTCCTGCATAGATCAAAATTTGTATTGATAAGAAATTTTCAGTTTGTCTTTGATCTTATCAACTTGTTCTATGTTTTTTCTTTAATTATAACTCTGATGCTGAACAGGTACTTATTTATGTTTTATCAGCTTGTTTTAAGTGTTTATTATGACTCTGACGCTAAACAAGCACTTCTTTACTTGTAGGTAGCCCCATTTGACCCTTGCTGAGGTTAATTTGTGATCTCATTCTAGGGATGAAAGTGTTGAATCTAGTTTTGTTTCAAGTGTGATTCAAGGTTTGAATTAGTTGATGTATATTTCGTTTTCGTCTGATAACTAACTGGTAAAATAAATTTGGTGATGCTCAGTATCAGTCCATATTTTTACCTTTGCAGGTCCTCCTTTTCTACTGAATATATTGTCATAAAGAAGAAAAATGGCAGTAATGCCACTTATGGATGCCACTATGTACAGGAACATACTCATGATGCTGCTACTTTTGATGAACAAATCAGTTTAAGCACTCTGGATGAAAATGCAGCAAGGAATAATTAATATTGGAGATTACGAGTCAATGTGATTTCTATGGTTTGTGCAAATTGTCATTGTTTTCGACTAGAGAAAAGGGAGTTACATAGTTATGTTACTTCAA